>CAWUFW010000138.1:1559308-1909308 GCA_963921515.1 Calotriton arnoldi
GTTGTTCTGGATCGCCTCTTCTATCATCTGTCCATCTGTTCTGGATCTCATCTTCCATCATCTGTTCTGGATCTCATCTTCCATCACCTTTCCATCTGTTCCGGATCTCATCTTTCATCATCTGTCCATCTGTTCTGGATCTCATCTTCCATCTGCCCATCTGTTCTGGATCTCATTTTCCATCATATGCTCTGGATCTCATCTTCCATCATCTGTCCATCTGTTCTGGATCTTATCTTGCATCATCTGTCCATCTGTTCTGGATCTCATCTTCCATCTGCCCATCTGTTCTGGATCTCATTTTCCATCATATGCTCTGGATCTCATCTTCCATCATCTGTCCATCTGTTCTGGATCTCATCTTCCACCATCTGTCCATCTGTTCTGGATGTCATCTTCCATCACCTGTCCATCTGTTGTGGAACTCATCTTTCATTATTTGACCATCTGTTCTGGATCTCATCTTCCACCATCTGTCCATTTGTCCTGGATCCCATCTTCAATCATCTGTTCTGTATCTCATCTTCCATCATCTATCCATCTGTTCCGGGTCTCATCTTTCATCATCTGTCCATCTGTTCTGGAGCTCATCTTCCATCATCTGCCCATCTGTTCTGGATCTCATCTTCCATCATCTGTTCTGAATATCATCTTATATCGTCTGCCCATCTTTTCAGGATCTCATCTTCCATCATCTGTTCTGGATCTCATCTTCCATCTGTCCATGTGTTTTGGATCTCATCTACCATCTTCTGTCCATCTGTTCTGGATCTCATCTTCCATCATCTGGTCTGGGTCTCATCTTCCATCATCTGTTCATCTGTTCTAGATCTCATCTTCCAGCATCTGTCCATCTGTTCTGGATCTCACCTTCCATCACCTGTCCATCTGTTGTGGAACTCATCTTACATCATTTGTACATCTGTCCTGGATCTCATCTTCCTTCATCTGTCCATCTGTTCTGGATTTCATCTTCCACCTTCTGTCCATCTGTTCTGGATCCCATCTTCTATTATCTGTCCATCTGTTTTGGATCTCATCTAGCAATATCTGCCCATCTGTTCTCGAGCTCATCTTCCATCATCTGTCCATCTGTTCTGGATCTCATCTTCCACAATCTGTCCATCTGTTCTGGATCTCACCTTCCATCATCTGTTCTGGATCTCACTTTCCATCATCTGCCCATCTGTCCTGGATCTCAGCTTGCCTCATCTGTTCTGTATCTCATCTTCCATCATCCGTCCATCTGTTCTGGATCTCATCTTCCATCATCTGTCCATCTGTTCTGGATTTCCTCTTCCACCAGCTGTCCATCTGTTCTGGATCTCACCTTCCATCACCTGTCCATCTGTTGTGGAACTCATCTTTCATTATTTGACCATCTGTTCAGGATCTCATCTTCCACCATCTGTCCATCTGTCCTGGATCCCATCTTCAATCATCTGTTCTGTATCTCATCTTCCATCATCTATCCATCTGTTCCGGGTCTCATCTTTCATCATCTGTCCATCTGTTCTGGATCTCATCTTCCATCATCTGCCCATCTGTTCTGGATCTCATCTTCCATCATCTGTTCTGGATCTCATCTTCCATCATCTGTCCATCTGTTCTGTATCTCATATTCCATCATCTGCCCATCTTTTCTGGATCTCATCTTCCATCATCTGTTCTGGATCTCATCTTCCATCATATGTCCATCTGTTCTGGATCTCATCTACCATCTTCTGTCCATCTGTTCTGGATCTCATCTTCCATCATCTGCTCTGGATCTCATCTTCCATCATCTGCTCTGGATCTCATCTTCCATCATCTGTTCATCTCTTCTAGATCTCATCTACCATCTTCTGTCCATCTGTTCTGGACCTCATCTTCCATCATCTGTTCTGGATCTCATCTTCCATCATCTGTTCATCTGTTCTGGATCTCACCTTCCATCACCTGTCCATCTATTGTGGAACTCATCTTACATCATCCGACCATCTGTTCTGGATCTCATCTTCCATCATCTGCCCATCTGTTCTGGATCTCATCTTCCATCATCTGTCCATCTGTTCTGGATCTCATCCTCCATCACCTGTCCATCTGTTGTGGAACTCATCTTTCATCATTTGACCATCTGTTCTGGATCTCATCTTCCATCATCTGTCCATCTGTTCTAGATCTCATCTTCCACCATCTGTTCTAGAACTCATCTTCCATCATCTGTCCATCTGTTCTGGATCTCATCTTCCATAACCTGTCCAGCTGTTCTGGATCTCACCTTCCATCATCCGTTCTGGATCTCACCTTCCATCATCTGTTTTGGATCTCACTTTCCATCATCTGCCCATCTGTTCTGGATCTGATATTCCGTCATCTGTTCTGGATCTCATCTTCCATCACCTTTCCATCTGTTCCGGATCTCATCTTTCATCATCTGTCCATCTGTTCTGGATCTCATCTTCCATCATCTGCCCATCTGTTCTGGATCTCATTTTCCATCATATGCTCTGGATCTCATCTTCCATCATCTGTCCATCTGTTCTGGATCTTATCTTGCATCATCTGTCCATCTGTTCTTGAATTCATCTTCCATCATCTGTCCATCTTTTCTGGATCTCATCTTACATCATCTGCCCATCTGTTCTGGATCTTATATTCCATCATCTGTCTATCTGTTCTGGATCTCATCTTCCATCATCTGTCCATCTGTTCTGGATCCCATCTTCAATCATCTGTTCTGTATCTCATCTTCCATCATCTATCCATCTGTTCCGGGTCTTATCTTTCATCATCTGTCCATCTGTTCTGGAGCTCATCTTCCATCATCTGCCCATCTGTTCTGGATCTAATCTTCCATCATCTGTTCTGGATCTCATCTTCCATCATCTGTCCATCTGTTCTGGATCTCATCTTCCATAACCTGTCCAGCTGTTCTGGATCTCATCTTCCATCATCTGTCCATCTGTTCTGGATCTCATCTTCCATCATCCGTCCATCTGTTCTGGATCTCATCTTCCACCATCTGCCCATCTGTTCTGGATCTCATCTTCCATCATCTGTCCAGTTGTTCTGGATCGCCTCTTCTATCATCTGTCCATCTGTTCTGGATCTCATCTTCCATCATCTGTTCTGGATCTCATCTTCCATCACCTTTCCATCTGGTCCGGATCTCATCTTTCATCATCTGTCCATCTGTTCTGGATCTCATCTTCCATCATCTGCCCATCTGTTCTGGATCTCATTTTCCATCATATGCTCTGGATCTCATCTTCCATCATCTGTCCATCTGTTCTGGATCTTATCTTGCATCATCTGTCCATCTGTTCTTGAATTCATCTTCCATCATCTGTCCATCTGTTCTGGATCTCATCTTCCACCATCTGTCCATCTGTTCTGGATGTCATCTTCCATCACCTGTCCATCTGTTGTGGAACTCATCTTTCATTATTTGACCATCTGTTCTGGATCTCATCTTCCACCATCTGTCCATTTGTCCTGGATCCCATCTTCAATCATCTGTTCTGTATCTCATCTTCCATCATCTATCCATCTGTTCCGGGTCTCATCTTTCATCATCTGTCCATCTGTTCTGGAGCTCATCTTCCATCATCTGCCCATCTGTTCTGGATCTCATCTTCCATCATCTGTTCTGAATATCATCTTATATCGTCTGCCCATCTTTTCTGGATCTCATCTTCCATCATCTGTTCTGGATCTCATCTTCCATCTGTCCATGTGTTTTGGATCTCATCTACCATCTTCTGTCCATCTGTTCTGGATCTCATCTTCCATCATCTGGTCTGGGTCTCATCTTCCATCATCTGTTCATCTGTTCTAGATCTCATCTTCCAGCATCTGTCCATCTGTTCTGGATCTCACCTTCCATCACCTGTCCATCTGTTGTGGAACTCATCTTTCATCATTTGACCATCTGATCTGGATCTCATCTTCCATCATCTGTCCATCTGTTCTAGATCTCATCTTCCACCATCTGTCCATCTGTTCTGGATCTCATCTTCCATCATCTGTCCATCTGTTCTGGATCTCGTCTAGCAACATCTGCCCATCTGTTCTAGAACTCATCTTCCATCATCTGTCCATCTGTTCTGGATCTCATCTTCCATAACCTGTCCAGCTGTTCTGGATCTCACCTTCCATCATCCGTTCTGGATCTCACCTTCCATCATCTGTTTTGGATCTCACTTTCCATCATCTGCCCATCTGTTCTGGATCTCATATTCCATCATCTGTTCTGGATCTCATCTTCCATCACCTTTCCATCTTCTCCGGATCTCATCTTTCATCTGTCCACCTGTTCTGGATCTCATCTTCCATCATCTGCCCATCTGTTCTGGATCTCATTTTCCATCATATGCTCTGGATCTCATCTTCCATCATCTGTCCATCTGTTCTGGATCTTATCTTGCATCATCTGTCCATCTGTTCTTGAATTCATCTTCCATCATCTGTCCATCTTTTCTGGATCTCATCTTACATCATCTGCCCATCTGTTCTGGATCTCATATTCCATCATCTGTCTATCTGTTCTGGATCTCATCTTCCATCATCTGTCCATCTGTTCTGGATCCCATCTTCAATCATCTGTTCTGTATCTCATCTTCCATCATCTATCCATCTGTTCCGGGTCTTATCTTTCATCATCTGTCCATCTGTTCTGGAGCTCATCTTCCATCATCTGTCCATCTGTTCTGGATCTCATCTTCCATAACCTGTCCAGCTGTTCTGGATCTCACCTTCCATCATCTGTTTTGGATCTCACTTTCCATCATCTGCCCATCTGTTCTGGATCTGATATTCCGTCATCTGTTCTGGATCTCATCTTCCATCACCTTTCCATCTGTTCCGGATCTCATCTTTCATCATCTGTCCATCTGTTCTGGATCTCATCTTCCATCATCTGCCCATCTGTTCTGGATCTCATTTTCCATCATATGCTCTGGATCTCATCTTCCATCATCTGTCCATCTGTTCTGGATCTTATCTTGCATCATCTGTCCATCTGTTCTTGAATTCATCTTCCATCATCTGTCCATCTTTTCTGGATCTCATCTTACATCATCTGCCCATCTGTTCTGGATCTCATATTCCATCATCTGTCTATCTGTTCTGGATCTCATCTTCCATCATCTGTCCATCTGTTCTGGATCCCATCTTCAATCATCTGTTCTGTATCTCATCTTCCATCATCTATCCATCTGTTCCGGGTCTTATCTTTCATCATCTGTCCATCTGTTCTGGAGCTCATCTTCCATCATCTGCCCATCTGTTCTGGATCTAATCTTCCATCATCTGTTCTGGATCTCATCTTCCATCATCTGTCCATCTGTTCTGGATCTCATCTTCCATAACCTGTCCAGCTGTTCTGGATCTCACCTTCCATCATCTGTTCTGGTTCTCACCTTCCATCATCTGTTTTGGATCTCACTTTCCATCATCTGCCCATCTGTTCTGGATCTCATATTCCATCATCTGTTCTGGATCTCATCTTCCATCATCTGTCCATCTGTTCTGGATCTCATCTTCCATCATCCGTCCATCTGTTCTGGATCTCATCTTCCACCATCTGCCCATCTGTTCTGGATCTCATCTTCCATCATCTGTCCAGTTGTTCTGGATCGCCTCTTCTATCATCTGTCCATCTGTTCTGGATCTCATCTTCCATCATCTGTTCTGGATCTCATCTTCCATCACCTTTCCATCTGTTCCGGATCTCATCTTTCATCATCTGTCCATCTGTTCTGGATCTCATCTTCCATCATCTGCCCATCTGTTCTGGATCTCATTTTCCATCATATGCTCTGGATCTCATCTTCCATCATCTGTCCATCTGTTCTGGATCTTATCTTGCATCATCTGTCCATCTGTTCTTGAATTCATCTTCCATCATCTGTCCATCTGTTCTGGATCTCATCTTCCACCATCTGTCCATCTGTTCTGGATGTCATCTTCCATCACCTGTCCATCTGTTGTGGAACTCATCTTTCATTATTTGACCATCTGTTCTGGATCTCATCTTCCACCATCTGTCCATTTGTCCTGGATCCCATCTTCAATCATCTGTTCTGTATCTCATCTTCCATCATCTATCCATCTGTTCCGGGTCTCATCTTTCATCATCTGTCCATCTGTTCTGGAGCTCATCTTCCATCATCTGCCCATCTGTTCTGGATCTCATCTTCCATCATCTGTTCTGAATATCATCTTATATCGTCTGCCCATCTTTTCTGGATCTCATCTTCCATCATCTGTTCTGGATCTCATCTTCCATCTGTCCATGTGTTTTGGATCTCATCTACCATCTTCTGTCCATCTGTTCTGGATCTCATCTTCCATCATCTGGTCTGGGTCTCATCTTCCATCATCTGTTCATCTGTTCTAGATCTCATCTTCCAGCATCTGTCCATCTGTTCTGGATCTCACCTTCCATCACCTGTCCATCTGTTGTGGAACTCATCTTTCATCATTTGACCATCTGATCTGGATCTCATCTTCCATCATCTGTCCATCTGTTCTAGATCTCATCTTCCACCATCTGTCCATCTGTTCTGGATCTCATCTTCCATCATCTGTCCATCTGTTCTGGATCTCGTCTAGCAACATCTGCCCATCTGTTCTAGAACTCATCTTCCATCATCTGTCCATCTGTTCTGGATCTCATCTTCCATAACCTGTCCAGCTGTTCTGGATCTCACCTTCCATCATCCGTTCTGGATCTCACCTTCCATCATCTGTTTTGGATCTCACTTTCCATCATCTGCCCATCTGTTCTGGATCTCATATTCCGTCATCTGTTCTGGATCTCATCTTCCATCACCTTTCCATCTTCTCCGGATCTCATCTTTCATCTGTCCACCTGTTCTGGATCTCATCTTCCATCATCTGCCCATCTGTTCTGGATCTCATTTTCCATCATATGCTCTGGATCTCATCTTCCATCATCTGTCCATCTGTTCTGGATCTTATCTTGCATCATCTGTCCATCTATTCTTGAATTCATCTTCCATCATCTGTCCATCTTTTCTGGATCTCATCTTACATCATCTGCCCATCTGTTCTGGATCTCATATTCCATCATCTGTCTATCTGTTCTGGATCTCATCTTCCATCATCTGTCCATCTGTTCTGGATCCCATCTTCAATCATCTGTTCTGTATCTCATCTTCCATCATCTATCCATCTGTTCCGGGTCTTATCTTTCATCATCTGTCCATCTGTTCTGGAGCTCATCTTCCATCATCTGCCCAACTGTTCTGGTTCTAATCTTCCATCATCTGTTCTGGATCTCATCTTCCATCATCTGTCCATCTGTTCTGGATCTCATCTTGTATCGTCTGCCCATCTTTTCTGGATCTCATCTTCCATCATCTGCTCTGGATCTCATCTTCCATCATCTGTCCATCTGTTCTGGATCTCATCTATCATCTTTTGTCCATCTGTTCTGGATCTCACCTTCCATCACCTGTCCATCTGTTGTGGAACTCATCTTTCATTATCCGTCCATCTGTTCTGGATCTCATATTCCATCATCTGTCCATCTGTTCTGGATCTCCTCTTCCACCAGCTGTCCATCTGTTCTGGATCTCATCTTACATCACCTGTCCATCTGTTGTGGACCTCATCTGTCATTATTTGACCATCTGTTCAGCATCTCATCTTCCACCATCTGTCCATCTGTCCTGGATCTCATCTTCAATCATCTGTTCTGTATCTCATCTTCCATCATCTATCCATCTGTTCCGGGTCTCATCTTTCATCATCTGTCCATCTGTTCTGGATCTCATCTTCCATCATCTGCCCATCTGTTCTGGATCTCATCTTCCATCATCTGTTCTGGATCTCATCTTCCATCATCTGTCCTGGATCTCATATTCCATCATCTGCCCATCTTTTCTGGATCTCATCTTCCATCATCTGTTCTGGATCTCATCTTCCATCACATGTCCATCTGTTCTGGATCTCATCTACCATCTTCTGTCCATCTGTTCTGGATCTCATCTTCCATCATCTGTTCTGGATCTCATCTTCCATCATCTGTCCATCTGTTCTGGATCTCATCTTCCATCATCTGTCCATCTGTTCTGGAGCTCATCTTATATCGTCTGTCCATCTTTTCTGGATCTCATCTTCCATCATCTGTTCTGGATCTCATCTTCCATCATCTGTCCATCTGTTCTGGATCTCATCTTCCATCATCTGTTCTGGATCTCATCTTCCATCATCTGTTCATCTCTTCTGGATCTCATCTACCATCTTCTGTCCATCTGTTCTGGACCTCATCTTCCATCATCTGTTCTGGATCTC
Organism: Calotriton arnoldi; assembly: GCA_963921515.1. Taxonomy (NCBI): domain Eukaryota; kingdom Metazoa; phylum Chordata; class Amphibia; order Caudata; family Salamandridae; genus Calotriton; species Calotriton arnoldi. Next base: position 1,567,613 of record CAWUFW010000138.1, read on the forward strand.
ATCTTCCATCATCTGTTCATCTGTTCTGGATCTCACCTTCCATCACCTGTCCATCTGTTGTGGAACTCATCTTACATCATCCGTCCATCTGTTCTGGATCTCATCTTCCATCATCTGCCCATCTGTTCTGGATCTCATCTTCCATCATCTGTCCATCTGTTCTGGATCTCATCTTCCATCACCTGTCCATCTGTTGTGGAACTCATCTTTCATCATTTGACCATCTGTTCTGGATCTCATCTTCCATCATCTATCCATCTGTTCTAGATCTCATCTTCCACCATCTGTCCATCTGTTCTGGATCTCATCTTCCATCATCTGTCCATCTGTTCTGTATCTCGTCTAGCAACATCTGCCCATCTGTTCTAGAACTCATCTTCCATCATCTGTCCATCTGTTCTGGGTCTCATCTTCCATAACCTGTCCATCTGTTCTGGATCTCACCTTCCATCATCCGTTCTGGATCTCACCTTCCATCATCTGTTCTGGATCTCACTTTCCATCATCTGCCCATCTGTTCTGGATCTCATATTCCGTCATCTGTTCTGGATCTCATCTTCCATCATCTGTCCATCTGTTCTGGATCTCATCTTCCATCATCCGTCCATCTGTTCTGGATCTCATCTTCCATCATCTGCCCATCTGTTCTGGATCTCATCTTCCATCATCTGTCCAGTTGTTCTGGATCGCCTCTTCCATCATCTGCCCATCTGTTCTGGATCTAATCTTCCATCATATGCTCTGGATCTCATCTTCCATCATCTGTCCATCTGTTCTGGATCTCATCTTACATCATCTGTCCATCTGTTCCGAATTCATCTTCCATCATCTGTCCATCTGATCTGGATCTCATCTTGTATCGTCTGCCCATCTTTTCTGGATCTCATCTTCCATCATCTGCTCTGGATCTCATCTTCCATCATCTGTCCATCTGTTCTGGATCTCATCTATCATCTTCTGTCCATCTGTTCTGGATCTCATCTTCCATCATCTGTTCTGGATCTCTTCTTCCATCATCTGTTCTGGATCTCATCTTCCATCATCTGTCCATCTGTTCTGGATCTCATCTTCCATCATCTGTCCATTTGTTCTGGATCTCATCTTCCATCATCTGTCCATCTGTTCTGGATCTCATCTTATATTGTCTGCCCATCTTTTTGGATCTCGTCTTCCATCATCTGTTCTGGATCTCATCTTTCATCATCTGTCCATCTGTTCTGGATCTCATCTTACCTCATATGCCCATCTGTTCTGGATCTCATCTTCCATCATCTGTTCTGGATCTCTTCTTCCATCATCTGTTCTTGATCTCATCTTTCATCATCTGTCCATCTGTTCTGGATCTCATCTTCCATCATCTGTCCATCTGTTCTGGATCTCATCTTCCACCATCTGTCCATCTGTTCTTGATCTCATCTTCCATCACCTGTCCATCCATTGTGGAACTCATCTTTCATCATTTGTACATCTGTCCTGGATCTCATCTTCCTTCATCTGTCCATCTGTTCTGGATTTCATCTTCCACCTTCTGTCCATCTGTTCTGGATCCCATCTTCTATTATCTGTCCATCTGTTTTGGATCTCATCTAGCAACATCTGCCCATCTGTTCTCGAGCTCATCTTCCATCATCTGTCCATCTGTTCTGGATCTCATCTTCCACAATCTGTCCATCTGTTCTGGATCTCACCTTCCATCATCTGTTCTGGATCTCACTTTCCATCATCTGCCCATCTGTCCTGGATCTCAGCTTGCCTCATCTGTTCTGTATCTCATCTTCCATCATCCGTCCATCTGTTCTGGATCTCATCTTCCATCATCTGTCCATCTGTTCTGGATCTCCTCTTCCACCAGCTGTCCATCTGTTCTGGATCTCATCTTTCATTATTTGACCATCTGTTCAGGATCTCATCTTCCACCATCTGTCCATCTGTCCTGGATCCCATCTTCAATCATCTGTTCTGTATCTCATCTTCCATCATCTATCCATCTGTTCCGGGTCTCATCTTTCATCATCTGTCCATCTGTTCTGGATCTCATCTTCCATCATCTGCCCATCTGTTCTGGATCTCATCTTCCATCATCTGTTCTGGATCTCATCTTCCATCATCTGTCCATCTGTTCTGTATCTCATATTCCATCATCTGCCCATCTTTTCTGGATCTCATCTTCCATCATCTGTTCTGGATCTCATCTTCCATCATATGTCCATCTGTTCTGGATCTCATCTACCATCTTCTGTCCATCTGTTCTGGATCTCATCTTCCATCATCTGCTCTGGATCTCATCTTCCATCATCTGCTCTGGATCTCATCTTCCATCATCTGTTCATCTCTTCTGGATCTCATCTACCATCTTCTGTCCATCTGTTCTGGACCTCATCTTCCATCATCTGTTCTGGATCTCATCTTCCATCAACTGTTCATCTGTTCTGGATCTCACCTTCCATCACCTGTCCATCTATTGTGGAACTCATCTTACATCATCTGTCCATCTGTTCTGGATCTCATCTTCCATCATCTGCCCATCTGTTCTGGATCTCATCTTCCATCATCTGGCCATCTGTTCTGGATCTCATCCTCCATCACCTGTCCATCTGTTCTAGATCTCATCTTCCACCATCTGTCCATCTGTTCTAGAACTCATCTTCCATCATCTGTCCATCTGTTCTGGATCTCATCTTCCATAACCTGTCCAGCTGTTCTGGATCTCACCTTCCATCATCCGTTCTGGATCTCACCTTCCATCATCTGTTTTGGATCTCACTTTCCATCATCTGCCCATCTGTTCTAGATCTGATATTCCGTCATCTGTTCTGGATCTCATCTTCCATCACCTTTCCATCTGTTCCGGATCTCATCTTTCATCATCTGTCCATCTGTTCTGGATCTCATCTTCCATCATCTGCCCATCTGTTCTGGATCTCATTTTACATCATCTGCCCATCTGTTCTGGATCTCATATTCCATCATCTGTCTATCTGTTCTGGATCTCATCTTCCATCATCTGTCCATCTGTTCTGGATCCCATCTTCAATCATCTGTTCTGTATCTCATCTTCCATCAACTATCCATCTGTTCCGGGTCTTATCTTTCATCATCTGTCCATCTGTTCTGGAGCTCATCTTCCATCATCTGCCCATCTGTTCTGGATCTAATCTTCCATCATCTGTTCTGGATCTCATCTTCCATCATCTGTCCATCTGTTCTGGATCTCATCTTCCATAACCTGTCCAGCTGTTCTGGATCTCACCTTCCATCATCCGTTCTGGTTCTCACCTTCCATCATCTGTTTTGGATCTCACTTTCCATCATCTGCCCATCTGTTCTGGATCTCATATTCCATCATCTGTTCTGGATCTCATCTTCCATCATCTGTCCATCTGTTCTGGATCTCATCTTCCATCATCCGTCCATCTGTTCTGGATCTCATCTTCCACCATCTGCCCATCTGTTCTGGATCTCATCTTCCATCATCTGTCCAGTTGTTCTGGATCGCCTCTTCTATCATCTGTCCATCTGTTCTGGATCTCATCTTCCATCATCTGTTCTGGATCTCATCTTCCATCACCTTTCCATCTGTTCCGGATCTCATCTTTCATCATCTGGCCATCTGTTCTGGATCTCATCTTCCATCATCTGCCCATCTGTTCTGGATCTCATTTTCCATCATATGCTCTGGATCTCATCTTCCATCATCTGTCCATCTGTTCTGGATCTTATCTTGCATCATCTGTCCATCTGTTCTTGAATTCATCTTCCATCATCTGTCCATCTGTTCTGGATCTCATCTTCCACCATCTGTCCATCTGTTCTGGATGTCATCTTCCATCACCTGTCCATCTGTTGTGGAACTCATCTTTCATTATTTGACCATCTGGTCTGGATCTCATCTTCCACCATCTGTCCATTTGTCCTGGATCCCATCTTCAATCATCTGTTCTGTATCTCATCTTCCATCACCTATCCATCTGTTCCGGGTCTCATCTTTCATCATCTGTCCATCTGTTCTGGAGCTCATCTTCCATCATCTGCCCATCTGTTCTGGATCTCATCTTCCATCATCTGTTCTGAATATCATCTTATATCGTCTGCCCATCTTTTCTGGATCTCATCTTCCATCATCTGTTCTGGATCTCATCTTCCATCTGTCCATGTGTTTTGGATCTCATCTACCATCTTCTGTCCATCTGTTCTGGATCTCATCTTCCATCATCTGGTCTGGGTCTCATCTTCCATCATCTGTTCATCTGTTCTAGATCTCATCTTCCAGCATCTGTCCATCTGTTCTGGATCTCACCTTCCATCACCTGTCCATCTGTTGTGGAACTCATCTTTCATCATTTGACCATCTGATCTGGATCTCATCTTCCATCATCTGTCCATCTGTTCTAGATCTCATATTCCACCATCTGTCCATCTGTTCTGGATCTCATCTTCCATCATCTGTCCATCTGTTCTGGATCTCGTCTAGCAACATCTGCCCATCTGTTCTAGAACTCATCTTCCATCATCTGTCCATCTGTTCTGGATCTCATCTTCCATAACCTGTCCAGCTGTTCTGGATCTCACCTTCCATCATCCGTTCTGGATCTCATCTTCCATCACCTTTCCATCTTCTCCGGATCTCATCTTTCATCTGTCCACCTGTTCTGGATCTCATCTTCCATCATCTGCCCATCTGTTCTGGATCTCATTTTCCATCATCTGTCCATCTGTTCTGGACCTCATCTTCCATCATCTGTTCTGGATCTCATCTTCCATCATCTGTTCATCTGTTCTGGATCTCACCTTCCATCACCTGTCCATCTGTTGTGGAACTCATCTTACATCATCCGTCCATCTGTTCTGGATCTCATCTTCCATCATCTGCCCATCTGTTCTGGATCTCATCTTCCATCATCTGTCCATCTGTTCTGGATCTCATCTTCCATCACCTGTCCATCTGTTGTGGAACTCATCTTTCATCATTTGACCATCTGTTCTGGATCTCATCTTCCATCATCTATCCATCTGTTCTAGATCTCATCTTCCACCATCTGTCCATCTGTTCTGGATCTCATCTTCCATCATCTGTCCATCTGTTCTGTATCTCGTCTAGCAACATCTGCCCATCTGTTCTAGAACTCATCTTCCATCATCTGTCCATCTGTTCTGGGTCTCATCTTCCATAACCTGTCCATCTGTTCTGGATCTCACCTTCCATCATCCGTTCTGGATCTCACCTTCCATCATCTGTTCTGGATCTCACTTTCCATCATCTGCCCATCTGTTCTGGATCTCATATTCCGTCATCTGTTCTGGATCTCATCTTCCATCATCTGTCCATCTGTTCTGGATCTCATCTTCCATCATCCGTCCATCTGTTCTGGATCTCATCTTCCATCATCTGCCCATCTGTTCTGGATCTCATCTTCCATCATCTGTCCAGTTGTTCTGGATCGCCTCTTCCATCATCTGCCCATCTGTTCTGGATCTAATCTTCCATCATATGCTCTGGATCTCATCTTCCATCATCTGTCCATCTGTTCTGGATCTCATCTTACATCATCTGTCCATCTGTTCCGGAATTCATCTTCCATCATCTGTCCATCTGATCTGGATCTCATCTTGTATCGTCTGCCCATCTTTTCTGGATCTCATCTTCCATCATCTGCTCTGGATCTCATCTTCCATCATCTGTCCATCTGTTCTGGATCTCATCTATCATCTTCTGTCCATCTGTTCTGGATCTCATCTTCCATCATCTGTTCTGGATCTCTTCTTCCATCATCTGTTCTGGATCTCATCTTCCATCATCTGTCCATCTGTTCTGGATCTCATCTTCCATCATCTGTCCATTTGTTCTGGATCTCATCTTCCATCATCTGTCCATCTGTTCTGGATCTCATCTTATATTGTCTGCCCATCTTTTTTGGATCTTATCTTCCATCATCTGTTCTGGATCTCATCTTTCATCATCTGTCCATCTGTTCTGGATCTCATCTTACCTCATATGCCCATCTGTTCTGGATCTCATCTTCCATCATCTGTTCTGGATCTCTTCTTCCATCATCTGTTCTTGATCTCATCTTTCATCATCTGTCCATCTGTTCTGGATCTCATCTTCCATCATCTGTCCATCTGTTCTGGATCTCATCTTCCACCATCTGTCCATCTGTTCTTGATCTCATCTTCCATCACCTGTCCATCCATTGTGGAACTCATCTTTCATCATTTGTACATCTGTCCTGGATCTCATCTTCCTTCATCTGTCCATCTGTTCTGGATTTCATCTTCCACCTTCTGTCCATCTGTTCTGGATCCCATCTTCTATTATCTGTCCATCTGTTTTGGATCTCATCTAGCAACATCTGCCCATCTGTTCTCGAGCTCATCTTCCATCATCTGTCCATCTGTTCTGGATCTCATCTTCCACAATCTGTCCATCTGTTCTGGATCTCACCTTCCATCATCTGTTCTGGATCTCACTTTCCATCATCTGCCCATCTGTCCTGGATCTCAGCTTGCCTCATCTGTTCTGTATCTCATCTTCCATCATCCGTCCATCTGTTCTGGATCTCATCTTCCATCATCTGTCCATCTGTTCTGGATCTCCTCTTCCACCAGCTGTCCATCTGTCCTGGATCCCATCTTCAATCATCTGTTCTGTATCTCATCTTCCATCATCTATCCATCTGTTCCGGGTCTCATCTTTCATCATCTGTCCATCTGTTCTGGATCTCATCTTCCATCATCTGCCCATCTGTTCTGGATCTCATCTTCCATCATCTGTTCTGGATCTCATCTTCCATCATCTGTCCATCTGTTCTGTATCTCATATTCCATCATCTGCCCATCTTTTCTGGATCTCATCTTCCATCATCTGTTCTGGATCTCATCTTCCATCATATGTCCATCTGTTCTGGATCTCATCTACCATCTTCTGTCCATCTGTTCTGGATCTCATCTTCCATCATCTGCTCTGGATCTCATCTTCCATCATCTGCTCTGGATCTCATCTTCCATCATCTGTTCATCTCTTCTGGATCTCATCTACCATCTTCTGTCCATCTGTTCTGGACCTCATCTTCCATCATCTGTTCTGGATCTCATCTTCCATCAACTGTTCATCTGTTCTGGATCTCACATTCCATCACCTGTCCATCTATTGTGGAACTCATCTTACATCATCCGTCCATCTGTTCTGGATCTCATCTTCCATCATCTGCCCATCTGTTCTGGATCTCATCTTCCATCATCTGGCCATCTGTTCTGGATCTCATCCTCCATCACCTGTCCATCTGTTGTGGAACTCATCTTTCATAATTTGACCATCTGTTCTGGATCTCATCTTCCATCATCTGTCCATCTGTTCTAGATCTCATCTTCCACCATCTGTCCATCTGTTCTGGATCTCATCTTCCATCATCTGTCCATCTGTCCATCTGTTCTGGATCTTATCTTGCATCATCTGTCCATCTGTTCTTGAATTCATCTTCCATCATCTGTCCATCTGTTCTGGATCTCATCTTCCACCATCTGTCCATCTGATCTGGATCTCATCTTCCATCATCTGTCCATCTGTTCTGGATCTCGTCTAGCAACATCTGCCCAACTGTTCTAGAACTCATCTGCCATCATCTGTCCATCTGTTCTGGATCTCATCTTCCATAACCTGTCCAGCTGTTCTGGATCTCACCTTCCATCATCCATTCTGGATCTCACCTTCCATCATCTGTTTTGGATCTCACTTTCCATCATCTGCCCATCTGTTCTGGATCTGATATTCCGTCATCTGTTCTGGATCTCATCTTCCATCACCTTTCCATCTGTTCCGGATCTCATCTTTCATCATCTTTCCATCTGTTCTGGATCTCATCTTCCATCATCTGCCCATCTGTTCTGGATCTCATTTTCCATCATATGCTCTGGATCTCATCTTCCATCATGTGTCCATCTGTTCTGGATCCCATCTTCAATCATCTGTTCTGTATCTCATCTTCCATCATCTATCCATCTGTTCCGGGTCTTATCTTTCATCATCTGTCCATCTGTTCTGGAGCTCATCTTCCATCATCTGCCCATCTGTTCTGGATCTAATCTTCCATCATCTGTTCTGGATCTCATCTTCCATCATCTGTCCATCTGTTCTGGATCTCATCTTCCATAACCTGTCCAGCTGTTCTGGATCTCACCTTCCATCATCCGTTCTGGTTCTCACCTTCCATCATCTGTTTTGGATCTCACTTTCCATCATCTGCCCATCTGTTCTGGATCTCATATTCCATCATCTGTTCTGGATCTCATCTTCCATCATCTGTCCATCTGTTCTGGATCTCATCTTCCATCATCCGTCCATCTGTTCTGGATCTCATCTTCCATCATCTGTCCAGTTGTTCTGGATCGCCTCTTCTATCATCTGTCCATCTGTTCTGGATCTCATCTTCCATCATCTGTTCTGGATCTCATCTTCCATCACCTTTCCATCTGTTCTGGATCTCATCTTTCATCATCTGTCCATCTGTTCTGGATCTCATCTTCCATCTGCCCATCTGTTCTGGATCTCATTTTCCATCATATGCTCTGGATCTCATCTTCCATCATCTGTCCATCTGTTCTGGATCTTATCTTGCATCATCTGTCCATCTGTTCTTGAATTCATCTTCCATCATCTGTCCATCTGTTCTGGATCTCATCTTCCACCATCTGTCCATCTGTTCTGGATGTCATCTTCCATCACCTGTCCATCTGTTGTGGAACTCATCTTTCATTATTTGACCATCTGTTCTGGATCTCATCTTCCACCATCTGTCCATTTGTCCTGGATCCCATCTTCAATCATCTGTTCTGTATCTCATCTTCCATCATCTATCCATCTGTTCCGGGTCTCATCTTTCATCATCTGTCCATCTGTTCTGGAGCTCATCTTCCATCATCTGCCCATCTGTTCTGGATCTCATCTTCCATCATCTGTTCTGAATATCATCTTATATCGTCTGCCCATCTTTTCAGGATCTCATCTTCCATCATCTGTTCTGGATCTCATCTTCCATCTGTCCATGTGTTTTGGATCTCATCTACCATCTTCTGTCCATCTGTTCTGGATCTCATCTTCCATCATCTGGTCTGGGTCTCATCTTCCATCATCTGTTCATCTGTTCTAGATCTCATCTTCCAGCATCTGTCCATCTGTTCTGGATCTCACCTTCCATCACCTGTCCATCTGTTGTGGAACTCATCTTACATCATTTGTACATCTGTCCTGGATCTCATCTTCCTTCATCTGTCCATCTGTTCTGGATTTCATCTTCCACCTTCTGTCCATCTGTTCTGGATCCCATCTTCTATTATCTGTCCATCTGTTTTGGATCTCATCTAGCAATATCTGCCCATCTGTTCTCGAGCTCATCTTCCATCATCTGTCCATCTGTTCTGGATCTCATCTTCCACAATCTGTCCATCTGTTCTGGATCTCACCTTCCATCATCTGTTCTGGATCTCACTTTCCATCATCTGCCCATCTGTCCTGGATCTCAGCTTGCCTCATCTGTTCTGTATCTCATCTTCCATCATCCGTCCATCTGTTCTGGATCTCATCTTCCATCATCTGTCCATCTGTTCTGGATTTCCTCTTCCACCAGCTGTCCATCTGTTCTGGATCTCACCTTCCATCACCTGTCCATCTGTTGTGGAACTCATCTTTCATTATTTGACCATCTGTTCAGGATCTCATCTTCCACCATCTGTCCATCTGTCCTGGATCCCATCTTCAATCATCTGTTCTGTATCTCATCTTCCATCATCTATCCATCTGTTCCGGGTCTCATCTTATATCATCTGTCCATCTGTTCTGGATCTCATCTTCCATCATCTGCCCATCTGTTCTGGATCTCATCTTCCATCATCTGTTCTGGATCTCATCTTCCATCATCTGTCCATCTGTTATGTATCTCATATTCCATCATCTGCCCATCTTTTCTGGATCTCATCTTCCATCATCTGTTCTGGATCTCATCTTCCATCATATGTCCATCTGTTCTGGATCTCATCTACCATCTTCTGTCCATCTGTTCTGGATCTCATCTTCCATCATCTGCTCTGGATCTCATCTTCCATCATCTGCTCTGGATCTCATCTTCCATCATCTGTTCATCTCTTCTGGATCTCATCTACCATCTTCTGTCCATCTGTTCTGGACCTCATCTTCCATCATCTGTTCTGGATCTCATCTTCCATCATCTGTTCATCAGTTCTGGATCTCATCTTCCATCACCTGTCCATCTATTGTGGAACTCATCTTACATCATCCGTCCATCTGTTCTGGATCTCATCTTCCATCATCTGCCCATCTGTTCTGGATCTCATCTTCCATCATCTGTCCATCTGTTCTGGATCTCATCCTCCATCACCTGTCCATCTGTTGTGGAACTCATCTTTCATCATTTGACCATCTGTTCTGGATCTCATCTTCCATCATCTGTCCATCTGTTCTAGATCTCATCTTCCACCATCTGTCCATCTGTTCTAGAACTCATCTTCCATCATCTGTCCATCTGTTCTGGATCTCATCTTCCATAACCTGTCCAGCTGTTCTGGATCTCACCTTCCATCATCCGTTCTGGATCTCACCTTCCATCATCTGTTTTGGATCTCACTTTCCATCATCTGCCCATCTGTTCTGGATCTGATATTCCGTCATCTGTTCTGGATCTCATCTTCCATCACCTTTCCATCTGTTCCGGATCTCATCTTTCATCATCTGTCCATCTGTTGTGGATCTCATGTTCCATCATCTGCCCATCTGTTCTGGATCTCATTTTCCATCATATGCTCTGGATCTCATCTTCCATCATCTGTCCATCTGTTCTGGATCTTATCTTGCATCATCTGTCCATCTGTTCTTGAATTCATCTTCCATCATCTGTCCATCTTTTCTGGATCTCATCTTACATCATCTGCCCATCTGTTCTGGATCTCATATTCCATCATCTGTCTATCTGTTCTGGATCTCATCTTCCATCATCTGTCCATCTGTTCTGGATCCCATCTTCAATCATCTGTTCTGTATCTCATCTTCCATCATCTATCCATCTGTTCCGGGTCTTATCTTTCATCATCTGTCCATCTGTTCTGGAGCTCATCTTCCATCATCTGCCCATCTGTTCTGGATCTAATCTTCCATCATCTGTTCTGGATCTCATCTTCCATCATCTGTCCATCTGTTCTGGATCTCATCTTCCATAACCTGTCCAGCTGTTCTGGATCTCACCTTCCATCATCCGTTCTGGTTCTCACCTTCCATCATCTGTTTTGGATCTCACTTTCCATCATCTGCCCATCTGTTCTGGATCTCATCTTCCATCATCTGTCCATCTGTTCTGGATCTCATCTTCCATCATCCGTCCATCTGTTCTGGATCTCATCTTCCACCATCTGCCCATCTGTTCTGGATCTCATCTTCCATCATCTGTCCAGTTGTTCTGGATCGCCTCTTCTATCATCTGTCCATCTGTTCTGGATCTCATCTTCCATCATCTGTTCTGGATCTCATCTTCCATCACCTTTCCATCTGTTCCGGATCTCATCTTTCATCATCTGTCCATCTGTTCTGGATCTCATCTTCCATCATCTGCCCATCTGTTCTGGATCTCATTTTCCATCATATGCTCTGGATCTCATCTTCCATCATCTGTCCATCTGTTCTGGATCTTATCTTGCATCATCTGTCCATCTGTTCTTGAATTCATCTTCCATCATCTGTCCATCTGTTCTGGATCTCATCTTCCACCATCTGTCCATCTGTTCTGGATGTCATCTTCCATCACCTGTCCATCTGTTGTGGAACTCATCTTTCATTATTTGACCATCTGTTCTGGATCTCATCTTCCACCATCTGTCCATTTGTCCTGGATCCCATCTTCAATCATCTGTTCTGTATCTCATCTTCCATCATCTATCCATCTGTTCCGGGTCTCATCTTTCATCATCTGTCCATCTGTTCTGGAGCTCATCTTCCATCATCTGCCCATCTGTTCTGGATCTCATCTTCCATCATCTGTTCTGAATATCATCTTATATCGTCTGCCCATCTTTTCTGGATCTCATCTTCCATCATCTGTTCTGGATCTCATCTTCCATCTGTCCATGTGTTTTGGATCTCATCTACCATCTTCTGTCCATCTGTTCTGGATCTCATCTTCCATCATCTGGTCTGGGTCTCATCTTCCATCATCTGTTCATCTGTTCTAGATCTCATCTTCCAGCATCTGTCCATTAGTTCTGGATCTCACCTTCCATCACCTGTCCATCTGTTGTGGAACTCATCTTTCATCATTTGACCATCTGATCTGGATCTCATCTTCCATCATCTGTCCATCTGTTCTAGATCTCATCTTCCACCATCTGTCCATCTGTTCTGGATCTCATCTTCCATCATCTGTCCATCTGTTCTGGATCTCGTCTAGCAACATCTGCCCATCTGTTCTAGAACTCATCTTCCATCATCTGTCCATCTGTTCTGGATCTCATCTTCCATAACCTGTCCAGCTGTTCTGGATCTCACCTTCCATCATCCGTTCTGGATCTCACCTTCCATCATCTGTTTTGGATCTCACTTTCCATCATCTGCCCATCTGTTCTGGATCTCATATTCCGTCATCTGTTCTGGATCTCATCTTCCATCACCTTTCCATCTTCTCCGGATCTCATCTTTCATCTGTCCACCTGTTCTGGATCTCATCTTCCATCATCTGCCCATCTGTTCTGGATCTCATTTTCCATCATATGCTCTGGATCTCATCTTCCATCATCTGTCCATCTGTTCTGGATCTTATCTTGCATCATCTGTCCATCTGTTCTTGAATTCATCTTCCATCATCTGTCCATCTTTTCTGGATCTCATCTTACATCATCTGCCCATCTGTTCTGGATCTCATATTCCATCATCTGTCTATCTGTTCTGGATCTCATCTTCCATCATCTGTCCATCTGTTCTGGATCCCATCTTCAATCATCTGTTCTGTATCTCATCTTCCATCATCTATCCATCTGTTCCGGGTCTTATCTTTCATCATCTGTCCATCTGTTCTGGAGCTCATCTTCCATCATCTGTCCATCTGTTCTGGATCTCATCTTCCATAACCTGTCCAGCTGTTCTGGATCTCACCTTCCATCATCCGTTCTGGATCTCACCTTCCATCATCTGTTTTGGATCTCACTTTCCATCATCTGCCCATCTGTTCTGGATCTGATATTCCGTCATCTGTTCTGGATCTCATCTTCCATCACCTTTCCATCTGTTCCGGATCTCATCTTTCATCATCTTTCCATCTGTTCTGGATCTCATCTTCCATCATCTGCCCATCTGTTCTGGATCTCATTTTCCATCATATGCTCTGGATCTCATCTTCCATCATCTGTCCATCTGTTCTGGATCTTATCTTGCATCATCTGTCCATCTGTTCTTGAATTCATCTTCCATCATCTGTCCATCTTTTCTGGATCTCATCTTACATCATCTGCCCATCTGTTCTGGATCTCATATTCCATCATCTGTCTATCTGTTCTGGATCTCATCTTCCATCATCTGTCCATCTGTTCTGGATCCCATCTTCAATCATCTGTTCTGTATCTCATCTTCCATCATCTATCCATCTGTTCCGGGTCTTATCTTTCATCATCTGTCCATCTGTTCTGGAGCTCATCTTCCATCATCTGCCCATCTGTTCTGGATCTAATCTTCCATCATCTGTTCTGGATCTCATCTTCCATCATCTGTCCATCTGTTCTGGATCTCATCTTCCATAACCTGTCCAGCTGTTCTGGATCTCACCTTCCATCATCTGTTCTGGTTCTCACCTTCCATCATCTGTTTTGGATCTCACTTTCCATCATCTGCCCATCTGTTCTGGATCTCATATTCCATCATCTGTTCTGGATCTCATCTTCCATCATCTGTCCATCTGTTCTGGATCTCATCTTCCATCATCCGTCCATCTGTTCTGGATCTCATCTTCCACCATCTGCCCATCTGTTCTGGATCTCATCTTCCATCATCTGTCCAGTTGTTCTGGATCGCCTCTTCTATCATCTGTCCATCTGTTCTGGATCTCATCTTCCATCATCTGTTCTGGATCTCATCTTCCATCACCTTTCCATCTGTTCCGGATCTCATCTTTCATCATCTGCCCATCTGTTCTGGATCTCATTTTCCATCATATGCTCTGGTCTCATCTTCCATCATCTGTCCATCTGTCCATCTGTTCTGGATCTTATCTTGCATCATCTGTCCATCTGTTCTTGAATTCATCTTCCATCATCTGTCCATCTGTTCTGGATCTCATCTTCCACCATCTGTCCATCTGTTCTGGATGTCATCTTCCATCACCTGTCCATCTGTTGTGGAACTCATCTTTCATTATTTGACCATCTGTTCTGGATCTCATCTTCCACCATCTGTCCATTTGTCCTGGATCCCATCTTCAATCATCTGTTCTGTATCTCATCTTCCATCATCTATCCATCTGTTCCGGGTCTCATCTTTCATCATCTGTCCATCTGTTCTGGAGCTCATCTTCCATCATCTGCCCATCTGTTCTGGATCTCATCTTCCATCATCTGTTCTGAATATCATCTTATATCGTCTGCCCATCTTTTCTGGATCTCATCTTCCATCATCTGTTCTGGATCTCATCTTCCATCTGTCCATGTGTTTTGGATCTCATCTACCATCTTCTGTCCATCTGTTCTGGATCTCATCTTCCATCATCTGGTCTGGGTCTCATCTTCCATCATCTGTTCATCTGTTCTAGATCTCATCTTCCAGCATCTGTCCATCTGTTCTGGATCTCACCTTCCATCACCTGTCCATCTGTTGTGGAACTCATCTTTCATCATTTGACCATCTGATCTGGATCTCATCTTCCATCATCTGTCCATCTGTTCTAGATCTCATCTTCCACCATCTGTCCATCTGTTCTGGATCTCATCTTCCATCATCTGTCCATCTGTTCTGGATCTCGTCTAGCAACATCTGCCCATCTGTTCTAGAACTCATCTTCCATCATCTGTCCATCTGTTCTGGATCTCATCTTCCATAACCTGTCCAGCTGTTCTGGATCTCACCTTCCATCATCCGTTCTGGATCTCACCTTCCATCATCTGTTTTGGATCTCACTTTCCATCATCTGCCCATCTGTTCTGGATCTCATATTCCGTCATCTGTTCTGGATCTCATCTTCCATCACCTTTCCATCTTCTCCGGATCTCATCTTTCATCTGTCCACCTGTTCTGGATCTCATCTTCCATCATCTGCCCATCTGTTCTGGATCTCATTTTCCATCATATGCTCTGGATCTCATCTTCCATCATCTGTCCATCTGTTCTGGATCTTATCTTGCATCATCTGTCCATCTGTTCTTGAATTCATCTTCCATCATCTGTCCATCTTTTCTGGATCTCATCTTACATCATCTGCCCATCTGTTCTGGATCTCATCTTCCATCATCTGTCCATCTGTTCTGGATCCCATCTTCAATCATCTGTTCTGTATCTCATCTTCCATCATCTATCCATCTGTTCCGGGTCTTATCTTTCATCATCTGTCCATCTGTTCTGGAGCTCATCTTCCATCATCTGCCCAACTGTTCTGGTTCTAATCTTCCATCATCTGTTCTGGATCTCATCTTCCATCATCTGTCCATCTGTTCTGGATCTCATCTTCCATCATCTGTCCATCTGTTCTGGATCTCATCTTGTATCGTCTGCCCATCTTTTCTGGATCTCATCTTCCATCATCTGCTCTGGATCTCATCTTCCATCATCTGTCCATCTGTTCTGGATCTCATCTATCATCTTTTGTCCATCTGTTCTGGATCTCACCTTCCATCACCTGTCCATCTGTTGTGGAACTCATCTTTCATTATCCGTCCATCTGTTCTGGATCTCATATTCCATCATCTGTCCATCTGTTCTGGATCTCCTCTTCCACCAGCTGTCCATCTGTTCTGGATCTCATCTTACATCACCTGTCCATCTGTTGTGGACCTCATCTGTCATTATTTGACCATCTGTTCAGCATCTCATCTTCCACCATCTGTCCATCTGTCCTGGATCTCATCTTCAATCATCTGTTCTGTATCTCATCTTCCATCATCTATCCATCTGTTCCGGGTCTCATCTTTCATCATCTGTCCATCTGTTCTGGATCTCATCTTCCATCATCTGCCCATCTGTTCTGGATCTCATCTTCCATCATCTGTTCTGGATCTCATCTTCCATCATCTGTCCTGGATCTCATATTCCATCATCTGCCCATCTTTTCTGGATCTCATCTTCCATCATCTGTTCTGGATCTCATCTTCCATCACATGTCCATCTGTTCTGGATCTCATCTACCATCTTCTGTCCATCTGTTCTGGATCTCATCTTCCATCATCTGTTCTGGATCTCATCTTCCATCATCTGTCCATCTGTTATGGATCTCATCTTCCATCATCTGTCCATCTGTTCTGGAGCTCATCTTATATCGTCTGTCCATCTTTTCTGGATCTCATCTTCCATCATCTGTTCTGGATCTCATCTTCCATCATCTGTCCATCTGTTCTGGATCTCATCTTCCATCATCTGTTCTGGATCTCATCTTCCATCATCTGTTCATCTCTTCTGGATCTCATCTACCATCTTCTGTCCATCTGTTCTGGACCTCATCTTCCATCATCTGTTCTGGATCTCATCTTCCATCATCTGTTCATCTGTTCTGGATCTCACCTTCCATCACCTGTCCATCTGTTGTGGAACTCATCTTACATCATCCGTCCATCTGTTCTGGATCTCATCTTCCATCATCTGCCCATCTGTTCTGGATCTCATCTTCCATCATCTGTCCATCTGTTCTGGATCTCATCTTCCATCACCTGTCCATCTGTTGTGGAACTCATCTTTCATCATTTGACCATCTGTTCTGGATCTCATCTTCCATCATCTATCCATCTGTTCTAGATCTCATCTTCCACCATCTGTCCATCTGTTCTGGATCTCATCTTCCATCATCTGTCCATCTGTTCTGTATCTCGTCTAGCAACATCTGCCCATCTGTTCTAGAACTCATCTTCCATCATCTGTCCATCTGTTCTGGGTCTCATCTTCCATAACCTGTCCATCTGTTCTGGATCTCACCTTCCATCATCCGTTCTGGATCTCACCTTCCATCATCTGTTCTGGATCTCACTTTCCATCATCTGCCCATCTGTTCTGGATCTCATATTCCGTCATCTGTTCTGGATCTCATCTTCCATCATCTGTCCATCTGTTCTGGATCTCATCTTCCATCATCCGTCCATCTGTTCTGGATCTCATCTTCCATCATCTGCCCATCTGTTCTGGATCTCATCTTCCATCATCTGTCCAGTTGTTCTGGATCGCCTCTTCCATCATCTGCCCATCTGTTCTGGATCTAATCTTCCATCATATGCTCTGGATCTCATCTTCCATCATCTGTCCATCTGTTCTGGATCTCATCTTACATCATCTGTCCATCTGTTCCGGAATTCATCTTCCATCATCTGTCCATCTGATCTGGATCTCATCTTGTATCGTCTGCCCATCTTTTCTGGATCTCATCTTCCATCATCTGCTCTGGATCTCATCTTCCATCATCTGTCCATCTGTTCTGGATCTCATCTATCATCTTCTGTCCATCTGTTCTGGATCTCATCTTCCATCATCTGTTCTGGATCTCTTCTTCCATCATCTGTTCTGGATCTCATCTTCCATCATCTGTCCATCTGTTCTGGATCTCATCTTCCATCATCTGTCCATTTGTTCTGGATCTCATCTTCCATCATCTGTCCATCTGTTCTGGATCTCATCTTATATTGTCTGCCCATCTTTTTTGGATCTCATCTTCCATCATCTGTTCTGGATCTCATCTTTCATCATCTGTCCATCTGTTCTGGATCTCATCTTACCTCATATGCCCATCTGTTCTGGATCTCATCTTCCATCATCTGTTCTGGATCTCTTCTTCCATCATCTGTTCTTGATCTCATCTTTCATCATCTGTCCATCTGTTCTGGATCTCATCTTCCATCATCTGTCCATCTGTTCTGGATCTCATCTTCCACCATCTGTCCATCTGTTCTTGATCTCATCTTCCATCACCTGTCCATCCATTGTGGAACTCATCTTTCATCATTTGTACATCTGTCCTGGATCTCATCTTCCTTCATCTGTCCATCTGTTCTGGATTTCATCTTCCACCTTCTGTCCATCTGTTCTGGATCCCATCTTCTATTATCTGTCCATCTGTTTTGGATCTCATCTAGCAACATCTGCCCATCTGTTCTCGAGCTCATCTTCCATCATCTGTCCATCTGTTCTGGATCTCATCTTCCACAATCTGTCCATCTGTTCTGGATCTCACCTTCCATCATCTGTTCTGGATCTCACTTTCCATCATCTGCCCATCTGTCCTGGATCTCAGCTTGCCTCATCTGTTCTGTATCTCATCTTCCATCATCCGTCCATCTGTTCTGGATCTCATCTTCCATCATCTGTCCATCTGTTCTGGATCTCCTCTTCCACCAGCTGTCCATCTGTTCAGGATCTCATCTTCCACCATCTGTCCATCTGTCCTGGATCCCATCTTCAATCATCTGTTCTGTATCTCATCTTCCATCATCTATCCATCTGTTCCGGGTCTCATCTTTCATCATCTGTCCATCTGTTCTGGATCTCATCTTCCATCATCTGCCCATCTGTTCTGGATCTCATCTTCCATCATCTGTTCTGGATCTCATCTTCCATCATCTGTCCATCTGTTCTGTATCTCATATTCCATCATCTGCCCATCTTTTCTGGATCTCATCTTCCATCATCTGTTCTGGATCTCATCTTCCATCATATGTCCATCTGTTCTGGATCTCATCTACCATCTTCTGTCCATCTGTTCTGGATCTCATCTTCCATCATCTGCTCTGGATCTCATCTTCCATCATCTGCTCTGGATCTCATCTTCCATCATCTGTTCATCTCTTCTGGATCTCATCTACCATCTTCTGTCCATCTGTTCTGGACCTCATCTTCCATCATCTGTTCTGGATCTCATCTTCCATCAACTGTTCATCTGTTCTGGATCTCACCTTCCATCACCTGTCCATCTATTGTGGAACTCATCTTACATCATCCGTCCATCTGTTCTGGATCTCATCTTCCATCATCTGCCCATCTGTTCTGGATCTCATCTTCCATCATCTGGCCATCTGTTCTGGATCTCATCCTCCATCACCTGTCCATCTGTTGTGGAACTCATCTTTCATCATTTGACCATCTGTTCTGGATCTCATCTTCCATCATCTGTCCATCTGTTCTAGATCTCATCTTCCACCATCTGTCCATCTGTTCTGGATCTCATCTTCCATCATCTGTCCATCTGTTCTGGATCTCGTCTAGCAACATCTGCCCAACTGTTCTAGAACTCATCTTCCATCATCTGTCCATCTGTTCTGGATCTCATCTTCCATAACCTGTCCAGCTGTTCTGGATCTCACCTTCCATCATCCATTCTGGATCTCACCTTCCATCATCTGTTTTGGATCTCACTTTCCATCATCTGCCCATCTGTTCTGGATCTGATATTCCGTCATCTGTTCTGGATCTCATCTTCCATCACCTTTCCATCTGTTCCGGATCTCATCTTTCATCATCTGTCCATCTGTTCTGGATCTCATCTTCCATCATCTGCCCATCTGTTCTGGATCTCATTTTCCATCATATGCTCTGGATCTCATCTTCCATCATCTGTCCATCTGTTCTGGATCTTATCTTGCATCATCTGTCCATCTGTTCTTGAATTCATCTTCCATCATCTGTCCATCTTTTCTGGATCTCATTTTACATCATCTGCCCATCTGTTCTGGATCTCATATTCCATCATCTGTATATCTGTTCTGGATCTCATCTTCCATCATCTGTCCATCTGTTCTGGATCCCATCTTCAATCATCTGTTCTGTATCTCATCTTCCATCATCTATCCATCTGTTCCGGGTCTTATCTTTCATCATCTGTCCATCTGTTCTGGAGCTCATCTTCCATCATCTGCCCATCTGTTCTGGATCTAATCTTCCATCATCTGTTCTGGATCTCATCTTCCATCATCTGTCCATCTGTTCTGGATCTCATCTTCCATAACCTGTCCAGCTGTTCTGGATCTCACCTTCCATCATCCGTTCTGGTTCTCACCTTCCATCATCTGTTTTGGATCTCACTTTCCATCATCTGCCCATCTGTTCTGGATCTCATATTCCATCATCTGTTCTGGATCTCATCTTCCATCATCTGTCCATCTGTTCTGGATCTCATCTTCCATCATCCGTCCATCTGTTCTGGATCTCATCTTCCACCATCTGCCCATCTGTTCTGGATCTCATCTTCCATCATCTGTCCAGTTGTTCTGGATCGCCTCTTCTATCATCTGTCCATCTGTTCTGGATCTCATCTTCCATCATCTGTTCTGGATCTCATCTTCCATCACCTTTCCATCTGTTCCGGATCTCATCTTTCATCATCTGTCCATCTGTTCTGGATCTCATCTTCCATCATCTGCCCATCTGTTCTGGATCTCATTTTCCATCATATGCTCTGGATCTCATCTTCCATCATCTGTCCATCTGTTCTGGATCTTATCTTGCATCATCTGTCCATCTGTTCTTGAATTCATCTTCCAGCATCTGTCCATCTGTTCTGGATGTCATCTTCCATCACCTGTCCATCTGTTGTGGAACTCATCTTTCATTATTTGACCATCTGTTCTGGATCTCATCTTCCACCATCTGTCCATTTGTCCTGGATCCCATCTTCAATCATCTGTTCTGTATCTCATCTTCCATCATCTATCCATCTGTTCCGGGTCTCATCTTTCATCATCTGTCCATCTGTTCTGGAGCTCATCTTCCATCATCTGCCCATCTGTTCTGGATCTCATCTTCCATCATCTGTTCTGAATATCATCTTATATCGTCTGCCCATCTTTTCAGGATCTCATCTTCCATCATCTGTTCTGGATCTCATCTTCCATCTGTCCATGTGTTTTAGATCTCATCTACCATCTTCTGTCCATCTGTTCTGGATCTCATCTTCCATCATCTGGTCTGGGTCTCATCTTCCATCATCTGTTCATCTGTTCTAGATCTCATCTTCCAGCATCTGTCCATCTGTTCTGGATCTCACCTTCCATCACCTGTCCATCTGTTGTGGAACTCATCTTACATCATTTGTACATCTGTCCTGGATCTCATCTTCCTTCATCTGTCCATCTGTTCTGGATTTCATCTTCCACCTTCTGTCCATCTGTTCTGGATCCCATCTTCTATTATCTGTCCATCTGTTTTGGATCTCATCTAGCAATATCTGCCCATCTGTTCTCGAGCTCATCTTCCATCATCTGTCCATCTGTTCTGTATCTCATCTTCCATCATCCGTCCATCTGTTCTGGATCTCATCTTCCATCACCTGTCCATCTGTTGTGGAACTCATCTTTCATTATTTGACCATCTGTTCTGGACCTCATCTTCCATCATCTGTTCTGGATCTCATCTTCCATCATCTGTTCATCTGTTCTGGATCTCACCTTCCATCACCTGTCCATCTGTTGTGGAACTCATCTTACATCATCCGTCCATCTGTTCTGGATCTCATCTTCCATCATCTGCCCATCTGTTCTGGATCTCATCTTCCATCATCTGTCCATCTGTTCTGGATCTCATCTTCCATCACCTGTCCATCTGTTGTGGAACTCATCTTTCATCATTTGACCATCTGTTCTGGATCTCATCTTCCATCATCTATCCATCTGTTCTAGATCTCATCTTCCACCATCTGTCCATCTGTTCTGGATCTCATCTTCCATCATCTGTCCATCTGTTCTGTATCTCGTCTAGCAACATCTGCCCATCTGTTCTAGAACTCATCTTCCATCATCTGTCCATCTGTTCTGGGTCTCATCTTCCATAACCTGTCCATCTGTTCTGGATCTCACCTTCCATCATCCGTTCTGGATCTCACCTTCCATCATCTGTTCTGGATCTCACTTTCCATCATCTGCCCATCTGTTCTGGATCTCATATTCCGTCATCTGTTCTGGATCTCATCTTCCATCATCTGTCCATCTGTTCTGGATCTCATCTTCCATCATCCGTCCATCTGTTCTGGATCTCATCTTCCATCATCTGCCCATCTGTTCTGGATCTCATCTTCCATCATCTGTCCAGTTGTTCTGGATCGCCTCTTCCATCATCTGCCCATCTGTTCTGGATCTAATCTTCCATCATATGCTCTGGATCTCATCTTCCATCATCTGTCCATCTGTTCTGGATCTCATCTTACATCATCTGTCCATCTGTTCCGGAATTCATCTTCCATCATCTGTCCATCTGATCTGGATCTCATCTTGTATCGTCTGCCCATCTTTTCTGGATCTCATCTTCCATCATCTGCTCTGGATCTCATCTTCCATCATCTGTCCATCTGTTCTGGATCTCATCTATCATCTTCTGTCCATCTGTTCTGGATCTCATCTTCCATCATCTGTTCTGGATCTCTTCTTCCATCATCTGTTCTGGATCTCATCTTCCATCATCTGTCCATCTGTTCTGGATCTCATCTTCCATCATCTGTCCATTTGTTCTGGATCTCATCTTCCATCATCTGTCCATCTGTTCTGGATCTCATCTTATATTGTCTGCCCATCTTTTTTGGATCTCATCTTCCATCATCTGTTCTGGATCTCATCTTTCATCATCTGTCCATCTGTTCTGGATCTCATCTTACCTCATATGCCCATCTGTTCTGGATCTCATCTTCCATCATCTGTTCTGGATCTCTTCTTCCATCATCTGTTCTTGATCTCATCTTTCATCATCTGTCCATCTGTTCTGGATCTCATCTTCCATCATCTGTCCATCTGTTCTGGATCTCATCTTCCACCATCTGTCCATCTGTTCTTGATCTCATCTTCCATCACCTGTCCATCCATTGTGGAACTCATCTTTCATCATTTGTACATCTGTCCTGGATCTCATCTTCCTTCATCTGTCCATCTGTTCTGGATTTCATCTTCCACCTTCTGTCCATCTGTTCTGGATCCCATCTTCTATTATCTGTCCATCTGTTTTGGATCTCATCTAGCAACATCTGCCCATCTGTTCTCGAGCTCATCTTCCATCATCTGTCCATCTGTTCTGGATCTCATCTTCCACAATCTGTCCATCTGTTCTGGATCTCACCTTCCATCATCTGTTCTGGATCTCACTTTCCATCATCTGCCCATCTGTCCTGGATCTCAGCTTGCCTCATCTGTTCTGTATCTCATCTTCCATCATCCGTCCATCTGTTCTGGATCTCATCTTCCATCATCTGTCCATCTGTTCTGGATCTCCTCTTCCACCAGCTGTCCATCTGTTCAGGATCTCATCTTCCACCATCTGTCCATCTGTCCTGGATCCCATCTTCAATCATCTGTTCTGTATCTCATCTTCCATCATCTATCCATCTGTTCCGGGTCTCATCTTTCATCATCTGTCCATCTGTTCTGGATCTCATCTTCCATCATCTGCCCATCTGTTCTGGATCTCATCTTCCATCATCTGTTCTGGATCTCATCTTCCATCATCTGTCCATCTGTTCTGTATCTCATATTCCATCATCTGCCCATCTTTTCTGGATCTCATCTTCCATCATCTGTTCTGGATCTCATCTTCCATCATATGTCCATCTGTTCTGGATCTCATCTACCATCTTCTGTCCATCTGTTCTGGATCTCATCTTCCATCATCTGCTCTGGATCTCATCTTCCATCATCTGCTCTGGATCTCATCTTCCATCATCTGTTCATCTCTTCTGGATCTCATCTACCATCTTCTGTCCATCTGTTCTGGACCTCATCTTCCATCATCTGTTCTGGATCTCATCTTCCATCAACTGTTCATCTGTTCTGGATCTCACCTTCCATCACCTGTCCATCTATTGTGGAACTCATCTTATATCATCCGTCCATCTGTTCTGGATCTCATCTTCCATCATCTGCCCATCTGTTCTGGATCTCATCTTCCATCATCTGGCCATCTGTTCTGGATCTCATCCTCCATCACCTGTCCATCTGTTGTGGAACTCATCTTTCATCATTTGACCATCTGTTCTGGATCTCATCTTCCATCATCTGTCCATCTGTTCTAGATCTCATCTTCCACCATCTGTCCATCTGTTCTGGATCTCATCTTCCATCATCTGTCCATCTGTTCTGGATCTCGTCTAGCAACATCTGCCCAACTGTTCTAGAACTCATCTTCCATCATCTGTCCATCTGTTCTGGATCTCATCTTCCATAACCTGTCCAGCTGTTCTGGATCTCACCTTCCATCATCCATTCTGGATCTCACCTTCCATCATCTGTTTTGGATCTCACTTTCCATCATCTGCCCATCTGTTCTGGATCTGATATTCCGTCATCTGTTCTGGATCTCATCTTCCATCACCTTTCCATCTGTTCCGGATCTCATCTTTCATCATCTGTCCATCTGTTCTGGATCTCATCTTCCATCATCTGCCCATCTGTTCTGGATCTCATTTTCCATCATATGCTCTGGATCTCATCTTCCATCATCTGTCCATCTGTTCTGGATCTTATCTTGCATCATCTGTCCATCTGTTCTTGAATTCATCTTCCATCATCTGTCCATCTTTTCTGGATCTCATTTTACATCATCTGCCCATCTGTTCTGGATCTCATATTCCATCATCTGTATATCTGTTCTGGATCTCATCTTCCATCATCTGTCCATCTGTTCTTTATCCCATCTTCAATCATCTGTTCTGTATCTCATCTTCCATCATCTATCCATCTGTTCCGGGTCTTATCTTTCATCATCTGTCCATCTGTTCTGGAGCTCATCTTCCATCATCTGCCCATCTGTTCTGGATCTAATCTTCCATCATCTGTTCTGGATCTCATCTTCCATCATCTGTCCATCTGTTCTGGATCTCATCTTCCATAACCTGTCCAGCTGTTCTGGATCTCACCTTCCATCATCCGTTCTGGTTCTCACCTTCCATCATCTGTTTTGGATCTCACTTTCCATCATCTGCCCATCTGTTCTGGATCTCATATTCCATCATCTGTTCTGGATCTCATCTTCCATCATCTGTCCATCTGTTCTGGATCTCATCTTCCATCATCCGTCCATCTGTTCTGGATCTCATCTTCCACCATCTGCCCATCTGTTCTGGTTCTCACCTTCCATCATCTGTTTTGGATCTCACTTTCCATCATCTGCCCATCTGTTCTGGATCTCATCTTCCATCATCTGTTCTGGATCTCATCTTCCATCACCTTTCCATCTGTTCCGGATCTCATCTTTCATCATCTGTCCATCTGTTCTGGATCTCATCTTCCATCATCTGCCCATCTGTTCTGGATCTCATTTTCCATCATATGCTCTGGATCTCATCTTCCATCATCTGTCCATCTGTTCTGGATCTTATCTTGCATCATCTGTCCATCTGTTCTTGAATTCATCTTCCATCATCTGTCCATCTGTTCTGGATCTCATCTTCCACCATCTGTCCATCTGTTCTGGATGTCATCTTCCATCACCTGTCCATCTGTTGTGGAACTCATCTTTCATTATTTGACCATCTGTTCTGGATCTCATCTTCCACCATCTGTCCATTTGTCCTGGATCCCATCTTCAATCATCTGTTCTGTATCTCATCTTCCATCATCTATCCATCTGTTCCGGGTCTCATCTTTCATCATCTGTCCATCTGTTCTGGAGCTCATCTTCCATCATCTGCCCATCTGTTCTGGATCTCATCTTCCATCATCTGTTCTGAATATCATCTTATATCGTCTGCCCATCTTTTCAGGATCTCATCTTCCATCATCTGTTCTGGATCTCATCTTCCATCTGTCCATGTGTTTTGGATCTCATCTACCATCTTCTGTCCATCTGTTCTGGATCTCATCTTCCATCATCTGGTCTGGGTCTCATCTTCCATCATCTGTTCATCTGTTCTAGATCTCATCTTCCAGCATCTGTCCATCTGTTCTGGATCTCACCTTCCATCACCTGTCCATCTGTTGTGGAACTCATCTTACATCATTTGTACATCTGTCCTGGATCTCATCTTCCTTCATCTGTCCATCTGTTCTGGATTTCATCTTCCACCTTCTGTCCATCTGTTCTGGATCCCATCTTCTATTATCTGTCCATCTGTTTTGGATCTCATCTAGCAATATCTGCCCATCTGTTCTCGAGCTCATCTTCCATCATCTGTCCATCTGTTCTGTATCTCATCTTCCATCATCCGTCCATCTGTTCTGGATCTCATCTTCCATCACCTGTCCATCTGTTGTGGAACTCATCTTTCATTATTTGACCATCTGTTCAGGATCTCATCTTCCACCATCTGTCCATCTGTCCTGGATCCCATCTTCAATCATCTGTTCTGTATCTCATCTTCCATCATCTATCCATCTGTTCCGGGTCTCATCTTTCATCATCTGTCCATCTGTTCTGGATCTCATCTTCCATCATCTGCCCATCTGTTCTGGATCTCATCTTCCATCATCTGTTCTGGATCTCATCTTCCATCATCTGTCCATCTGTTCTGTATCTCATATTCCATCATCTGCCCATCTTTTCTGGATCTCATCTTCCATCATCTGTTCTGGATCTCATCTTCCATCATATGTCCATCTGTTCTGGATCTCATCTACCATCTTCTGTCCATCTGTTCTGGATCTCATCTTCCATCATCTGCTCTGGATCTCATCTTCCATCATCTGCTCTGGATCTCATCTTCCATCATCTGTTCATCTCTTCTGGATCTCATCTACCATCTTCTGTCCATCTGTTCTGGACCTCATCTTCCATCATCTGTTCTGGATCTCATCTTCCATCATCTGTTCATCTGTTCTGGATCTCACCTTCCATCACCTGTCCATCTATTGTGGAACTCATCTTACATCATCCGTCCATCTGTTCTGGATCTCATCTTCCATCATCTGCCCATCTGTTCTGGATCTCATCTTCCATCATCTGTCCATCTGTTCTGGATCTCATCCTCCATCACCTGTCCATCTGTTGTGGAACTCATCTTTCATCATTTGACCATCTGTTCTGGATCTCATCTTCCATCATCTGTCCATCTGTTCTAGATCTCATCTTCCACCATCTGTCCATCTGTTCTAGAACTCATCTTCCATCATCTGTCCATCTGTTCTGGATCTCATCTTCCATAACCTGTCCAGCTGTTCTGGATCTCAATCAATCAATCAATCAATCAATCACGGCATTTATAGAGCGCGCTACTCACCCGGGAGGGTCTCAAGGCGCTGGGGGAGGGGGTAAGTTACTGCTCGAACAGCCAGGTCTTGAGCTGCTTCCTGAAGGAGAGATGGTCCTGGGTTTGCCGAAGGTGAGTGGGGAGGGAGTTCCAGGTCTTGGCTGCCAGGTAGGAGAAGGATCTTCCTCCGGCGGTGGCTTTGCGGATGCGTGGTACGGTGGCGAGGCGTGGCTGGTTGATCGTAGCTGGCGGGTGGGCGTGTAGAAGGTCATGCGGTCGTTGAGGTACTTGGGGCCCAGGTCGTGGAGGGCCTTGTGTGCGTGGGTGAGGAGTCTGAACGTGATTCTCTTGCTGACGGGGAGCCAGTGCAGGTCTTTCAGGTGTCCGGTGATGTGGCTGTGTCGGGGGATGTCCAGGATGAGTCGTGCGGAGGCGTTCTGGATGTGCTGGAGTCTTTTTGAAGTTTGGCTGTGGT
Source organism: Calotriton arnoldi (assembly GCA_963921515.1). Taxonomy (NCBI): domain Eukaryota; kingdom Metazoa; phylum Chordata; class Amphibia; order Caudata; family Salamandridae; genus Calotriton; species Calotriton arnoldi. The sequence goes on from CAWUFW010000138.1 coordinate 1,595,408, forward strand.
TCCGGCGTAGAGGGTGTTCCCATAGTCCAGTCGGCTGGTGACGAGTGCCTGGGTGACGGTCTTCCTGGTTTCAGTGGGGATCCATCTGAAGATCTTGCGGAGCATGCGCAGGGTGTTGAAGCACGAAGATGAGACGGCGTTGACTTGTCTGGTCATCGACAGGGAGGAGTCCAGGATGAAGCCCAGGTTGCGTGCGTGGTCCGTTGGTTTGGGCGCGGTGCCCAGGGCCGGGGGCCACCAAGAGTCGTCCCAGGCGGAGGGTGATGAGCCCAGGATGAGGACTTCCGTCTTGTCTGAGTTCAGTTTAAGGTGGCTGTTCCTCATCCAGTCGGCGACGTCTCTCATCCCGTCGTGTAGGTTGGCTCTGGCGGTGGTGGGGTCGTTGGTGAGGGAGAGGATCAGCTGGGTGTCGTCGGCGTAGGAGATGATGTTGAGGTTGTGTTGGCGTGCGATGGCTGCGAGGGGCTCATGTAGACGTTGAAGAGGGTTGGACTGAGTGAAGATCCTTGTGGAACGCCGCAGATGACTTCGGTGGCCTCGGATCTGAACGGGGGAGGCGGACTCTCTGGGTTCTTCCGGCGAGGAACGAGATGATCCATTCCAGTGCTTTCTCTCGGATTCCGATGTTGCTGAGGCGCTTCACTAGGGTGCGGTGGCAGACGGTGTCGAACGCCGCGGAGAGGTCCAAGAGGATGAGGGCTGCTGTTTCCCCGTTGTCGGTTAGGGTTCTGATGTCGTCGGTGGCTGCGATAAGGGCGGTCTCGGTGCTGTGGTTGGCCCGAAACCCGGACTGCGAGGGGTCGAGGGATCCATTCGTCTCGAGGAAGGCGGCAAGCTGTCTGTTGACGGTCTTCTCGATGACTTTGGCCGGAAACGGAAGGAGCGAGATGGGACGGTAGTTCTTGAGGTCGGTGGGGTCCGCCGTTGGTTTCTTCAGGAGGGCGGTAAGCTCGGCGTGCTTCCAGCTCTCCGGGAAGGTGGCGGTGTGGAAGGAGGAGTTGATGATGTCCCGGAGATGGGGTGCGATGGTGGCGTCGGCTTTGTTGAAGACGTGGTGTGGGCAGGGGTCGGTTGGTGATCCGGAGTGGATGGAGTTCATCGTGCGGGTGGTGTCTTCGGTGCTGATCGGGGTCCAGTTGCAGAGGGTGGTGGTGGCGGGCGTTGGTTCGGCGGTAGGGTGCGTGGTCTGTGCGTCGAAGCTGTTATGTATGTCGGTGATCTTGCGGTGGAAGAACGCGGCGAGTGAGTTGCAGAGGTCTTGCGAGGGGGTGATGTCGTTGTTTCCGGCGCTGGGGTTGGAGAACTCTTTGACGATGCTGAAAAGTTCCTTGCTGTCGTGGGCGTTGTTGTCCAGTCGTTCTTTGAGTGCCGACTTCTTGGTGGCACGGATCAGCTGGTGGTGTTTGCGGGTGGCGTGCTTGAGGGCGGTCCTGTTGTCTGTGGTCTGGTCGAGTCGCCAGGCTTTCTCGAGAGTGCGGCAGTTCTTCTTGGATTCCTTGAGTTCGTTGGTGAACCAAGGGGTTTTCTTGCTTCCGGGTCTGCTGGGAGGGTTTTTAGTGGTGCGAGGTCGTCGGCGCAGGCGGTCAGCCACTTGGCGAGGTTGCTGGCTGCTTCGTTTGGGTCCGTTGTGTTGGTGGGTGTGTTCTGGCTGAGGGAGGCGGTGAGCTGCTCGGCGGTGATCTTGCTCCAGCTCCGGCGGGGAGCCTCCGGCGATCTCACCTTCCATCATCCGTTCTGGATCTCACCTTCCATCATCTGTTTTGGATCTCACTTTCCATCATCTGCCCATCTGTTCTGGATCTGATATTCCGTCATCTGTTCTGGATCTCATCTTCCATCACCTTTCCATCTGTTCCGGATCTCATCTTTCATCATCTGTCCATCTGTTCTGGATCTCATCTTCCATCATCTGCCCATCTGTTCTGGATCTCATTTTCCATCATATGCTCTGGATCTCATCTTCCATCATCTGTCCATCTGTTCTGGATCTTATCTTGCATCATCTGTCCATCTGTTCTTGAATTCATCTTCCATCATCTGTCCATCTTTTCTGGATCTCATTTTACATCATCTGCCCATCTGTTCTGGATCTCATATTCCATCATCTGTATATCTGTTCTGGATCTCATCTTCCATCATCTGTCCATCTGTTCTGGATCCCATCTTCAATCATCTGTTCTGTATCTCATCTTCCATCATCTATCCATCTGTTCCGGGTCTTATCTTTCATCATCTGTCCATCTGTTCTGGAGCTCATCTTCCATCATCTGCCCATCTGTTCTGGATCTAATCTTCCATCATCTGTTCTGGATCTCATCTTCCATCATCTGTCCATCTGTTCTGGATCTCATCTTCCATAACCTGTCCAGCTGTTCTGGATCTCACCTTCCATCATCCGTTCTGGTTCTCACCTTCCATCATCTGTTTTGGATCTCACTTTCCATCATCTGCCCATCTGTTCTGGATCTCATATTCCATCATCTGTTCTGGATCTCATCTTCCATCATCTGTCCATCTGTTCTGGATCTCATCTTCCATCATCCGTCCATCTGTTCTGGATCTCATCTTCCACCATCTGCCCATCTGTTCTGGATCTCATCTTCCATCATCTGTCCAGTTGTTCTGGATCGCCTCTTCTATCATCTGTCCATCTGTTCTGGATCTCATCTTCCATCATCTGTTCTGGATCTCATCTTCCATCACCTTTCCATCTGTTCCGGATCTCATCTTTCATCATCTGTCCATCTGTTCTGGATCTCATCTTCCATCATCTGCCCATCTGTTCTGGATCTCATTTTCCATCATATGCTCTGGATCTCATCTTCCATCATCTGTCCATCTGTTCTGGATCTTATCTTGCATCATCTGTCCATCTGTTCTTGAATTCATCTTCCATCATCTGTCCATCTGTTCTGGATCTCATCTTCCACCATCTGTCCATCTGTTCTGGATGTCATCTTCCATCACCTGTCCATCTGTTGTGGAACTCATCTTTCATTATTTGACCATCTGTTCTGGATCTCATCTTCCACCATCTGTCCATTTGTCCTGGATCCCATCTTCAATCATCTGTTCTGTATCTCATCTTCCATCATCTATCCATCTGTTCCGGGTCTCATCTTTCATCATCTGTCCATCTGTTCTGGAGCTCATCTTCCATCATCTGCCCATCTGTTCTGGATCTCATCTTCCATCATCTGTTCTGAATATCATCTTATATCGTCTGCCCATCTTTTCAGGATCTCATCTTCCATCATCTGTTCTGGATCTCATCTTCCATCTGTCCATGTGTTTTGGATCTCATCTACCATCTTCTGTCCATCTGTTCTGGATCTCATCTTCCATCATCTGGTCTGGGTCTCATCTTCCATCATCTGTTCATCTGTTCTAGATCTCATCTTCCAGCATCTGTCCATCTGTTCTGGATCTCACCTTCCATCACCTGTCCATCTGTTGTGGAACTCATCTTACATCATTTGTACATCTGTCCTGGATCTCATCTTCCTTCATCTGTCCATCTGTTCTGGATTTCATCTTCCACCTTCTGTCCATCTGTTCTGGATCCCATCTTCTATTATCTGTCCATCTGTTTTGGATCTCATCTAGCAATATCTGCCCATCTGTTCTCGAGCTCATCTTCCATCATCTGTCCATCTGTTCTGTATCTCATCTTCCATCATCCGTCCATCTGTTCTGGATCTCATCTTCCATCACCTGTCCATCTGTTGTGGAACTCATCTTTCATTATTTGACCATCTGTTCTGGACCTCATCTTCCATCATCTGTTCTGGATCTCATCTTCCATCATCTGTTCATCTGTTCTGGATCTCACCTTCCATCACCTGTCCATCTGTTGTGGAACTCATCTTACATCATCCGTCCATCTGTTCTGGATCTCATCTTCCATCATCTGCCCATCTGTTCTGGATCTCATCTTCCATCATCTGTCCATCTGTTCTGGATCTCATCTTCCATCACCTGTCCATCTGTTGTGGAACTCATCTTTCATCATTTGACCATCTGTTCTGGATCTCATCTTCCATCATCTATCCATCTGTTCTAGATCTCATCTTCCACCATCTGTCCATCTGTTCTGGATCTCATCTTCCATCATCTGTCCATCTGTTCTGTATCTCGTCTAGCAACATCTGCCCATCTGTTCTAGAACTCATCTTCCATCATCTGTCCATCTGTTCTGGGTCTCATCTTCCATAACCTGTCCATCTGTTCTGGATCTCACCTTCCATCATCCGTTCTGGATCTCACCTTCCATCATCTGTTCTGGATCTCACTTTCCATCATCTGCCCATCTGTTCTGGATCTCATATTCCGTCATCTGTTCTGGATCTCATCTTCCATCATCTGTCCATCTGTTCTGGATCTCATCTTCCATCATCCGTCCATCTGTTCTGGATCTCATCTTCCATCATCTGCCCATCTGTTCTGGATCTCATCTTCCATCATCTGTCCAGTTGTTCTGGATCGCCTCTTCCATCATCTGCCCATCTGTTCTGGATCTAATCTTCCATCATATGCTCTGGATCTCATCTTCCATCATCTGTCCATCTGTTCTGGATCTCATCTTACATCATCTGTCCATCTGTTCCGGAATTCATCTTCCATCATCTGTCCATCTGATCTGGATCTCATCTTGTATCGTCTGCCCATCTTTTCTGGATCTCATCTTCCATCATCTGCTCTGGATCTCATCTTCCATCATCTGTCCATCTGTTCTGGATCTCATCTATCATCTTCTGTCCATCTGTTCTGGATCTCATCTTCCATCATCTGTTCTGGATCTCTTCTTCCATCATCTGTTCTGGATCTCATCTTCCATCATCTGTCCATCTGTTCTGGATCTCATCTTCCATCATCTGTCCATTTGTTCTGGATCTCATCTTCCATCATCTGTCCATCTGTTCTGGATCTCATCTTATATTGTCTGCCCATCTTTTTTGGATCTCATCTTCCATCATCTGTTCTGGATCTCATCTTTCATCATCTGTCCATCTGTTCTGGATCTCATCTTACCTCATATGCCCATCTGTTCTGGATCTCATCTTCCATCATCTGTTCTGGATCTCTTCTTCCATCATCTGTTCTTGATCTCATCTTTCATCATCTGTCCATCTGTTCTGGATCTCATCTTCCATCATCTGTCCATCTGTTCTGGATCTCATCTTCCACCATCTGTCCATCTGTTCTTGATCTCATCTTCCATCACCTGTCCATCCATTGTGGAACTCATCTTTCATCATTTGTACATCTGTCCTGGATCTCATCTTCCTTCATCTGTCCATCTGTTCTGGATTTCATCTTCCACCTTCTGTCCATCTGTTCTGGATCCCATCTTCTATTATCTGTCCATCTGTTTTGGATCTCATCTAGCAACATCTGCCCATCTGTTCTCGAGCTCATCTTCCATCATCTGTCCATCTGTTCTGGATCTCATCTTCCACAATCTGTCCATCTGTTCTGGATCTCACCTTCCATCATCTGTTCTGGATCTCACTTTCCATCATCTGCCCATCTGTCCTGGATCTCAGCTTGCCTCATCTGTTCTGTATCTCATCTTCCATCATCCGTCCATCTGTTCTGGATCTCATCTTCCATCATCTGTCCATCTGTTCTGGATCTCCTCTTCCACCAGCTGTCCATCTGTTCAGGATCTCATCTTCCACCATCTGTCCATCTGTCCTGGATCCCATCTTCAATCATCTGTTCTGTATCTCATCTTCCATCATCTATCCATCTGTTCCGGGTCTCATCTTTCATCATCTGTCCATCTGTTCTGGATCTCATCTTCCATCATCTGCCCATCTGTTCTGGATCTCATCTTCCATCATCTGTTCTGGATCTCATCTTCCATCATCTGTCCATCTGTTCTGTATCTCATATTCCATCATCTGCCCATCTTTTCTGGATCTCATCTTCCATCATCTGTTCTGGATCTCATCTTCCATCATATGTCCATCTGTTCTGGATCTCATCTACCATCTTCTGTCCATCTGTTCTGGATCTCATCTTCCATCATCTGCTCTGGATCTCATCTTCCATCATCTGCTCTGGATCTCATCTTCCATCATCTGTTCATCTCTTCTGGATCTCATCTACCATCTTCTGTCCATCTGTTCTGGACCTCATCTTCCATCATCTGTTCTGGATCTCATCTTCCATCAACTGTTCATCTGTTCTGGATCTCACCTTCCATCACCTGTCCATCTATTGTGGAACTCATCTTACATCATCCGTCCATCTGTTCTGGATCTCATCTTCCATCATCTGCCCATCTGTTCTGGATCTCATCTTCCATCATCTGGCCATCTGTTCTGGATCTCATCCTCCATCACCTGTCCATCTGTTGTGGAACTCATCTTTCATCATTTGACCATCTGTTCTGGATCTCATCTTCCATCATCTGTCCATCTGTTCTAGATCTCATCTTCCACCATCTGTCCATCTGTTCTGGATCTCATCTTCCATCATCTGTCCATCTGTTCTGGATCTCGTCTAGCAACATCTGCCCAACTGTTCTAGAACTCATCTTCCATCATCTGTCCATCTGTTCTGGATCTCATCTTCCATAACCTGTCCAGCTGTTCTGGATCTCACCTTCCATCATCCATTCTGGATCTCACCTTCCATCATCTGTTTTGGATCTCACTTTCCATCATCTGCCCATCTGTTCTGGATCTGATATTCCGTCATCTGTTCTGGATCTCATCTTCCATCACCTTTCCATCTGTTCCGGATCTCATCTTTCATCATCTGTCCATCTGTTCTGGATCTCATCTTCCATCATCTGCCCATCTGTTCTGGATCTCATTTTCCATCATATGCTCTGGATCTTATCTTGCATCATCTGTCCATCTGTTCTTGAATTCATCTTCCATCATCTGTCCATCTTTTCTGGATCTCATTTTACATCATCTGCCCATCTGTTCTGGATCTCATATTCCATCATCTGTATATCTGTTCTGGATCTCATCTTCCATCATCTGTCCATCTGTTCTGGATCCCATCTTCAATCATCTGTTCTGTATCTCATCTTCCATCATCTATCCATCTGTTCCGGGTCTTATCTTTCATCATCTGTCCATCTGTTCTGGAGCTCATCTTCCATCATCTGCCCATCTGTTCTGGATCTAATCTTCCATCATCTGTTCTGGATCTCATCTTCCATCATCTGTCCATCTGTTCTGGATCTCATCTTCCATAACCTGTCCAGCTGTTCTGGATCTCACCTTCCATCATCCGTTCTGGTTCTCACCTTCCATCATCTGTTTTGGATCTCACTTTCCATCATCTGCCCATCTGTTCTGGATCTCATATTCCATCATCTGTTCTGGATCTCATCTTCCATCATCTGTCCATCTGTTCTGGATCTCATCTTCCATCATCCGTCCATCTGTTCTGGATCTCATCTTCCACCATCTGCCCATCTGTTCTGGATCTCATCTTCCATCATCTGTCCAGTTGTTCTGGATCGCCTCTTCTATCATCTGTCCATCTGTTCTGGATCTCATCTTCCATCATCTGTTCTGGATCTCATCTTCCATCACCTTTCCATCTGTTCCGGATCTCATCTTTCATCATCTGTCCATCTGTTCTGGATCTCATCTTCCATCATCTGCCCATCTGTTCTGGATCTCATTTTCCATCATATGCTCTGGATCTCATCTTCCATCATCTGTCCATCTGTTCTGGATCTTATCTTGCATCATCTGTCCATCTGTTCTTGAATTCATCTTCCATCATCTGTCCATCTGTTCTGGATCTCATCTTCCACCATCTGTCCATCTGTTCTGGATGTCATCTTCCATCACCTGTCCATCTGTTGTGGAACTCATCTTTCATTATTTGACCATCTGTTCTGGATCTCATCTTCCACCATCTGTCCATTTGTCCTGGATCCCATCTTCAATCATCTGTTCTGTATCTCATCTTCCATCATCTATCCATCTGTTCCGGGTCTCATCTTTCATCATCTGTCCATCTGTTCTGGAGCTCATCTTCCATCATCTGCCCATCTGTTCTGGATCTCATCTTCCATCATCTGTTCTGAATATCATCTTATATCGTCTGCCCATCTTTTCAGGATCTCATCTTCCATCATCTGTTCTGGATCTCATCTTCCATCTGTCCATGTGTTTTGGATCTCATCTACCATCTTCTGTCCATCTGTTCTGGATCTCATCTTCCATCATCTGGTCTGGGTCTCATCTTCCATCATCTGTTCATCTGTTCTAGATCTCATCTTCCAGCATCTGTCCATCTGTTCTGGATCTCACCTTCCATCACCTGTCCATCTGTTGTGGAACTCATCTTACATCATTTGTACATCTGTCCTGGATCTCATCTTCCTTCATCTGTCCATCTGTTCTGGATTTCATCTTCCACCTTCTGTCCATCTGTTCTGGATCCCATCTTCTATTATCTGTCCATCTGTTTTGGATCTCATCTAGCAATATCTGCCCATCTGTTCTCGAGCTCATCTTCCATCATCTGTCCATCTGTTCTGTATCTCATCTTCCATCATCCGTCCATCTGTTCTGGATCTCATCTTCCATCACCTGTCCATCTGTTGTGGAACTCATCTTTCATTATTTGACCATCTGTTCAGGATCTCATCTTCCACCATCTGTCCATCTGTCCTGGATCCCATCTTCAATCATCTGTTCTGTATCTCATCTTCCATCATCTATCCATCTGTTCCGGGTCTCATCTTTCATCATCTGTCCATCTGTTCTGGATCTCATCTTCCATCATCTGCCCATCTGTTCTGGATCTCATCTTCCATCATCTGTTCTGGATCTCATCTTCCATCATCTGTCCATCTGTTCTGTATCTCATATTCCATCATCTGCCCATCTTTTCTGGATCTCATCTTCCATCATCTGTTCTGGATCTCATCTTCCATCATATGTCCATCTGTTCTGGATCTCATCTACCATCTTCTGTCCATCTGTTCTGGATCTCATCTTCCATCATCTGCTCTGGATCTCATCTTCCATCATCTGCTCTGGATCTCATCTTCCATCATCTGTTCATCTCTTCTGGATCTCATCTACCATCTTCTGTCCATCTGTTCTGGACCTCATCTTCCATCATCTGTTCTGGATCTCATCTTCCATCATCTGTTCATCTGTTCTGGATCTCACCTTCCATCACCTGTCCATCTATTGTGGAACTCATCTTACATCATCCGTCCATCTGTTCTGGATCTCATCTTCCATCATCTGCCCATCTGTTCTGGATCTCATCTTCCATCATCTGTCCATCTGTTCTGGATCTCATCCTCCATCACCTGTCCATCTGTTGTGGAACTCATCTTTCATCATTTGACCATCTGTTCTGGATCTCATCTTCCATCATCTGTCCATCTGTTCTAGATCTCATCTTCCACCATCTGTCCATCTGTTCTAGAACTCATCTTCCATCATCTGTCCATCTGTTCTGGATCTCATCTTCCATAACCTGTCCAGCTGTTCTGGATCTCAATCAATCAATCAATCAATCAATCACGGCATTTATAGAGCGCGCTACTCACCCGGGAGGGTCTCAAGGCGCTGGGGGAGGGGGTAAGTTACTGCTCGAACAGCCAGGTCTTGAGCTGCTTCCTGAAGGAGAGATGGTCCTGGGTTCGCCGAAGGTGAGTGGGGAGGGAGTTCCAGGTCTTGGCTGCCAGGTAGGAGAAGGATCTTCCTCCGGCGGTGGCTTTGCGGATGCGTGGTACGGTGGCGAGGGCGTGGCTGGTTGATCGTAGCTGGCGGGTGGGCGTGTAGAAGGTCATGCGGTCGTTGAGGTACTTGGGGCCCAGGTCGTGGAGGGCCTTGTGTGCGTGGGTGAGGAGTCTGAACGTGATTCTCTTGCTGACGGGGAGCCAGTGCAGGTCTTTCAGGTGTCCGGTGATGTGGCTGTGTCGGGGGATGTCCAGGATGAGTCGTGCGGAGGCGTTCTGGATGCGCTGGAGTCTTTTTGAAGTTTGGCTGTGGTTCCGGCGTAGAGGGTGTTCCCATAGTCCAGTCGGCTGGTGACGAGTGCCTGGGTGACGGTCTTCCTGGTTTCAGTGGGGATCCATCTGAAGATCTTGCGGAGCATGCGCAGGGTGTTGAAGCACGAAGATGAGACGGCGTTGACTTGTCTGGTCATCGACAGGGAGGAGTCCAGGATGAAGCCCAGGTTGCGTGCGTGGTCCGTTGGTTTGGGCGCGGTGCCCAGGGCCGGGGGCCACCAAGAGTCGTCCCAGGCGGAGGGTGATGAGCCCAGGATGAGGACTTCCGTCTTGTCTGAGTTCAGTTTAAGGTGGCTGTTCCTCATCCAGTCGGCGACGTCTCTCATCCCGTCGTGTAGGTTGGCTCTGGCGGTGGTGGGGTCGTTGGTGAGGGAGAGGATCAGCTGGGTGTCGTCGGCGTAGGAGATGATGTTGAGGTTGTGTTGGCGTGCGATGGCTGCGAGGGGCTCATGTAGACGTTGAAGAGGGTTGGACTGAGTGAAGATCCTTGTGGAACGCCGCAGATGACTTCGGTGGCCTCGGATCTGAACGGGGGAGGCGGACTCTCTGGGTTCTTCCGGCGAGGAACGAGATGATCCATTCCAGTGCTTTCTCTCGGATTCCGATGTTGCTGAGGCGCTTCACTAGGGTGCGGTGGCAGACGGTGTCGAACGCCGCGGAGAGGTCCAAGAGGATGAGGGCTGCTGTTTCCCGTTGTCGGTTAGGGTTCTGATGTCGTCGGTGGCTGCGATAAGGGCGGTCTCGGTGCTGTGGTTGGCCCGAAACCCGGACTGCGAGGGGTCGAGGATCCATTCGTCTCGAGGAAGGCGGCAAGCTGTCTGTTGACGGTCTTCTCGATGACTTTGGCCGGAAACGGAAGGAGCGAGATGGGACGGTAGTTCTTGAGGTCGGTGGGGTCCGCCGTTGGTTTCTTCAGGAGGGCGGTAAGCTCGGCGTGCTTCCAGCTCTCCGGGAAGGTGGCGGTGTGGAAGGAGGAGTTGATGATGTCCCGGAGATGGTGGCGTCGGCTTTGTTGAAGACGTGGTGTGGGCAGGGGTCGGTTGGTGATCCGGAGTGGATGGAGTTCATCGTGCGGGTGGTGTCTTCGGTGCTGATCGGGGTCCAGTTGCAGAGGGTGGTGGTGGCGGGCGTTGGTTCGGCGGTAGGGTGCGTGGTCTGTGCGTCGAAGCTGTTATGTATGTCGGTGATCTTGCGGTGGAAGAACGCGGCGAGTGAGTTGCAGAGGTCTTGCGAGGGGGTGATGTCGTTGTTTCCGGCGCTGGGGTTGGAGAACTCTTTGACGATGCTGAAAAGTTCCTTGCTGTCGTGGGCGTTGTTGTCCAGTCGTTCTTTGAGTGCCGACTTCTTGGTGGCACGGATCAGCTGGTGGTGTTTGCGGGTGGCGTGCTTGAGGGCGGTCCTGTTGTCTGTGGTCTGGTCGAGTCGCCAGGCTTTCTCGAGAGTGCGGCAGTTCTTCTTGGATTCCTTGAGTTCGTTGGTGAACCAAGGGGTTTTCTTGCTTCCGGGTCTGCTGGGAGGGTTTTTAGTGGTGCGAGGTCGTCGGCGCAGGCGGTCAGCCACTTGGCGAGGTTGCTGGCTGCTTCGTTTGGGTCCGTTGTGTTGGTGGGTGTGTTCTGGCTGAGGGAGGCGGTGAGCTGCTCGGCGGTGATCTTGCTCCAGCTCCGGCGGGGAGCCTCCGGCGATCTCACCTTCCATCATCCGTTCTGGATCTCACCTTCCATCATCTGTTTTGGATCTCACTTTCCATCATCTGCCCATCTGTTCTGGATCTGATATTCCGTCATCTGTTCTGGATCTCATCTTCCATCACCTTTCCATCTGTTCCGGATCTCATCTTTCATCATCTGTCCATCTGTTCTGGATCTCATCTTCCATCATCTGCCCATCTGTTCTGGATCTCATTTTCCATCATATGCTCTGGATCTCATCTTCCAACATCTGTCCATCTGTTCTGGATCTTATCTTGCATCATCTGTCCATCTGTTCTTGAATTCATCTTCCATCATCTGTCCATCTTTTCTGGATCTCATCTTACATCATCTGCCCATCTGTTCTGGATCTCATATTCCATCATCTGTCTATCTGTTCTGGATCTCATCTTCCATCATCTGTCCATCTGTTCTGGATCCCATCTTCAATCATCTGTTCTGTATCTCATCTTCCATCATCTATCCATCTGTTCCGGGTCTTATCTTTCATCATCTGTCCATCTGTTCTGGAGCTCATCTTCCATCATCTGCCCATCTGTTCTGGATCTAATCTTCCATCATCTGTTCTGGATCTCATCTTCCATCATCTGTCCATCTGTTCTGGATCTCATCTTCCATAACCTGTCCAGCTGTTCTGGATCTCACCTTCCATCATCCGTTCTGGTTCTCACCTTCCATCATCTGTTTTGGATCTCACTTTCCATCATCTGCCCATCTGTTCTGGATCTCATATTCCATCATCTGTTCTGGATCTCATCTTCCATCATCTGTCCATCTGTTCTGGATCTCATCTTCCATCATCCGTCCATCTGTTCTGGATCTCATCTTCCACCATCTGCCCATCTGTTCTGGATCTCATCTTCCATCATCTGTCCAGTTGTTCTGGATCGCCTCTTCTATCATCTGTCCATCTGTTCTGGATCTCATCTTCCATCATCTGTTCTGGATCTCATCTTCCATCACCTTTCCATCTGTTCCGGATCTCATCTTTCATCATCTGGCCATCTGTTCTGGATCTCATCTTCCATCATCTGCCCATCTGTTCTGGATCTCATTTTCCATCATATGCTCTGGATCTCATCTTCCATCATCTGTCCATCTGTTCTGGATCTTATCTTGCATCATCTGTCCATCTGTTCTTGAATTCATCTTCCATCATCTGTCCATCTGTTCTGGATCTCATCTTCCACCATCTGTCCATCTGTTCTGGATGTCATCTTCCATCACCTGTCCATCTGTTGTGGAACTCATCTTTCATTATTTGACCATCTGGTCTGGATCTCATCTTCCACCATCTGTCCATTTGTCCTGGATCCCATCTTCAATCATCTGTTCTGTATCTCATCTTCCATCACCTATCCATCTGTTCCGGGTCTCATCTTTCATCATCTGTCCATCTGTTCTGGAGCTCATCTTCCATCATCTGCCCATCTGTTCTGGATCTCATCTTCCATCATCTGTTCTGAATATCATCTTATATCGTCTGCCCATCTTTTCTGGATCTCATCTTCCATCATCTGTTCTGGATCTCATCTTCCATCTGTCCATGTGTTTTGGATCTCATCTACCATCTTCTGTCCATCTGTTCTGGATCTCATCTTCCATCATCTGGTCTGGGTCTCATCTTCCATCATCTGTTCATCTGTTCTAGATCTCATCTTCCAGCATCTGTCCATCTGTTCTGGATCTCACCTTCCATCACCTGTCCATCTGTTGTGGAACTCATCTTTCATCATTTGACCATCTGATCTGGATCTCATCTTCCATCATCTGTCCATCTGTTCTAGATCTCATCTTCCACCATCTGTCCATCTGTTCTGGATCTCATCTTCCATCATCTGTCCATCTGTTCTGGATCTCGTCTAGCAACATCTGCCCATCTGTTCTAGAACTCATCTTCCATCATCTGTCCATCTGTTCTGGATCTCATCTTCCATAACCTGTCCAGCTGTTCTGGATCTCACCTTCCATCATCCGTTCTGGATCTCATCTTCCATCACCTTTCCATCTTCTCCGGATCTCGTCTTTCATCTGTCCACCTGTTCTGGATCTCATCTTCCATCATCTGCCCATCTGTTCTGGATCTCATTTTCCATCATATGCTCTGGATCTCATCTTCCATCATCTGTCCATCTGTTCTGGATCTTATCTTGCATCATCTGTCCATCTGTTCTTGAATTCATCTTCCATCATCTGTCCATCTTTTCTGGATCTCATCTTACATCATCTGCCCATCTGTTCTGGATCTCATATTCCATCATCTGTCTATCTGTTCTGGATCTCATCTTCCATCATCTGTCCATCTGTTCTGGATCCCATCTTCAATCATCTGTTCTGTATCTCATCTTCCATCATCTATCCATCTGTTCCGGGTCTTATCTTTCATCATCTGTCCATCTGTTCTGGAGCTCATCTTCCATCATCTGCCCATCTGTTCTGGATCTAATCTTCCATCATCTGTTCTGGATCTCATCTTCCATCATCTGTCCATCTGTTCTGGATCTCATCTTCCATAACCTGTCCAGCTGTTCTGGATCTCACCTTCCATCATCCGTTCTGGTTCTCACCTTCCATCATCTGTTTTGGATCTCACTTTCCATCATCTGCCCATCTGTTCTGGATCTCATATTCCATCATCTGTTCTGGATCTCATCTTCCATCATCTGTCCATCTGTTCTGGATCTCATCTTCCATCATCCGTCCATCTGTTCTGGATCTCATCTTCCACCATCTGCCCATCTGTTCTGGATCTCATCTTCCATCATCTGTCCAGTTGTTCTGGATCGCCTCTTCTATCATCTGTCCATCTGTTCTGGATCTCATCTTCCATCATCTGTTCTGGATCTCATCTTCCATCACCTTTCCATCTGTTCCGGATCTCATCTTTCATCATCTGGCCATCTGTTCTGGATCTCATCTTCCATCATCTGCCCATCTGTTCTGGATCTCATTTTCCATCATATGCTCTGGATCTCATCTTCCATCATCTGTCCATCTGTTCTGGATCTTATCTTGCATCATCTGTCCATCTGTTCTTGAATTCATCTTCCATCATCTGTCCATCTGTTCTGGATCTCATCTTCCACCATCTGTCCATCTGTTCTGGATGTCATCTTCCATCACCTGTCCATCTGTTGTGGAACTCATCTTTCATTATTTGACCATCTGTTCTGGATCTCATCTTCCACCATCTGTCCATTTGTCCTGGATCCCATCTTCAATCATCTGTTCTGTATCTCATCTTCCATCATCTATCCATCTGTTCCGGGTCTCATCTTTCATCATCTGTCCATCTGTTCTGGAGCTCATCTTCCATCATCTGCCCATCTGTTCTGGATCTCATCTTCCATCATCTGTTCTGAATATCATCTTATATCGTCTGCCCATCTTTTCTGGATCTCATCTTCCATCATCTGTTCTGGATCTCATCTTCCATCTGTCCATGTGTTTTGGATCTCATCTACCATCTTCTGTCCATCTGTTCTGGATCTCATCTTCCATCATCTGGTCTGGGTCTCATCT
Organism: Calotriton arnoldi; assembly: GCA_963921515.1. Lineage (NCBI taxonomy): Eukaryota > Metazoa > Chordata > Amphibia > Caudata > Salamandridae > Calotriton > Calotriton arnoldi. The sequence goes on from CAWUFW010000138.1 coordinate 1,610,654, forward strand.
TCCATCATCTGTTCATCTGTTCTAGATCTCATCTTCCAGCATCTGTCCATCTGTTCTGGATCTCACCTTCCATCACCTGTCCATCTGTTGTGGAACTCATCTTTCATCATTTGACCATCTGATCTGGATCTCATCTTCCATCATCTGTCCATCTGTTCTAGATCTCATCTTCCACCATCTGTCCATCTGTTCTGGATCTCATCTTCCATCATCTGTCCATCTGTTCTGGATCTCGTCTAGCAACATCTGCCCATCTGTTCTAGAACTCATCTTCCATCATCTGTCCATCTGTTCTGGATCTCATCTTCCATAACCTGTCCAGCTGTTCTGGATCTCACCTTCCATCATCCGTTCTGGATCTCACCTTCCATCATCTGTTTTGGATCTCACTTTCCATCATCTGCCCATCTGTTCTGGATCTCATATTCCGTCATCTGTTCTGGATCTCATCTTCCATCACCTTTCCATCTTCTCCGGATCTCATCTTTCATCTGTCCACCTGTTCTGGATCTCATCTTCCATCATCTGCCCATCTGTTCTGGATCTCATTTTCCATCATATGCTCTGGATCTCATCTTCCATCATCTGTCCATCTGTTCTGGATCTTATCTTGCATCATCTGTCCATCTGTTCTTGAATTCATCTTCCATCATCTGTCCATCTTTTCTGGATCTCATCTTACATCATCTGCCCATCTGTTCTGGATCTCATATTCCATCATCTGTCTATCTGTTCTGGATCTCATCTTCCATCATCTGTCCATCTGTTCTGGATCCCATCTTCAATCATCTGTTCTGTATCTCATCTTCCATCATCTATCCATCTGTTCCGGGTCTTATCTTTCATCGTCTGTCCATCTGTTCTGGAGCTCATCTTCCATCATCTGTCCATCTGTTCTGGATCTCATCTTCCATAACCTGTCCAGCTGTTCTGGATCTCACCTTCCATCATCCGTTCTGGATCTCACCTTCCATCATCTGTTTTGGATCTCACTTTCCATCATCTGCCCATCTGTTCTGGATCTGATATTCCGTCATCTGTTCTGGATCTCATCTTCCATCACCTTTCCATCTGTTCCGGATCTCATCTTTCATCATCTGTCCATCTGTTCTGGATCTCATCTTCCATCATCTGCCCATCTGTTCTGGATCTCATTTTCCATCATATGCTCTGGATCTCATCTTCCATCAGCTGTCCATCTGTTCTGGATCTTATCTTGCATCATCTGTCCATCTGTTCTTGAATTCATCTTCCATCATCTGTCCATCTTTTCTGGATCTCATCTTACATCATCTGCCCATCTGTTCTGGATCTCATATTCCATCATCTGTCTATCTGTTCTGGATCTCATCTTCCATCATGTGTCCATCTGTTCTGGATCCCATCTTCAATCATCTGTTCTGTATCTCATCTTCCATCATCTATCCATCTGTTCCGGGTCTTATCTTTCATCATCTGTCCATCTGTTCTGGAGCTCATCTTCCATCATCTGCCCATCTGTTCTGGATCTAATCTTCCATCATCTGTTCTGGATCTCATCTTCCATCATCTGTCCATCTGTTCTGGATCTCATCTTCCATAACCTGTCCAGCTGTTCTGGATCTCACCTTCCATCATCCGTTCTGGTTCTCACCTTCCATCATCTGTTTTGGATCTCACTTTCCATCATCTGCCCATCTGTTCTGGATCTCATATTCCATCATCTGTTCTGGATCTCATCTTCCATCATCTGTCCATCTGTTCTGGATCTCATCTTCCATCATCCGTCCATCTGTTCTGGATCTCATCTTCCACCATCTGCCCATCTGTTCTGGATCTCATCTTCCATCATCTGTCCAGTTGTTCTGGATCGCCTCTTCTATCATCTGTCCATCATCTGTTCTGGATCTCATCTTCCACCACCTTTCCATCTGTGCCGGATCTCATCTTTCATCATCTGTCCATCTGTTCTGGATCTCATCTTCCATCATCTGCCCATCTGTTCTGGATCTCATTTTCCATCATATGCTCTGGATCTCATCTTCCATCATCTGTCCATCTGTTCTGGATCTTATCTTGCATCATCTGTCCATCTGTTCTTGAATTCATCTTCCATCATCTGTCCATCTGTTCTGGATCTCATCTTCCACCATCTGTCCATCTGTTCTGGATGTCATCTTCCATCACCTGTCCATCTGTTGTGGAACTCATCTTTCATTATTTGACCATCTGTTCTGGATCTCATCTTCCACCATCTGTCCATTTGTCCTGGATCCCATCTTCAATCATCTGTTCTGTATCTCATCTTCCATCATCTATCCATCTGTTCCGGGTCTCATCTTTCATCATCTGTCCATCTGTTCTGGAGCTCATCTTCCATCATCTGCCCATCTGTTCTGGATCTCATCTTCCATCATCTGTTCTGAATATCATCTTATATCGTCTGCCCATCTTTTCTGGATCTCATCTTCCATCATCTGTTCTGGATCTCATTTTCCATCTGTCCATGTGTTTTGGATCTCATCTACCATCTTCTGTCCATCTGTTCTGGATCTCATCTTCCATCATCTGGTCTGGGTCTCATCTTCCATCATCTGTTCATCTGTTCTAGATCTCATCTTCCAGCATCTGTCCATCTGTTCTGGATCTCACCTTCCATCACCTGTCCATCTGTTGTGGAACTCATCTTTCATCATTTGACCATCCGATCTGGATCTCATCTTCCATCATCTGTCCATCTGTTCTAGATCTCATCTTCCACCATCTGTCCATCTGTTCTGGATCTCATCTTCCATCATCTGTCCATCTGTTCTGGATCTCGTCTAGCAACATCTGCCCATCTGTTCTAGAACTCATCTTCCATCATCTGTCCATCTGTTCTGGATCTCATCTTCCATAACCTGTCCAGCTGTTCTGGATCTCACCTTCCATCATCCGTTCTGGATCTCACCTTCCATCATCTGTTTTGGATCTCACTTTCCATCATCTGCCCATCTGTTCTGGATCTCATATTCCGTCATCTGTTCTGGATCTCATCTTCCATCACCTTTCCATCTTCTCCGGATCTCATCTTTCATCTGTAGACCTGTTCTGGATCTCATCTTCCATCATCTGCCCATCTGTTCTGGATCTCATTTTCCATCATATGCTCTGGATCTCATCTTCCATCATCTGTCCATCTGTTCTGGATCTTATCTTGCATCATCTGTCCATCTGTTCTTGAATTCATCTTCCATCATCTGTCCATCTTTTCTGGATCTCATCTTACATCATCTGCCCATCTGTTCTGGATCTCATATTCCATCATCTGTCTATCTGTTCTGGATCTCATCTTCCATCATCTGTCCATCTGTTCTGGATCCCATCTTCAATCATCTGTTCTGTATCTCATCTTCCATCATCTATCCATCTGTTCCGGGTCTTATCTTTCATCGTCTGTCCATCTGTTCTGGAGCTCATCTTCCATCATCTGTCCATCTGTTCTGGATCTCATCTTCCATAACCTGTCCAGCTGTTCTGGATCTCACCTTCCATCATCCGTTCTGGATCTCACCTTCCATCATCTGTTTTGGATCTCACTTTCCATCATCTGCCCATCTGTTCTGGATCTGATATTCCGTCATCTGTTCTGGATCTCATCTTCCATCACCTTTCCATCTGTTCCGGATCTCATCTTTCATCATCTGTCCATCTGTTCTGGATCTCATCTTCCATCATCTGCCCATCTGTTCTGGATCTCATTTTCCATCATATGCTCTGGATCTCATCTTCCATCAGCTGTCCATCTGTTCTGGATCTTATCTTGCATCATCTGTCCATCTGTTCTTGAATTCATCTTCCATCATCTGTCCATCTTTTCTGGATCTCATCTTACATCATCTGCCCATCTGTTCTGGATCTCATATTCCATCATCTGTCTATCTGTTCTGGATCTCATCTTCCATCATGTGTCCATCTGTTCTGGATCCCATCTTCAATCATCTGTTCTGTATCTCATCTTCCATCATCTATCCATCTGTTCCGGGTCTTATCTTTCATCATCTGTCCATCTGTTCTGGAGCTCATCTTCCATCATCTGCCCATCTGTTCTGGATCTAATCTTCCATCATCTGTTCTGGATCTCATCTTCCATCATCTGTCCATCTGTTCTGGATCTCATCTTCCATAACCTGTCCATCTGTTCTGGATCTCACCTTCCATCATCCGTTCTGGTTCTCACCTTCCATCATCTGTTTTGGATCTCACTTTCCATCATCTGCCCATCTGTTCTGGATCTCATATTCCATCATCTGTTCTGGATCTCATCTTCCATCATCTGTCCATCTGTTCTGGATCTCATCTTCCATCATCCGTCCATCTGTTCTGGATCTCATCTTCCACCATCTGCCCATCTGTTCTGGATCTCATCTTCCATCATCTGTCCAGTTGTTCTGGATCACCTCTTCTATCATCTGTCCATCTGTTCTGGATCTCATCTTCCATCATCTGTTCTGGATCTCATCTTCCATCACCTTTCCATCTGTTCCGGATCTCATCTTTCATCATCTGTCCATCTGTTCTGGATCTCATCTTCCATCATCTGCCCATCTGTTCTGGATCTCATTTTCCATCATATGCTCTGGATCTCATCTTCCATCATCTGTCCATCTGTTCTGGATCTTATCTTGCATCATCTGTCCATCTGTTCTTGAATTCATCTTCCATCATCTGTCCATCTGTTCTGGATCTCATCTTCCACCATCTGTCCATCTGTTCTGGATGTCATCTTCCATCACCTGTCCATCTGTTGTGGAACTCATCTTTCATTATTTGACCATCTGTTCTGGATCTCATCTTCCACCATCTGTCCATTTGTCCTGGATCCCATCTTCAATCATCTGTTCTGTATCTCATCTTCCATCATCTATCCATCTGTTCCGGGTCTCATCTTTCATCATCTGTCCATCTGTTCTGGAGCTCATCTTCCATCATCTGCCCATCTGTTCTGGATCTCATCTTCCATCATCTGTTCTGAATATCATCTTATATCGTCTGCCCATCTTTTCTGGATCTCATCTTCCATCATCTGTTCTGGATCTCATCTTCCATCTGTCCATGTGTTTTGGATCTCATCTACCATCTTCTGTCCATCTGTTCTGGATCTCATCTTCCATCATCTGGTCTGGGTCTCATCTTCCATCATCTGTTCATCTGTTCTAGATCTCATCTTCCAGCATCTGTCCATCTGTTCTGGATCTCACCTTCCATCACCTGTCCATCTGTTGTGGAACTCATCTTTCATCATTTGACCATCTGATCTGGATCTCATCTTCCATCATCTGTCCATCTGTTCTAGATCTCATCTTCCACCATCTGTCCATCTGTTCTGGATCTCATCTTCCATCATCTGTCCATCTGTTCTGGATCTCGTCTAGCAACATCTGCCCATCTGTTCTAGAACTCATCTTCCATCATCTGTCCATCTGTTCTGGATCTCATCTTCCATAACCTGTCCAGCTGTTCTGGATCTCACCTTCCATCATCCGTTCTGGATCTCACCTTCCATCATCTGTTTTGGATCTCACTTTCCATCATCTGCCCATCTGTTCTGGATCTCATATTCCGTCATCTGTTCTGGATCTCATCTTCCATCACCTTTCCATCTTCTCCGGATCTCATCTTTCATCTGTCCACCTGTTCTGGATCTCATCTTCCATCATCTGCCAATCTGTTCTGGATCTCATTTTCCATCATATGCTCTGGATCTCATCTTCCATCATCTGTCCATCTGTTCTGGATCTTATCTTGCATCATCTGTCCATCTGTTCTTGAATTCATCTTCCATCATCTGTCCATCTTTTCTGGATCTCATCTTACATCATCTGCCCATCTGTTCTGGATCTCATATTCCATCATCTGTCTATCTGTTCTGGATCTCATCTTCCATCATCTGTCCATCTGTTCTGGATCCCATCTTCAATCATCTGTTCTGTATCTCATCTTCCATCATCTATCCATCTGTTCCGGGTCTTATCTTTCATCATCTGTCCATCTGTTCTGGAGCTCATCTTCCATCATCTGCCCAACTGTTCTGGTTCTAATCTTCCATCATCTGTTCTGGATCTCATCTTCCATCATCTGTCCATCTGTTCTGGATCTCATCTTCCATCATCTGTCCATCTGTTCTGGATCTCATCTTGTATCGTCTGCCCATCTTTTCTGGATCTCATCTTCCATCATCTGCTCTGGATCTCATCTTCCATCATCTGTCCATCTGTTCTGGATCTCATCTATCATCTTCTGTCCATCTGTTCTGGATCTCATCTTCCATCATCTGTTCTGGATCTCTTCTTCCATCATCTGTTCTGGATCTCATCTTCCATCATCTGTCCACCTGTTCTGGATCTCATCTTCCATCATCTGTCCATTTGTTCTGGATCTCATCTGCCATCATCTGTCCATCTGTTCTGGATCTCATCTTATATCGTCTGCCCATCTTTTTTGGATCTCATCTTCCATCATCTGTTCTGGATCTCATCTTTCATCATCTGTCCATCTGTTCTGGATCTCATCTTACCTCATATGCCCATCTGTTCTGGATCTCATCTTCCATCATCTGTTCTGGATCTCTTCTTCCATCATCTGTTCTGGATCTCATCTTCCATCATCGGTCCATCTGTTCTGGATCTCATCTTCCATCATCTGTCCATCTGTTCTGGTTCTCATCTTCCACCATCTGTCCATCTGTTCTTGATCTCATCTTCCATCACCTGTCCATCCGTTGTGGAACTCATCTTTCATCATTTGTACATCTGTCCTGGATCTCATCTTCCTTCATCTGTCCATCTGTTCTGGATTTCATCTTCCACCTTCTGTCCATCTGTTCTGGATCCCATCTTCTATTATCTGTCCATCTGTTTTGGATCTCATCTAGCAACATCTGCCCATCTGTTCTCGAGCTCATCTTCCATCATCTGTCCATCTGTTCTGGATCTCATCTTCCACAATCTGTCCACCTGTTCTGGATCTCACCTTCCATCATCTGTTCTGGATCTCACTTTCCATCATCTGCCCATCTGTCCTGGATCTCAGCTTGCCTCATCTGTTCTGGATCTCATCTTCCTTCATCTGCCCATCTGTTCGGGAGCTCATCTTCCATCATCTATCCATCTGTTCCGGATCTCATCTTTCATCCTCTGTCCATCTGTTCTGGATCTCATCTTCCATCATCTGCCCATCTGTTCTGGATCTCATCTTCCATCATCTGTTCAGGATCTCATCTTCCATCATCTGTCCATCTTTTCTGGATGTCATCTACCATCTTCTGTCCATCTGTTCTGGATCTCATCATCCATCATCTGTTCTGGATCTCATCTTCCATCATCTGTCCATCTCTTCTGGATCTCATCTACCATCTTCTGTCCATCTGTTCTGGATCTCATCTTCCATCATCTGTTCTGGTTCTTATCTTTCATCATCTGTCCATCTGTTCTGGATCTCATCTTCCAGCATCTGTCCATCTGTTCTGGATCTCACCTTCCATCACCTGTCCATCTGTTGTGGAACTCATCTTTCATCATCCGTCCATCTGTTCTGGATCTCATATTCCATCATCTGTCCATCTGTTCTGGATCTCCTCTTCCACCAGCTGTCCATCTGTTCTGGATCTCATCTTCCATCACCTGTCCATCTGTTGTGGAACTCATCTTTCATTATTTGACCATCTGTTCAGGATCTCATCTTCCACCATCTGTCCATCTGTCCTGGATCCCATCTTCAATCATCTGTTCTGTATCTCATCTTCCATCATCTATCCATCTGTTCTGGGTCTCATCTTTCATCATCTGTCCATCTGTTCTGGATCTCATCTTCCATCATCTGCCCATCTGTTCTGGATCTCATCTTCCATCATCTGTTCTGGATCTCATCTTCCATCATCTGTCCATCTGTTCTGTATCTCATATTCCATCATCTGCCCATCTTTTCTGGATCTCTTCTTCCATCATCTGTTCTGGATCTCATCTTCCATCATATGTCCATCTGTTCTGGATCTCATCTACCATCTTCTGTCCATCTGTTCTGGATCTCATCTTCCATCATCTGCTCTGGATCTCATCTTCTATCATCTGCTCTGGATCTCATCTTCCATCATCTGTTCATCTCTTCTGGATCTCATCTACCATCTTCTGTCCATCTGTTCTGGACCTCATCTTCCATCATCTGTTCTGGATCTCATCTTCCATCATCTGTTCATCTGTTCTGGATCTCACCTTCCATCACCTGTCCATCTATTGTGGAACTCATCTTACATCATCCGTCCATCTGTTCTGGATCTCATCTTCCATCATCTGCCCATCTGTTCTGGATCTCATCTTCCATCATCTGTCCATCTGTTCTGGATCTCATCCTCCATCACCTGTCCATCTGTTGTGGAACTCATCTTTCATCATTTGACCATCTGTTCTGGATCTCATCTTCCATCATCTGTCCATCTGTTCTAGATCTCATCTTCCACCATCTGTCCATCTGTTCTGGATCTCATCTTCCATCATCTGTCCATCTGTTCTGGATCTCACCTAGCAACATCTGCCCAACTGTTCTAGAACTCATCTTCCATCATCTGTCCATCTGTTCTGGATCTCATCTTCCATAACCTGTCCAGCTGTTCTGGATCTCACCTTCCATCATCCGTTCTGGATCTCACCTTCCATCATCTGTTTTGGATCTCACTTTCCATCATCTGCCCATCTGTTCTGGATCTGATATTCCGTCATCTGTTCTGGATCTCATCTTCCATCACCTTTCCATCTGTTCCGGATCTCATCTTTCATCATCTGTCCATCTGTTCTGGATCTCATCTTCCATCATCTGCCCATCTGTTCTGGATCTCATTTTCCATCATATGCTCTGGATCTCATCTTCCATCATCTGTCCATCTGTTCTGGATCTTATCTTGCATCATCTGTCCATCTGTTCTTGAATTCATCTTCCATCATCTGTCCATCTTTTCTGGATCTCATCTTACATCATCTGCCCATCTGTTCTGGATCTCATATTCCATCATCTGTCTATCTGTTCTGGATCTCATCTTCCATCATCTGTCCATCTGTTCTGGATCCCATCTTCAATCATCTGTTCTGTATCTCATCTTCCATCATCTATCCATCTGTTCCGGGTCTTATCTTTCATCATCTGTCCATCTGTTCTGGAGCTCATCTTCCATCATCTGCCCATCTGTTCTGGATCTAATCTTCCATCATCTGTTCTGGATCTCATCTTCCATCATCTGTCCATCTGTTCTGGATCTCATCTTCCATAACCTGTCCAGCTGTTCTGGATCTCACCTTCCATCATCCGTTCTGGTTCTCACCTTCCATCATCTGTTTTGGATCTCACTTTCCATCATCTGCCCATCTGTTCTGGATCTCATATTCCATCATCTGTTCTGGATCTCATCTTCCATCATCTGTCCATCTGTTCTGGATCTCATCTTCCATCATCCGTCCATCTGTTCTGGATCTCATCTTCCACCATCTGCCCATCTGTTCTGGATCTCATCTTCCATCATCTGTCCAGTTGTTCTGGATCGCCTCTTCTATCATCTGTCCATCTGTTCTGGATCTCATCTTCCATCATCTGTTCTGGATCTCATCTTCCATCACCTTTCCATCTGTTCCGGATCTCATCTTTCATCATCTGGCCATCTGTTCTGGATCTCATCTTCCATCATCTGCCCATCTGTTCTGGATCTCATTTTCCATCATATGCTCTGGATCTCATCTTCCATCATCTGTCCATCTGTTCTGGATCTTATCTTGCATCATCTGTCCATCTGTTCTTGAATTCATCTTCCATCATCTGTCCATCTGTTCTGGATCTCATCTTCCATCACCTGTCCATCTGTTGTGGAACTCATCTTTCATTATTTGACCATCTGTTCTGGATCTCATCTTCCACCATCTGTCCATTTGTCCTGGATCCCATCTTCAATCATCTGTTCTGTATCTCATCTTCCATCATCTATCCATCTGTTCCGGGTCTCATCTTTCATCATCTGTCCATCTGTTCTGGAGCTCATCTTCCATCATCTGCCCATCTGTTCTGGATCTCATCTTCCATCATCTGTTCTGAATATCATCTTATATCGTCTGCCCATCTTTTCTGGATCTCATCTTCCATCATCTGTTCTGGATCTCATCTTCCATCTGTCCATGTGTTTTGGATCTCATCTACCATCTTCTGTCCATCTGTTCTGGATCTCATCTTCCATCATCTGGTCTGGGTCTCATCTTCCATCATCTGTTCATCTGTTCTAGATCTCAACTTCCAGCATCTGTCCATCTGTTCTGGATCTCACCTTCCATCACCTGTCCATCTGTTGTGGAACTCATCTTTCATCATTTGACCATCTGATCTGGATCTCATCTTCCATCATCTGTCCATCTGTTCTAGATCTCATCTTCCACCATCTGTCCATCTGTTCTGGATCTCATCTTCCATCATCTGTCCATCTGTTCTGGATCTCGTCTAGCAACATCTGCCCATCTGTTCTAGAACTCATCTTCCATCATCTGTCCATCTGTTCTGGATCTCATCTTCCATAACCTGTCCAGCTGTTCTGGATCTCACCTTCCATCATCCGTTCTGGATCTCACCTTCCATCATCTGTTTTGGATCTCACTTTCCATCATCTGCCCATCTGTTCTGGATCTCATATTCCGTCATCTGTTCTGGATCTCATCTTCCATCACCTTTCCATCTTCTCCGGATCTCATCTTTCATCTGTCCACCTGTTCTGGATCTCATCTTCCATCATCTGCCCATCTGTTCTGGATCTCATTTTCCATCATATGCTCTGGATCTCATCTTCCATCATCTGTCCATCTGTTCTGGATCTTATCTTGCATCATCTGTCCATCTGTTCTTGAATTCATCTTCCATCATCTGTCCATCTTTTCTGGATCTCATCTTACATCATCTGCCCATCTGTTCTGGATCTCATATTCCATCATCTGTCTATCTGTTCTGGATCTCATCTTCCATCATCTGTCCATCTGTTCTGGATCCCATCTTCAATCATCTGTTCTGTATCTCATCTTCCATCATCTATCCATCTGTTCCGGGTCTTATCTTTCATCATCTGTCCATCTGTTCTGGAGCTCATCTTCCATCATCTGTCCATCTGTTCTGGATCTCATCTTCCATAACCTGTCCAGCTGTTCTGGATCTCACCTTCCATCATCCGTTCTGGATCTCACCTTCCATCATCTGTTTTGGATCTCACTTTCCATCATCTGCCCATCTGTTCTGGATCTGATATTCCGTCATCTGTTCTGGATCTCATCTTCCATCACCTTTCCATCTGTTCCGGATCTCATCTTTCATCATCTGTCCATCTGTTCTGGATCTCATCTTCCATCATCTGCCCATCTGTTCTGGATCTCATTTTCCATCATATGCTCTGGTTCTCATCTTCCATCATCTGTCCATCTGTTCTGGATCTTATCTTGCATCATCTGTCCATCTGTTCTTGAATTCATCTTCCATCATCTGTCCATCTTTTCTGGATCTCATCTTACATCATCTGCCCATCTGTTCTGGATCTCATATTCCATCATCTGTCTATCTGTTCTGGATCTCATCTTCCATCATGTGTCCATCTGTTCTGGATCCCATCTTCAATCATCTGTTCTGTATCTCATCTTCCATCATCTATCCATCTGTTCCGGGTCTTATCTTTCATCATCTGTCCATCTGTTCTGGAGCTCATCTTCCATCATCTGCCCATCTGTTCTGGATCTAATCTTCCATTATCTGTTCTGGATCTCATCTTCCATCATCTGTCCATCTGTTCTGGATCTCATCTTCCATAACCTGTCCAGCTGTTCTGGATCTCACCTTCCATCATCCGTTCTGGTTCTCACCTTCCATCATCTGTTTTGGATCTCACTTTCCATCATCTGCCCATCTGTTCTGGATCTCATATTCCATCATCTGTTCTGGATCTCATCTTCCATCATCTGTCCATCTGTTCTGGATCTCATCTTCCATCATCCGTCCATCTGTTCTGGATCTCATCTTCCACCATCTGCCCATCTGTTCTGGATCTCATCTTCCATCATCTGTCCAGTTGTTCTGGATCGCCTCTTCTATCATCTGTCCATCTGTTCTGGATCTCATCTTCCATCATCTGTTCTGGATCTCATCTTCCATCACCTTTCCATCTGTTCCGGATCTCATCTTTCATCATCTGTCCATCTGTTCTGGATCTCATCTTCCATCATCTGCCCATCTGTTCTGGATCTCATTTTCCATCATATGCTCTGGATCTCATCTTCCATCATCTGTCCATCTGTTCTGGATCTTATCTTGCATCATCTGTCCATCTGTTCTTGAATTCATCTTCCATCATCTGTCCATCTGTTCTGGATCTCATCTTCCACCATCTGTCCATCTGTTCTGGATGTCATCTTCCATCACCTGTCCATCTGTTGTGGAACTCATCTTTCATTATTTGACCATCTGTTCTGGATCTCATCTTCCACCATCTGTCCATTTGTCCTGGATCCCATCTTCAATCATCTGTTCTGTATCTCATCTTCCATCATCTATCCATCTGTTCCGGGTCTCATCTTTCATCATCTGTCCATCTGTTCTGGAGCTCATCTTCCATCATCTGCCCATCTGTTCTGGATCTCATCTTCCATCATCTGTTCTGAATATCATCTTATATCGTCTGCCCATCTTTTCTGGATCTTATCTTCCATCATCTGTTCTGGATCTCATCTTCCATCTGTCCATGTGTTTTGGATCTCATCTACCATCTTCTGTCCATCTGTTCTGGATCTCATCTTCCATCATCTGGTCTGGGTCTCATCTTCCATCATCTGTTCATCTGTTCTAGATCTCATCTTCCAGCATCTGTCCATCTGTTCTGGATCTCACCTTCCATCACCTGTCCATCTGTTGTGGAACTCATCTTTCATCATTTGACCATCTGATCTGGATCTCATCTTCCATCATCTGTCCATCTGTTCTAGATCTCATCTTCCACCATCTGTCCATCTGTTCTGGATCTCATCTTCCATCATCTGTCCATCTGTTCTGGATCTCGTCTAGCAACATCTGCCCATCTGTTCTAGAACTCATCTTCCATCATCTGTCCATCTGTTCTGGATCTCATCTTCCATAACCTGTCCAGCTGTTCTGGATCTCACCTTCCATCATCCGTTCTGGATCTCACCTTCCATCATCTGTTTTGGATCTCACTTTCCATCATCTGCCCATCTGTTCTGGATCTCATATTCCGTCATCTGTTCTGGATCTCATCTTCCATCACCTTTCCATCTTCTCTGGATCTCATCTTTCATCTGTCCACCTGTTCTGGATCTCATCTTCCATCATCTGCCCATCTGTTCTGGATCTCATTTTCCATCATATGCTCTGGATCTCATCTTCCATCATCTGTCCATCTGTTCTGGATCTTATCTTGCATCATCTGTCCATCTGTTCTTGAATTCATCTTCCATCATCTGTCCATCTTTTCTGGATCTCATCTTACATCATCTGCCCATCTGTTCTGGATCTCATATTCCATCATCTGTCTATCTGTTCTGGATCTCATCTTCCATCATCTGTCCATCTGTTCTGTATCTCATCTTCCATCATCTATCCATCTGTTCCGGGTCTTATCTTTCATCATCTGTCCATCTGTTCTGGAGCTCATCTTCCATCATCTGCCCAACTGTTCTGGTTCTAATCTTCCATCATCTGTTCTGGATCTCATCTTCCATCATCTGTCCATCTGTTCTGGATCTCATCTTCCATCATCTGTCCATCTGTTCTGGATCTCATCTTGTATCGTGTACCCATCTTTTCTGGATCTCATCTTCCATCATCTGCTCTGGATCTCATCTTCCATCATCTGTCCATCTGTTCTGGATCTCATCTATCATCTTCTGTCCATCTGTTCTGGATCTCATCTTCCATCATCTGTCCATCTGTTCTGGATCTCGTCTAGCAACATCTGCCCATCTGTTCTAGAACTCATCTTCCATCATCTGTCCATCTGTTCTGGATCTCATCTTCCATAACCTGTCCAGCTGTTCTGGATCTCACCTTCCATCATCCGTTCTGGATCTCACCTTCCATCATCTGTTTTGGATCTCACTTTCCATCATCTGCCCATCTGTTCTGGATCTCATATTCCGTCATCTGTTCTGGATCTCATCTTCCATCACCTTTCCATCTTCTCTGGATCTCATCTTTCATCTGTCCACCTGTTCTGGATCTCATCTTCCATCATCTGCCCATCTGTTCTGGATCTCATTTTCCATCATATGCTCTGGATCTCATCTTCCATCATCTGTCCATCTGTTCTGGATCTTATCTTGCATCATCTGTCCATCTGTTCTTGAATTCATCTTCCATCATCTGTCCATCTTTTCTGGATCTCATCTTACATCATCTGCCCATCTGTTCTGGATCTCATATTCCATCATCTGTCTATCTGTTCTGGATCTCATCTTCCATCATCTGTCCATCTGTTCTGTATCTCATCTTCCATCATCTATCCATCTGTTCCGGGTCTTATCTTTCATCATCTGTCCATCTGTTCTGGAGCTCATCTTCCATCATCTGCCCAACTGTTCTGGTTCTAATCTTCCATCATCTGTTCTGGATCTCATCTTCCATCATCTGTCCATCTGTTCTGGATCTCATCTTCCATCATCTGTCCATCTGTTCTGGATCTCATCTTGTATCGTCTGCCCATCTTTTCTGGATCTCATCTTCCATCATCTGCTCTGGATCTCATCTTCCATCATCTGTCCATCTGTTCTGGATCTCATCTATCATCTTCTGTCCATCTGTTCTGGATCTCATCTTCCATCATCTGTTCTGGATCTCTTCTTCCATCATCTGTTCTGGATCTCATCTTCCATCATCTGTCCACCTGTTCTGGATCTCATCTTCCATCATCTGTCCATTTGTTCTGGATCTCATCTGCCATCATCTGTCCATCTGTTCTGGATCTCATCTTATATCGTCTGCCCATCTTTTTGGATCTCATCTTCCATCATCTGTTCTGGATCTCATCTTTCATCATCTGTCCATCTGTTCTGGATCTCATCTTACCTCATATGCCCATCTGTTCTGGATCTCATCTTCCATCATCTGTTCTGGATCTCTTCTTCCATCATCTGTTCTGGATCTCATCTTCCATCATCGGTCCATCTGTTCTGGATCTCATCTTCCATCATCTGTCCATCTGTTCTGGTTCTCATCTTCCACCATCTGTCCATCTGTTCTTGATCTCATCTTCCATCACCTGTCCATCCGTTGTGGAACTCATCTTTCATCATTTGTACATCTGTCCTGGATCTCATCTTCCTTCATCTGTCCATCTGTTCTGGATTTCATCTTCCACCTTCTGTCCATCTGTTCTGGATCCCATCTTCTATTATCTGTCCATCTGTTTTGGATCTCATCTAGCAACATCTGTCCATCTGTTCTCGAGCTCATCTTCCATCATCTGTCCATCTGTTCTGGATCTCATCTTCCACAATCTGTCCATCTGTTCTGGATCTCACCTTCCATCATCTGTTCTGGATCTCACTTTCCATCATCTGCCCATCTGTCCTGGATCTCAGCTTGCCTCATCTGTTCTGGATCTCATCTTCCTTCATCTGCCCATCTGTTCGGGAGCTCATCTTCCATCATCTATCCATCTGTTCCGGATCTCATCTTTCATCCTCTGTCCATCTGTTCTGGATCTCATCTTCCATCATCTGCCCATCTGTTCTGGATCTCATCTTCCATCATCTGTTCAGGATCTCATCTTCCATCATCTGTCCATCTTTTCTGGATGTCATCTACCATCTTCTGTCCATCTGTTCTGGATCTCATCATCCATCATCTGTTCTGGATCTCATCTTCCATCATCCGTCCATCTGTTCTGGATCTCATCTTCCACCATCTGCCCATCTGTTCTGGATCTCATCTTCCATCATCTGTCCAGTTGTTCTGGATCGCCTCTTCTATCATCTGTCCATCTGTTCTGGATCTCATCTTCCATCATCTGTTCTGGATCTCATCTTCCATCACCTTTCCATCTGTTCCGGATCTCATCTTTCATCATCTGGCCATCTGTTCTGGATCTCATCTTCCATCATCTGCCCATCTGTTCTGGATTTCATTTTCCATCATATGCTCTGGATGTCATCTTCCATCACCTGTCCATCTGTTGTGGATCTTATCTTGCATCATCTGTCCATCTGTTCTTGAATTCATCTTTCATTATTTGACCATCTGTTCTGGATCTCATCTTCCACCATCTGTCCATTTGTCCTGGATCCCATCTTCAATCATCTGTTCTGTATCTCATCTTCCATCATCTATCCATCTGTTCCGGGTCTCATCTTTCATCATCTGTCCATCTGTTCTGGAGCTCATCTTCCATCATCTGCCCATCTGTTCTGGATCTCATCTTCCATCATCTGTTCTGAATATCATCTTATATCGTCTGCCCATCTTTTCTGGATCTCATCTTCCATCATCTGTTCTGGATCTCATCTTCCATCTGTCCATGTGTTTTGGATCTCATCTACCATCTTCTGTCCATCTGTTCTGGATCTCATCTTCCATCATCTGGTCTGGGTCTCATCTTCCATCATCTGTTCATCTGTTCTAGATCTCATCTTCCAGCATCTGTCCATCTGTTCTGGATCTCACCTTCCATCACCTGTCCATCTGTTGTGGAACTCATCTTTCATCATTTGACCATCTGATCTGGATCTCATCTTCCATCATCTGTCCATCTGTTCTAGATCTCATCTTCCACCATCTGTCCATCTGTTCTGGATCTCATCTTCCATCATCTGTCCATCTGTTCTGGATCTCGCCTAGCAACATCTGCCCATCTGTTCTAGAACTCATCTTCCATCATCTGTCCATCTGTTCTGGATCTCATCTTCCATAACCTGTCCAGCTGTTCTGGATCTCACCTTCCATCATCCGTTCTGGATCTCACCTTCCATCATCTGTTTTGGATCTCACTTTCCATCATCTGCCCATCTGTTCTGGATCTCATATTCCGTCATCTGTTCTGGATCTCATCTTCCATCACCTTTCCATCTTCTCCGGATCTCATCTTTCATCTGTCCACCTGTTCTGGATCTCATCTTCCATCATCTGCCCATCTGTTCTGGATCTCATTTTCCATCATATGCTCTGGATCTCATCTTCCATCATCTGTCCATCTGTTCTGGATCTTATCTTGCATCATCTGTCCATCTGTTCTTGAATTCATCTTCCATCATCTGTCCATCTTTTCTGGATCTCATCTTACATCATCTGCCCATCTGTTCTGGATCTCATATTCCATCATCTGTCTATCTGTTCTGGATCTCATCTTCCATCATCTGTTCTGTATCTCATCTTCCATCATCTATCCATCTGTTCCGGGTCTTATCTTTCATCATCTGTCCATCTGTTCTGGAGCTCATCTTCCATCATCTGCCCATCTGTTCTGGATCTAATCTTCCATCATCTGTTCTGGATCTCATCTTCCATCATCTGTCCATCTGTTCTGGATCTCATCTTCCATAACCTGTCCAGCTGTTCTGGATCTCACCTTCCATCATCCGTTCTGGTTCTCACCTTCCATCATCTGTTTTGGATCTCACTTTCCATCATCTGCCCATCTGTTCTGGATCTCATATTCCATCATCTGTTCTGGATCTCATCTTCCATCATCTGTCCATCTGTTCTGGATCTCATCTTCCATCATCCGTCCATCTGTTCTGGATCTCATCTTCCACCATCTGCCCATCTGTTCTGGATCTCATCTTCCATCATCTGTCCAGTTGTTCTGGATCGCCTCTTCTATCATCTGTCCATCTGTTCTGGATCTCATCTTCCATCATCTGTTCTGGATCTCATCTTCCATCACCTTTCCATCTGTTCCGGATCTCATCTTTCATCATCTGTCCATCTGTTCTGGATCTCATCTTCCATCATCTGCCCATCTGTTCTGGATCTCATTTTCCATCATATGCTCTGGATCTCATCTTCCATCATCTGTCCATCTGTTCTGGATCTTATCTTGCATCATCTGTCCATCTGTTCTTGAATTCATCTTCCATCATCTGTCCATCTGTTCTGGATCTCATCTTCCACCATCTGTCTATCTGTTCTGGATATCATCTTCCATCACCTGTCCATCTGTTGTGGAACTCATCTTTCATTATTTGACCATCTGTTCTGGATCTCATCTTCCACCATCTGTCCATTTGTCCTGGATCCCATCTTCAATCATCTGTTCTGTATCTCATCTTCCATCATCTATCCATCTGTTCCGGGTCTCATCTTTCATCATCTGTCCATCTGTTCTGGAGCTCATCTTCCATCATCTGCCCATCTGTTCTGGATCTCATCTTCCATCATCTGTTCTGAATATCATCTTATATCGTCTGCCCATCTTTTCTGGATCTCATCTTCCATCATCTGTTCTGGATCTCATCTTCCATCTGTCCATGTGTTTTGGATCTCATCTACCATCTTCTGTCCATCTGTTCTGGATCTCATCTTCCATCATCTGGTCTGGGTCTCATCTTCCATCATCTGTTCATCTGTTCTAGATCTCATCTTCCAGCATCTGTCCATCTGTTCTGGATCTCACCTTCCATCACCTGTCCATCTGTTGTGGAACTCATCTTTCATCATTTGACCATCTGATCTGGATCTCATCTTCCATCATCTGTCCATCTGTTCTAGATCTCATCTTCCACCATCTGTCCATCTGTTCTGGATCTCATCTTCCATCATCTGTCCATCTGTTCTGGATCTCGTCTAGCAACATCTGCCCATCTGTTCTAGAACTCATCTTCCATCATCTGTCCATCTGTTCTGGATCTCATCTTCCATAACCTGTCCAGCTGTTCTGGATCTCACCTTCCATCATCCGTTCTGGATCTCACCTTCCATCATCTGTTTTGGATCTCACTTTCCATCATCTGCCCATCTGTTCTGGATCTCATATTCCGTCATCTGTTCTGGATCTCATCTTCCATCACCTTTCCATCTTCTCTGGATCTCATCTTTCATCTGTCCACCTGTTCTGGATCTCATCTTCCATCATCTGCCCATCTGTTCTGGATCTCATTTTCCATCATATGCTCTGGATCTCATCTTCCATCATCTGTCCATCTGTTCTGGATCTTATCTTGCATCATCTGTCCATCTGTTCTTGAATTCATCTTCCATCATCTGTCCATCTTTTCTGGATCTCATCTTACATCATCTGCCCATCTGTTCTGGATCTCATATTCCATCATCTGTCTATCTGCTCTGGATCTCATCTTCCATCATCTGTCCATCTGTTCTGTATCTCATCTTCCATCATCTATCCATCTGTTCCGGGTCTTATCTTTCATCATCTGTCCATCTGTTCTGGAGCTCATCTTCCATCATCTGCCCAACTGTTCTGGTTCTAATCTTCCATCATCTGTTCTGGATCTCATCTTCCATCATCTGTCCATCTGTTCTGGATCTCATCTTCCATCATCTGTCCATCTGTTCTGGATCTCATCTTGTATCGTCTGCCCATCTTTTCTGGATCTCATCTTCCATCATCTGTCCATCTGTTCTGGATCTCATCTATCATCTTCTGTCCATCTGTTCTGGATCTCATCTTCCATCATCTGTTCTGGATCTCTTCTTCCATCATCTGTTCTGGATCTCATCTTCCATCATCTGTCCACCTGTTCTGGATCTCATCTTCCATCATCTGTCCATTTGTTCTGGATCTCATCTGCCATCATCTGTCCATCTGTTCTGGATCTCATCTTATATCGTCTGCCCATCTTTTTGGATCTCATCTTCCATCATCTGTTCTGGATCTCATCTTTCATCATCTGTCCATCTGTTCTGGATCTCATCTTACCTCATATGCCCATCTGTTCTGGATCTCATCTTCCATCATCTGTTCTGGATCTCTTCTTCCATCATCTGTTCTGGATCTCATCTTCCATCATCGGTCCATCTGTTCTGGATCTCATCTTCCATCATCTGTCCATCTGTTCTGGTTCTCATCTTCCACCATCTGTCCATCTGTTCTTGATCTCATCTTCCATCACCTGTCCATCCGTTGTGGAACTCATCTTTCATCATTTGTACATCTGTCCTGGATCTCATCTTCCTTCATCTGTCCATCTGTTCTGGATTTCATCTTCCACCTTCTGTCCATCTGTTCTGGATCCCATCTTCTATTATCTGTCCATCTGTTTTGGATCTCATCTAGCAACATCTGTCCATCTGTTCTCGAGCTCATCTTCCATCATCTGTCCATCTGTTCTGGATCTCATCTTCCACAATCTGTCCATCTGTTCTGGATCTCACCTTCCATCATCTGTTCTGGATCTCACTTTCCATCATCTGCCCATCTGTCCTGGATCTCAGCTTGCCTCATCTGTTCTGGATCTCATCTTCCTTCATCTGCCCATCTGTTCGGGAGCTCATCTTCCATCATCTATCCATCTGTTCCGGATCTCATCTTTCATCCTCTGTCCATCTGTTCTGGATCTCATCTTCCATCATCTGCCCATCTGTTCTGGATCTCATCTTCCATCATCTATTCAGGATCTCATCTTCCATCATCTGTCCATCTTTTCTGGATGTCATCTACCATCTTCTGTCCATCTGTTCTGGATCTCATCATCCATCATCTGTTCTGGATCTCATCTTCCATCATCTGTCCATCTCTTCTGGATCTCATCTACCATCTTCTGTCCATCTGTTCTGGATCTCATCTTCCATCATCTGTTCTGGTTCTTATCTTCCATCATCTGTCCATCTGTTCTGGATCTCATCTTCCAGCATCTGTCCATCTGTTCTGGATCTCACCTTCCATCACCTGTCCATCTGTTGTGGAACTCATCTTTCATCATCCGTCCATCTGTTCTGGATCTCATATTCCATCATCTGTGCATCTGTTCTGGATCTCCTCTTCCACCAGCTGTCCATCTGTTCTGGATCTCATCTTCCATCACCTGTCCATCTGTTGTGGAACTCATCTTTCATTATTTGACCATCTGTTCAGGATCTCATCTTCCACCATCTGTCCATCTGTCCTGGATCCCATCTTCAATCATCTGTTCTGTATCTCATCTTCCATCATCTATCCATCTGTTCTGGGTCTCATCTTTCATCATCTGTCCATCTGTTCTGGATCTCATCTTCCATCATCTGCCCATCTGTTCTGGATCTCATCTTCCATCATCTGTTCTGGATCTCATCTTCCATCATCTGTCCATCTGTTCTGTATCTCATATTCCATCATCTGCCCATCTTTTCTGGATCTCTTCTTCCATCATCTGTTCTGGATCTCATCTTCCATCATATGTCCATCTGTTCTGGATCTCATCTACCATCTTCTGTCCATCTGTTCTGGATCTCATCTTCCATCATCTGCTCTGGATCTCATCTTCCATCATCTGCTCTGGATCTCATCTTCCATCATCTGTTCATCTCTTCTGGATCTCATCTACCATCTTCTGTCCATCTGTTCTGGACCTCATCTTCCATCATCTGTTCTGGATCTCATCTTCCATCATCTGTTCATCTGTTCTGGATCTCACCTTCCATCACCTGTCCATCTATTGTGGAACTCATCTTACATCATCCGTCCATCTGTTCTGGATCTCATCTTCCATCATCTGCCCATCTGTTCTGGATCTCATCTTCCATCATCTGTCCATCTGTTCTGGATCTCATCCTCCATCACCTGTCCATCTGTTGTGGAACTCATCTTTCATCATTTGACCATCTGTTCTGGATCTCATCTTCCATCATCTGTCCATCTGTTCTAGATCTCATCTTCCACCATCTGTCCATCTGTTCTGGATCTCATCTTCCATCATCTGTCCATCTGTTCTGGATCTCACCTAGCAACATCTGCCCAACTGTTCTAGAACTCATCTTCCATCATCTGTCCATCTGTTCTGGATCTCATCTTCCATAACCTGTCCAGCTGTTCTGGATCTCACCTTCCATCATCCGTTCTGGATCTCACCTTCCATCATCTGTTTTGGATCTCACTTTCCATCATCTGCCCATCTGTTCTGGATCTGATATTCCGTCATCTGTTCTGGATCTCATCTTCCATCACCTTTCCATCTGTTCCGGATCTCATCTTTCATCATCTGTCCATCTGTTCTGGATCTCATCTTCCATCATCTGCCCATCTGTTCTGGATCTCATTTTCCATCATATGCTCTGGATCTCATCTTCCATCATCTGTCCATCTGTTCTGGATCTTATCTTGCATCATCTGTCCATCTGTTCTTGAATTCATCTTCCATCATCTGTCCATCTTTTCTGGATCTTATCTTACATCATCTGCCCATCTGTTCTGGATCTCATATTCCATCATCTGTCTATCTCTTCTGGATCTCATCTACCATCTTCTGTCCATCTGTTCTGGACCTCATCTTCCATCATCTGTTCTGTATCTCATCTTCCATCATCTATCCATCTGTTCCGGGTCTTATCTTTCATCATCTGTCCATCTGTTCTGGAGCTCATCTTCCATCATCTGCCCATCTGTTCTGGATCTAATCTTCCATCATCTGTTCTGGATCTCATCTTCCATCATCTGTCCATCTGTTCTGGATCTCATCTTCCATCATCTGTCCATCTGTTCTGGATCTCATCTTGTATCGTCTACCCATCTTTTCTGGATCTCATCTTCCATCATCTGTTCTGGATCTCATCTTCCATCATCTGTCCATCTGTTCTGGATCTCATCTTCCATCATCTGTCCATTTGTTCTGGATCTCATCTTCCATCATCTGTCCATCTGTTCTGGATCTCATCTTATATCGTCTGCCCATCTTTTTTGGATCTCATCTTCCATCATCTGTTCTGGATCTCATCTTTCATCATCTGTCCATCTGTTCTGGATCTCATCTTACCTCATATGCCCATCTGTTCTGGATCTCATCTTCCATCATCTGTTCTGGATCTCTTCTTCCATCATGTGTTCTGGATCTCATCTTCCATCATCTGTCCATCTGTTCTGGATCTCATCTTCCATCATCTGTCCATCTGTTCTGGATCTCATCTTCCACCATCTGTCCATCTGTTCTTGATCTCATCTTCCATCACCTGTCCATCCGTTGTGGAACTCATCTTTCATCATTTGTACATCTGTTCTGGATCTCATCTTCCTTCATCTGTCCATCTGTTCTGGATTTCATCTTCCACCTTCTGTCCATCTGTTCTGGATCCTATCTTCTATTATCTGTCCATCTGTTTTGGATCTCATCTAGCAACATCTGCCCATCTGTTCTCGAGCTCATCTTCCATCACCTGTCCATCTGTTCTGGATCTCATTTTCCACAATCTGTCCATCTGTTCTGGATCTCACCTTCCATCATCTGTTCTGGATCTCACTTTCCATCATCTGCCCATCTGTCCTGGATCTCAGCTTGCCTCATCTGTTCTGTATCTCATCTTCCATCATCCGTCCATCTGTTCTGGATCTCATCTTCCATCATCTGCCGATGTGTTCTGGATCTCATCTTCCATCATCTGTCAATCTGTTCTGGACCTCATCTTCCATCATCTGTCCATCTGTTCTGGATCTCATCTTCCATCATCTGATCTGGATCCCACCTTCAGTTATCTGTTCTGGAGCTCATCTTCCATCATCTATCCATCTGTTCCGGATCTCATCTTTCATCATCTGTCCTGGATCTCATCTTCCATCATCTGCCCATCTGTTCTGGATCTCATCTTCCATCATCTGTTCTGGATCTCATCTTCCATCATCTGTCCATCTTTTCTGGATGTCATCTACCATCTTCTGTCCATCTGTTCTGGATCTGATCATCCATCATCTGTTCTGGATCTCATCTTCCATCATCTGTCCATCTCTTCTGGATCTCATCTACCATCTTCTGTCCATCTGTTCTAGATCTCATCTTCCATCATCTGTTCTGGTTCTTATCTTCCATCATCTGTCCATCTGTTCTGGATCTCATCTTCCAGCATCTGTCCATCTGTTCTGGATCTCACCTTCCATCACCTGTCCATCTGTTGTGGAACTCATCTTTCATTATCCGTCCATCTGTTCTGGATCTCATATTCCATCATCTGTCCATCTGTTCTGGATCTCCTCTTCCACCAGCTGTCCATCTGTACTGGATCTCATCTTACATCACCTGTCCATCTGTTGTGGACCTCATCTGTCATTATTTGACCATCTGTTCAGCATCTCATCTTCCACCATCTGTCCATCTGTCCTGGATCCCATCTTCTATCATCTGTTCTGTATCTCATCTTCCATCATCTATCCATCTGTTCCGGGTCTCATCTTTCATCATCTGTCCATCTGTTCTGGATCTCATCTTCCATCATCTGCCCATCTGTTCTGGATCTCATCTTCCATCATCTGTTCTGGATCTCATCTTCCATCATCTGTCCTGGATCTCATATTCCATCATCTGCCCATCTTTTCTGGATCTCATCTTCCATCATCTGTTCTGGATCTCATCTTCCATCACATGTCCATCTGTTCTGGATCTCATCTACCATCTTCTGTCCATCTGTTCTGGATCTCATCTTCCATCATCTGTTCTGGATCTCATCTTCCATCATCTGTCCATCTGTTCTGGATCTCATCTTCCATCATCTGTCCATCTGTTCTGGAGCTCATCTTATATCGTCTGCCCATCTTTTCTGGATCTCATCTTCCATCATCTGTTCTGGATCTCATCTTCCATCATCTGTCCATCTGTTCTGGATCTCATCTTCCATCATCTGTTCTGGATCTCATCTTCCATCATCTGTCTATCTCTTCTGGATCTCATCTACCATCTTCTGTCCATCTGTTCTGGACCTCATCTTCCATCATCTGTTCTGGATCTCATCTTCCATCATCTGTTCATCTGTTCTGGATCTCACCTTCCATCACCTGTCCATCTGTTGTGGAACTCATCTTACATCATCTGTCCATCTGTTCTGGATCTCATCTTCCATCATCTGCCCATCTGTTCTGGATCTCATCTTCCATCATCTGTCCATCATTTCTGGATCTCATCTTCCATCATCTGCCCATCTGTTCTGGATCTCATCTTCCATCATCTGTCCATCTGTTCTGTATCTCGTCTAGCAACATCTGCCCATCTGTTCTAGAACTCATCTTCCATCATCTGTCCATCTGTTCTGGGTCTCATCTTCCATAACCTGTCCATCTGTTCTGGATCTCACCTTCCATCATCCGTTCTGGATCTCACCTTCCATCATCTGTTCTGGATCTCACTTTCCATCATCTGCCCATCTGTTCTGGATCTCATATTCCGTCATCTGTTCTGGATCTCATCTTCCATCATCTGTCCATCTGTTCTGGATCTCATCTTCCATCATCCGTCCATCTGTTCTGGATCTCATCTTCCATCATCTGCCCATCTGTTCTGGATCTCATCTTCCATCATCTGTCCAGTTGTTCTGGATCACCTCTTCCATCATCTGCCCATCTGTTCTGGATCTAATCTTCCATCATATGCTCTGGATCTCATCTTCCATCATCTGTCCATCTGTTCTGGATCTCATCTTACATCATCTGTCCATCTGTTCCGGAATTCATCTTCCATCATCTGTCCATCTGTTCTGGTCTCATGTTCCATCATCTGTCCATCTGTTCTGGATCTCATCTTACATCGTCTGCCCATCTATTCTGGATCTCATCTTCCATCATCTGTTCTGGATCTCATCTTCCATCATCTGTCCATCTTTTCTGGATCTCGTCTTACATCATCTGCCCATCTGTTCTGGATCTCATCTTACATCATCTGTTTTGGATCTCATATTCCATCATCTGTCCATCTGTTCTGGATCTCATCTTCCATCATCTGTCCATCTTTTCTGGAACTCATCTTCCATCATCTGTCCATCTGTTCTGGTCTCATGTTCCATCATCTGTCCATCTGTTCTGGATCTCATCTTACATCGTCTGCCCATCTATTCTGGATCTCATCTTCCATCATCTGTTCTGGATCTCATCTTCCATCATCTGTCCATCTGTTCTGGATCTCATCTTCCATCATCTGTCAATCTGTTCTGGATCTAATCTTCCATCATCTGCCAATCTCTTCTGGATCTCCTCTTCCATCATCTGTCTGGATCTCATTTTCCATCATCTGTCCAACTGTTCTGGATCTCATCTTCCATCATCTGCCCATCTGTTCTGGATCTTATTATCCATCATCTGTTCTGGATCTCATCTTCCATCATCTGTCTGTGGGACAAAGTGCCCCTAATTTCTGCCATTGCTGTGGTGGATGCAGCGGAGGGCGATCTAGGTCAGTCCACAGGCTGCCTTTCATCCCTATTCACTGGAGGATCTTAATTAACCTCACAAGAGTAAGCAGCCATTTTGGATCATAGAAGCTAAACAGTTATGCCGCATTTGCCACTTTTTCTTTGCATTCTGAGCTTTGCACCTAGAGGGGCTAAATCGAGAAATGCTGTTAATTAGAACCAAAGTCCAAACCAATCCTGAGCCAGAACCGAAGACTACATCAAGAGACTTGTAGGAATGCTTAGGTCCAGCACACACAAAGTGTTTGATCTGTGCCCCCCCCATAAAACTTAGAGGGATATTCACAAGAACGTGCGATAAACATCGCCAAAATAGGCTAACGCAATTTTTCATATCGCCGTCTATCGCGGGAAAACAACTCTGTGTCAACGTCGTATTCCCAACACTGGTAACATGCGATAGGTTCCCGAGAACCCCACAAATGTCCGCGATACAACTACAGCGATGGCGATAACAAAGGAAACCCGAACGTGAAAAAAGCTGCTATGGGCCCAACTGCGATAAAAATCCAGCGAAAAGCAGCACCAGGCCCGCAAGTCCCACAAGCAAGGCGGGAACAAACACTACAAAAGCTGCAAAAAAAACCACCTACAAAACACAAACAACTGCGAAGCACCATGGAGGGAGCCGGAGCAAGAACAGAGGACAACCAGAACCCCACAAGCCACACGGGGGACCAGCCTGGGACCTCGGGGACAGGGAAGGGGAAGAAGAAGAGGAAGATGCGTCTCAGTCCGCAGGGAAACAGGATCCTCATCACGGAGGTGACAGAACACCACCACCAAATGTTTATCACCTCCACTGTGACATTGGTAACTAAAAATACAATATGGCAGTCCATCTTGGCCAAGGTGAATGCAGTCGGAGTGAAGAGAAGGGAAGTGGACGACTGCAAGAAGCTCTGGACTGATGTGAAGCGCAAAACCAAGCTGAAAACCGCTGCCAACCTGAGAGCAGCAATGCAGACTGGAGGTGGGAGTCCAGCGACACACCAGGAGCTGGATGAGATGGAGGAAATGGTGACCAGAGTCATCATTGGGGAGACGGTGGCAGGAGTTGGTGGACCGGACACTGCACAACATGACCTGGGCCAACAGCAACAGGGTGAGTAACGACCAGGGACTGGGGGGACGGGGGGAGATGGGCACAATGCCACACATGCACAAGTAAGCAGAGTACATCTTCGAACAAACCATGCCCAAGAGTCACAACACCGACCAAGAGCCCAATTTACCCAAGTCTGCAACATCTCAGCACTGTATAAGCACAGAAGTGAAAGGCACACCGCCTGAAAGGGATAAGGGCCAGCCAAATCAGAGCTGAAGGGGCAACACACCCACAATGCAGCACACACACATAAGAATCAGAGCACCTCAACATTGACAACAATGTGGCACAAACTGCAACACTCTCACAACAGAACAGAGGACACAACTGCTGCCGCTTGTGTGTAGTAAATGGCCATTCGCATTTGGCATAGCAGGAAACTGTGAGATGACAATGGACAAGTACAACCACACATCCCTGATGGTGTAGAAATGTCAACTGTCCCGCATCAAATAGGCATCTCATCACAAACATTCACAATGTACATTGGCAAGCAGTCCGTTAGTAAACTTGTACAATGCGTGGACATACATGTGAACACAGTGTCAATCTGCATCTCCCCTTCACATTGCAGAGGGAGAATCAACACCTCCTGTAGAGCAGACACAACAACTCAGCACTGATGACGAAGAGGACCTCCCCAACATCGACACCGACGCCCTCCAGCAGCACATGGACAGCTTCGGCACCCCACCTCCAGGGGCAGGGCAGCCCAGCTGCATCGAGGAGACCCCACCCCCTGCACAGACCACACAGCAGGAAGCACCCACCACAACGGCTGGCTCCCAGGACCCCCACGACCAACACATGGCATTCCAACGCTGTGTGTTAGGGTGCCAGGAGAAGCAGGCTGACCAGCTGCGGGTGGGGTTCGACCTCATGGCAGCCAAACTAGATGCCATACGTGGGTGTCTAAGTCCCATCAGGGTCCATTTACAGTCCCTAACGGACACCCACTGTCCGCTCCATGCTCTCCAACAATACATGGCTGACATCGCTGGAGTCATGACTCGGAGACAAGAACAACTGTCTAGTCAGAGTGGCTCCAGCGATGTCAGCTGGGAGTTGGGGCACATGCGTAGGATCATGGAGAACATGGAGCGGATGCATGCGGAACGATTGGCTGCCACGGCTGCACACCAGCGAGATGTAGCTGGGAACTTCCATGCCCTGCAGATCCTTGTCATGGCATTGCCGCCACACGGCCTGGCGCGGATGACTGCTGCTGCTACTACTCCATCCACATCTCTGCCCCCTTAAGTGTCCATGCCACACAGTGCGGCAGACCAAACACCACCACCCACATGTGAGGCACCTGACACATCAGAGGACGAAGATGACGATGAATCTGGCTTGGTGGCAAGATTGAAGTGGTAGCATACATCACCGCCATATGGCCTGTTTCAGCTTGTTACTGCCCTCTGCATCATGCCCTGGAATAACATCTTCCACTGTCCCTCGTTACACTCAGCGACACTCACCTTGGACCTCGACATGGACTGCCATATTTGGATTGGTTACCAATGACACTGCAATCACCTTGCAGACTGAAGTCTTCCTCTCCCGATGAACCTGTCCATCCCTAAAGGACTCTGGCTGGCCCTCCACGGGGCGACAATGGAAAGTGGGGTTTGCATGGCCCTGTACTGGTCCAGCTGAAACACCCCACTGAATGCGAATAAAATATTCAAATTCACACTGATGTGTCATGGCCCTGATCAATTAAGCGTGAAAGTATTGATGAATGTAGGGACAGTGATTCCACATAAATGGTACTCCCTGGGTAATGCTATCAATGCGCATGTATGGCCGTGAGCCAGATAGGCAGTGAGACACACATCGTCATTCAAAACAACTCACATCACAGTTGAAAACAAGTGAATATGCGTAGACTTTATTAGCATATGTGTGCCAGTACGGGCAAGAGAAGTGCCACAACATGCGGACCAATGCAGCAGTATGTCAGAATGAGGAACGTTGCCAAGCGCCCCTGTCCACTCCGGGGGAGTGCCTCACCTTTCACAGGTGTGTGTTACCCCACGTGGTTGTCCGCCCACGTATTCGGGGTCCAGGCGAATGCAGCCATGTCCACTGTTGTCGTGGGATATGTGACCAGAACCCCAAGATGCAACAAGGTGTCGGGACATGTGCAATGGGTTCCAAACTGTTGTGGCTGCAGGTACGAAGTTACACGTCCATGAAAGCGAGTGCAGCTTCGTAGGCAATCATTTCCAACATGAGGCCGTTGTCGACTCCATCGAGCAGGATGGTGAGGCTAGCCAAAAGCAGGTCCGGACAGATGTGCTGCGTCCACCCCCTGTCACCAATTAGCACTACAGCCCAATAGGGCAGCGGCTCAATGTGGTCACTGCACACGAGGAGTTCTGCAATTTCCCAGGTCCAACTGCCAGCATGTATGCCAAGTATCCAGGCATCCCATAGACGGGAATCACGGTGACACTCCTGGTCATGGGCCAACAGGGGGCGCACACACGTCGAAATCCAGTTCGGCTACCGTCCTGTTGGGTAGGCAGACATCCATGGACCACTCGAATATGCACGATCGACAATGCAACACAGGCTGAACGCAGGTGACGTTGGCAAGGCGGAAGCTCAGCCGGTAACTGACCCGCAGCACTACCAATGGCAGTGCCCCCAGTAAATGCAGCATATGTGCACGGTACAGTTCCACCTGACAGGGGTTGTGCATGTATCCGGGATGTTCTGCCATTGCGTTAGTGGCCCTGGTTGAAGCGGCACTGTTCTGACCTGCGCCAGTTCTGTGGATGAAATGCCACAGCTTGGATCAATGAGTTGTTTAAGTGTGCAACGGTTGTACGCCTGGGATGGTGTGGGAGTAAGTGTGAAGGGCATTCCATGCAAGATAACTCCGAGCAAGGACTTCTGTGAGTGGGGTGTGTATACGTTGGTCTGTCGTCGGGCTGTGCGTAGTGTGGGAGTCGTCCTCAACTGCTATCGTATCTGTCAGGGGGTGCCGGGCACATGCAATTCTGAGGTCGGAGGTGCAGATGTGCTTCCGCCTGATAGTTCAGACAAAGGAGCTTTCATCCCTAATGTCAGTTTGTCACCTGCTTGCAGTCAGGAATTGTGATGTGGCTTGTCGGGTGTGGGGTGGGATGTGTGCAACTTTGGAATTCATGTTTGACATGACTTGCATGTGGCAAATGAGCGGCATCACTGTGTGTTACGTTGCCTCACAGCTGCTCCTCCCTCCCCCCGAGCCTATTCACTTGTGTACGCTGCGCGGTTGCATCACTTGCACTCCAACGGCAAACCATTGTCATGCCTGTCTGCGCATGTCCACAAGCCTGACAACGACACTGTGATGTTGGCCATTGAAGGTAGGCGGCCACATGAGTGTAGGCCTATGGTAAGGATAGTGCGGACACAGATGTAGAGTTCATGCCTGGTTGAACTCGCGCTGCGATTAAGGCTAGGCATTTGGCTCATGCTGCGGCAATACAGAAACACACAACACTTGGCATGTATGAGCCAAGACCCCGAGCGGTCTTGCGCTCCTTCATTTCTCCGTTCGTGCGAGACCGCCCTCCGGGTGCATGCTACATTGCAACATTGTCAATTGCGGGCCGGGTGGCGCCGACACTACAACAGAGACACACGCATTAGTTACTTCCTTGTCCAGGCCAGAACTGAACCACGCCCTGAGCCCCGGGCTAATTCTACACACCCCTGTGAGGGGCTTACGTGCGCCGGCCCAGCCCACTCTGCTTACGCTTACAGGGGTGAAGGAGAAAGCTACATGTCCACGGTCTTACCCACTGCCTGAGGTGACATGCTTGCGTCCGCTGTCCACAGCACGATGTGATGTGGTAGGGCCAGGGGCCATCACGCATACATAATGACCACACGGACACACTTAGATGTATGGTGGAACTGGCTACGGGCACGTACGCCCGGCCCCTTTTTATTACCAGGGTCAAATGTCCAGTGACGCCTGTGCTGGATGGGTGTGGGGTGAGTGTAAGCCAGCCTCAGGGAGTGGTTGGTGCTGGCAACAACTAGAACAGTGATCATCGGATCACACACACAGATTCAATCCTAAAGGGTCCATGACTTGCAGTGCACTGAGGTAGGGGCACCAGCTCTGACATCACACACACGAGACACAATCATAAAGGGTCCATGACTTGTGGTGCACTGAGGCAGGGGCACCAGCTCTGACACCACACACAGAAGATTACATCATGAAGGGTCCATGACTTGCGGTGCACTGAGGTAGGGGCACCAGCTCTAACATCACACACAGAAGATTCAATCATGCAGGGTCCATGACTTGCAGTGCACTGAGGCAAGGGCACCAGCTCTGACATCACACACAGAAGATTACATCATGAAGGGTCCATGACTTGTGGTGCACTGAGGTTGCGGCACCAGCTCTGACATCACACACAGAAGATTCAGTCATGAAGGGTCCATGACTTGCAGTGCACTGAGGTAGGGGCACCAGAACTGGTCTCACACACAGAAGATTACATCATGAAGGGTCAATGACTTGAGCTGCACTGAGTTTGTGGCACCCGAAGCGCTCTGCGGGTGCGCGGCCTGCGATGATGCGTCGTCCGGGCAGGTCGCCCTGGAAGCAATGTCTGTTGCCTACTGGACTGCGCCATAAATAAATATAGACTCAATTTCAATTGTGAGCCCTGCTGACCGCAGTGTAGGCCGGAGGCAGCGGTCAGAAAGGGCCCACAGCCACGTGGCTATGATTTGAGCTGCACAGAGTTAGTGGCACCTGCAGCGCTCAGCGGGTGGGTGGCCTGCGATGATGCGTCGTTTGACTTGGGGGACCTGCTGACCGCAGTGTAGGCCGGAGGCAGCGGTCAGCGAGGGCCCACAGCCACGTGACAATGACTTGTGGTGCACTGAGTTAGTGGCACCTGGAGCGCTCAGCGGGTGTGCAGCCAGCGACGATGACGTGTCCTCGCAGGTCAGGATTGATTTGATTTGAGCGCCCTGCTGACCTCAGTGTAGTCCGGAGGCAGCGGTCAGAAAGGTCCCACAGCCACGTGACGATGACTTGTGGTGCACTGAGTTAGTGGCACCTGGAGCGCTCGGCGGGTGCGCGACCTGCGATGATGCGTCGTCCGGGCGGGCCGCCCTGGAAGCAATGTCTGTTGCCCACTAGACTCTGCCATAAATAAATCAAGACTCAATTTGAATTGTGAGCCCTGCTGAACGCAGTGTAGGCAGACGGCAGTAGTCAGCGCACACATTACTCCGCGGTGCTGTGCCGCTGGGTGCGCTGGGGGCCTGTGTCGCGGAAGGCAGCGATCGGCTGAGGAGGCTGGCGGTCACTGCGGCAGACTCGTGGCAGGGTGAGGGGCGCCGCCCTGGCAGACGCGTTGGCCATCCCGGAAGTAAACCACGCCCAGTGCCCCGGTCTATTTATTCACACTCCTACGCTGGTGTGGCGTACGCCGGACCAGCCCACTCCGCTTCCGCGTACAGGGGGGGACGACACAGCTACATGAGCGAGGTCTTCCCCACTGCCTGAGGTAAGATGGTTGCGTCCACTGTCCACAACACTGCACACACCAGCAGTATGTGTTCACAGGGACATGTCTGTGCTCTGCATACTGGAGTCTGTCCAGCACATCACCGCCACACTTGGCATTGTGTACATTCTTATTCATGGGTGACTTGCCTCCCTCACACATACTTGGTTCCCACCTCTCCCCACATTCTGCAATTGTGTGGCTATGGGGCCATGCCGTTTTCGGAAGGTCAGCTGTTTTGTTCTGCGCTGCCTCGGTGGTAGTCTGGGGGAGTGGGTGGGAGGGGGGGCCTGGGGGTGGTGGCGGTGGGTGTTGTGGACCTCGTGGGTCTCCGAGCTGCTTGATCATTAGATCCATGACATGTGTTGGTCTTCAGATGTGGCTCTGGCCTTGGCTCCCTCTGTACCGCAGGTATTCGTCCTACTTAAGACCAGTAATGAGCAGGTGTTAAGTCCCTGCTGCTAACGCGCCTTATCGCCTGTTTTTGTCCGGCATCGCGGATCTGGCTGGTCGTTGAGAATATCGCGAAGTGGTGTTTTCGTGTGTTTTTGCACGGGAACGCCTACTCTGCATGTTATTAGCGTGTTTGTCGCTCTCATCCGTGGCGATGTGTTTTGCGGCAGCTATCGCAGGTAAACTGGCGATGTCGACAGTTTGCACCAGCTTGTGAATGGGGCGATAAGTCTATCGCTACTTTTGCGGCGCTAAAGTGCCGATAAATCGGCGATGGCTCCTTGAGAATATGCCCCCAAGTGCGCAGCGCCTGTTACAGGCTTGGTAAGACTTTTCTTATAGTGACAAAGTTTTGTTGTGGTATGTTATTGTTTGGAAATCTGGAACTGGAATATTGTGCCAACTAAATATTGTGCTAATCAAGAACTGAAGTAAAATAATGATGTGTACCGATAACTGCCCATGATAATCTGTGATAAACGCTTGAATATGGCAAGGCACAACGCTTGAACAAGTAGATTAATAATAAACATTATTTGCTTGAGCCGCTCATGAACCTTGTTTGTGTTCAATCAGACAAGTTAGAGTATTATGATATTCTGAACACAAGTGTGAGAATGCACGAGACGGCGTAGTTAAACTTCCAAAAAACAAATGCAATTAGCAATTTGCAAAGTAACTCAGAAGTGTAATGTGATGAAGTTTCACAGCAGATGCTGAAGCTGTATCTCAAATGGAACCAAATAAAGGCAGTGCTTAAATTGTGTTGGTGGTTACAGGTGGTGAGCACCAGCACTCATTTGATCATTCAACTCATTTTCATCATTAGACTTTAATCCAGAGCAAGAGAGAGAAAGACAGAAAAGGGAGAAAGGAGGAAGAGAAGGGGGGCCAGGGCAGTGACTAAAGGAAAAAGCATGCATGAAAAGGAACCTACAATAGTAAGATAGAGGGATAGGAAGTGTAAACTTCTGGAAGAAAGAAGCCTGAGGTGGAATCAAGACTAGGCAGCCTTGGTGTTCAGCAAACTCAGCATTTTGTCAGCAGAGGCGAATGGCTCTTAAGAAGAATTGTAGTTCCCTGCACACTTATGTTTTATTTTACATATTAAACTTTGCCTAAAGTGAGTTAATATTGACCAGCTGTGTGCCTCTCCAGTTAAGAGAAACTAGATAATCGTAGAAAGCGCCATATAACTTCTTATGGTAGGTGACCTCCAACCTTCACCATATCAAGAAAGGACAGGAGCAACTGAGTATACACTAAAGATCAACAATGCCTGGTACTGTTGTAACTTATATTATTATTTTGCACATATATTTCCTCCGACTAGTCCGTCTCCAGCTCAGTGTCCAAGTATCTTGCCAGGGAGAAGATATATCCTGCATCGATATAGCTTCAATGTCTGGCATTATTGTAGTTAATTTTATTATTTTACACACCGCTTTCCCCTCTGGCTAGTCTGTTTCCTACCCTATCTCTAAGTATCTTGCTAAGCACAAGAAATATGCAAGGTTGATAAGGCATCTGCAGATCGTTCAACTGACCTTGACACCAGGAGCAAAGCCTGTGTTGAGAGTATGTAGTTTAATTCTATCACTAACCATCAGCAATGGCTGGCATTGGGTTGGAAATCTAACCCAAAGTGGCAGCCACATTTCCATGATTAGCGGCAGTTTATTTAAGGGTAGATGGTCAGCTTCAAAGTTGTAAATGCAACACAATGTAGCCCTGTAAGTAGACAGATGGATTGACTCACACTTTACATTTCTGTGCTAAATTGTTCCCAAATCTCACCAATGTCATCTTCAAAAGATTCCATGTTTTCTTTTCTTCTAGATTTTCCCAAGTAAAAGTTTGTGATGTGACATTAACGGTTTCACTTCAAACACACCAGGAGACCTCCCGGCATCTTGAGAAAGAAATAGGTAAGTATTACTAAAAATGCCTACTTTGGTGTTGTGTATTTAATTGCCTTTCTTGTTGCCACCAATGTACACACCAAGGTTAAATTCTCAATGGGTCTTGAATCATCTCTGCAATCGCCCCCTTTGATTTAAGACTCTACGATACAAGTTCTTATTATTAGTACTCAGGTGTGTAAGTTACTTCTCTCCTTTGGGAATTCTCTTTTCCTTTGGGTTATGTTTAGATGGGGCTTTCTTTTACCCCTTCCCTCAACCCTCCTCTCCCCACACACAGGTATGCTCTGGAACAATCCACACCTTCTCTTAGTTAGATTCTCCCTCTCTCCCTCCCCTTCGCTCCCCCTCCGGTCTTCTTCTTTGAGGCAAATCACATTCAAAAGCCAAACTTAAAAGAATCTCATTCATAATTGTCCTTTTCTTGGGGAGCCCTTATTTCACTGTGCGTCTTAATTTAAATAATACTCAAGGCAATTTCTATTGATCGTCCCCATTCCCTGTTTTTGGCTATAGAATTTCAGTTAAGTATCCCTTTCCCCACCTCTAGTCCGAGTATTTGCCTGTTCTGCAATCCATTCTCTTGTCGCGGTCTCGGCTGAGCTGGCGTTCTCCTGGTGGGTGATCTTGAACCACCAGTCCTTCTCCTTTGCCTTCCTCATCCCAGGCCATATTACTGTGTTCATTGGGGTCAAAAGCAGTCTGCTGTATGGAGTCCATTTCGTCAGCCAATGACGCTCGCTATCTGTCTCTGCGGATGTCATCCTTCCCTGTTGCTGTTGTCTGCCCCCTCTCTTCTAGCAGCGTTAGCCCTCAACACTGCCTCCTTTCTCTTAGAAGCAAATGTGCCATTTGGTTACCATGGTAACATGATGCGTTATTCCAATCTGCTCTAGAATTCACCTTCTCCATCCAATCAACTTCCTAAGCATAAGGATAAAATGTAGCCCCCTGGCTGATGACCAAGGCCTCCTGGGGTGTCAGGAGTGTATAGATCCCTGTGGGCCTGTCTCCCCTAAATTGCATGGAAATGTTGCTTCCTCAAATCTCACATTTTATTTGTAGGGGACAAGATGAGTGTCAATGGCTTTGGCAGACTCAGCAGCACTGGAGTCTGCATAAGATCCCCTTGCTCTGGCTTATTAATGGGCCAGCTACATCTGTGGATGTTATAGGGCTTCATTCTCAATCTAGGATTGACATGGATCGGGCAATTCCAGCTTTATGGAGTACTCAGATTAATGAAATCAAAGTTGTGTGAATCCCTAGCACTAGAGAAGGAGCCGAGTTCTGTGTTCTACATCTACTCTAGAGCCTCGAGTCGATGGTACTTTTTCTCAGCATGAAAGCGTGGGGGGGGGGAGAGAAATCATTAGCTGATCAATCATTTCAATTCCAATTCACTATGACTCTTAAGAATGACAGACTACCAAATAAGGTTAGTTGAATTATTACAAAGCCAAAAATGACTGGACGTACAGGCACCTCAAGATGTAGAAATACATTGGAACTAATACAAAGCCAAATCTGCGGATGAAATAAAGGCCTTGCAACATGCACAGAATAAGCAGTTCGAGTGTCAGGATACAAAAGATTAGGGAACAAACGTCCAGGTTCCCCTGCATTGGAAGTTCATGAGAATAAAGCATTAATCTGTCCCTACACTACTCTAACGTGACATCCCTAAATAAGCATTTGCGGGGCAGGATCAGTTAAGGTGTCAGTGTGTAAAGTCTTCCTAAGAAGTCTCCCCACATCAGTCGGGTCAAGCAGCATAAAGCTACTAAGACAGAGCTCGTTCTAAGATGCTCTCTCTCTCTCTCTAGGCAAAGCAGAAGTCCAGGGGCTCTCTCCCTAGTTATGATACATCAATAGCACAGGTGGTGTCCCAGGATCCTTCGCGATTCACGCCATCCAGTCAGGCCACCTCCTCATAGGTATTTTTATGTTGGGTCGCGATGCTCCAGAGCTCGGCGAGATGACCTTGATTCCCAAGCTCTCTCCGATGAGAAAGTACAACAGTTCTCCACTATCAGTATTAATGCTCAATGTATCTCCTTCTCTCCTTGCCTAATTTCTACAACAAAGACATTATTCTAGCGAACAAGAATGATTCTTCCACCTGCAACAGAAATGTGAGAGAGAACAGACTCTAACGTGTACATGCATTTCAACTATTAATTCTAATGCGAGGGCCTCCAGGGAAAATGCGTATCAGGACTACAGTATTCAGCTAACATAAGAAAATTGGAACATGAGCTTTACGAATTTACATAGGAAATAAGGCACATTCAATTAATATTCCTAACTTGATATAAAATGACACAATTAATGAACACATTCAATAATAAATGGTTGTCAGTTGCACAACACGAGTGCTTCTGTTAATGTTTCTGCTGGTTAAATTTAATTATTTCACATTAATTCTTCACGTATTCTACATGATAGTCTAAATACGTCATGTTCATGTTACCACGTTATGAGATTCTAACACTTAGGTTAACACAACATAAGATTATATGTAGATGCAGTCTACACGTGTGATTATAATGCACCCCTACAATGAAAAATGGATTTTGCTCTACATCAATGTTATGGGGCCACATAAAAGTATGGTAATGGATAACCCTAGGACTGGTTAAACTAGGGATGGTGACGTTCTAGTGACATTCTAGCAACTAGAAACCTAGGGAATCCAATGACTACATATACTGGGGCTAAATGAGCCAGAAGATTCCTGAATCTTTGAGAGTACGAGAAAAGGAAAAATGAAAATAGAGTTCTAAGAAGCCTGAATAATAGTGAAACTGGGGCTTTTTCATGTCCTAAGACTCATAAAACTTAATCTATATGGAACTAATGGACTTACAGCCATACAGAGCACTAGATGTAGTGAACTTAGAACTCAAATGCCTCTGGCATGATTGTACCACTGAATATCACACCCCACAATATCGCAATACAAGAAAAAGGGCAAAATATGAAAACGGAAATGCATATAGGGAAGTATAGATTAACTATTCCTAACACCACCTCTATGTACCTCAGAGAATTATGTACTGCATAGGTACATATATGTTGAGTTAGGTACAGAAAATCTAGATTTACTTACCTGTTGATTTTATTTGTACATTTTTCTCCAATATTGCATCCCATCAATATTCCGGGTTCATAATGGCATCAATGTTACTAAGGCTATATGTTTTGGAAGATGAAAGAAATTAGTCATTTATAGAAACTTGGAGACTGTGAACCTATCTAAGGAAACAAGGGACTTGCACCTGTGGCAATAGGGATGAATAGGCCTAATACTAGTAATACTAGCCCAAAGGAACAGCAAATCCAGGGATGTGTAGAACTTTAATACTACCAAACCATGGCAATAGAGTTCTAGAAAAATTACATGACTCAAGGTCACGTGGACTCTTTGTTTCACAGGATCCCCTTGTCTTTGTTTTTATTCATAGTTTTCCTTCATTGTAATGTGATATGCGCACCTCATTGACAATTGTGATGTGTACCCTCATAATGAACATTGTTCCATGTTTCATGAATGTAGCTCAAAAGTTAAACTCCCGCAAAATTGCTGTTTCCTGTGTTTTTGTGGCAATAATTCTTAACGAGCTTAGAAATGTTGGCGCAATTATCTCTTTCTCCATTTCTTTTGTTTTACTTTTTTTCTAATTGATTTTGCTTCTCTAGTTTATTTTGTCACATAACTTCGCCAAATACTTATGAATAGTGCATGTATTTATCAGTGTGGTGCCTTTTTGTACTATTTATTGGAGACCTGGTGTCAACACACTAGCCTGAAGAGCCGCTTTACTCGAGTACCCCGTTGCACATTGATGGACAGCGCCGTCTAGCCTGCTAGGGTCCCTCCCCCGTCAGGCGCGAGGGCGCTGGAGGATTCTGGAATGTTCTGTGTGGTAATGGCGGCCGGGAGATGCCCTGTGAGGAGGCCATGCTCTGCTGGTCCGGTCCGTGAGAGCCTCCTCTCCCTCGGGTACTGGCACCAGTCCTCTGCCCCCCTCTGCCCTGGAATGCAGACTAACCGGGAGGTGGGAGCCGAAGGCGCGCGGTCCGTCAGATAGCCCCTCTCCCGCCTCAGCTCCGAGAAGCCTGAAGTGTTTACAGTAACCGCTTCACTGCTCGCGCTATAGAGTTCCTTCTTTGTGCTAGGAACGAAAATAGTGCAAATTGGGAGGGACGGGCGGCTGGCTGTACAAAAGCTCTACGTCTATCGATGACGCGCATTATTTATATTGGGAATTACGTATCTCACAGAAACACAGAGGATTATGTTTCTAACACAACCCAGACGCAAACCAAATATCTCCTCAGCTCTGAGGTAATGGTAAACAAATGCATCTCGTGAATGTTAACTCTATAAATGCAAGAATGAACGCTTAGAGAGGCAGCCCGAAGTATATTCTTCTGAGGTTTAGCGGGGCATGTCCACTCTGCTGTCTTGTCTTCAGCGGCGTGTAGAGAACTGAAGTGTTGAGACATACTTTAGACATACTTTAGACAGCCAGACACAGGAACCGAGGAAGCAGAGCAGAGCTTTTTCTGATGACTGCGGGGGATGGGCATTGACACTCCATTTTGGGGACCAGGAATTGTTTGTCATCATCAAACTCTGGTCCAGAGGAGGAGACAGGACAGGTAGACAAAGAAGAAAGAAGGAAGGAGAGAAGCAGAGGAAAACAGTGACAGAGGAAGAAGCAGGAATGATAGAACCCATGAGAGTGAGATGAAGAGACAGGAAGTGTAGAGTTGTGGAAGCAGAATGCACGAGGTGGAATCAAGACTTGGTATTCTGAAATGGGTCTTAAAATAAACTCCCCACCTTACAGTTTTACAAATTAAGCTCTGAGAGCAAGGCCTAGCTGTAGGCAGTCCATACCGTACTGTGCATGGCAACTAGCAAAGACCGCCTACTTTCATCCTCCCTAACGAAGCACCTGCTGTCCCATGCATCGTAGGCACAGTATCTGGAGGTACAGCTGGGCAGGCCCAACCTGAAAGAGATACAAGAGAGCTGCCTTAGGGCAATACAGCCAGGGGGTGCCAGGAGGTGCCAGATTGCTATGGGCATGTTGCTTTGGAAGGTAGAGGGCCAAAAAACAAAAATTATTGTAGCGGAGCCCAACACAGAGAATGAGGACATTCGCCTCAGAGAAACAACGGGCCAGAAATCAACCATCACAAGGTCGTTGGGATTGCAGCCCACACCCCACCTGAGTTGGACACACAGTCAAAGGCAATGTGATAAAGCCACTGAGTGAGATTATGGGGCCTGACCAGTTCCTTATGTACAGAATCAGAATCAGCCATTAGACCGGCATGGGTTTGAGCCGATCTCAGATCAGATACAAAACACCCCAGACAAGAACATCCTAACGTTAAGCACTCCGCTGTGACTGCTCAAGCACGCACCAACAAAGATTATAGAACAAGCATTGGCATACAGGCGCGGCCCGTGGTAGGAGTGCCGGTCGGGCGGTGATGTGGGGCGGGGAGGGGCAGGGTGGGGGTAATGAACTACGGATTAGGCCGAATACAGGTAAGTGAACATTTAAATAAATAAAACGAATTTCGTTGCGCGCACTGCATCGCATTTGGCGATGCAGCGCTCACAACGAAATTCGTTTTATTTATTTAAATGTTCACTTACCTGTATTCGGCCTTAATCCGTAGTTTACTACCCCCACCCTGCCCCGCCCCACGTCACTGCTCGACCGGCACTCCTACCACGGGCCGTGCCTGTTGGCATAGCCAATAGGTCTCGCCATTGGGGGCATTATAAGTGTTTAGCCATGCTGCGCTAAGTCCTGGCTTACTCTTCAAATTCGGGAGTAAGTCTGTAATACTATCAGAGTATGACCCAGTTGCATCTTTGGTAATCCTGCCCTAAGTGTTTGAATATATGACTGCATGCACAAGTGTGTTTGCATGCAGCTCTTTGATGGACTATGCTAGATTACTATTGTGAATTATGAACTGCACAGTAACAAAAGGATCTCTGTGACAAAAGCAGGAACCCACAAAGCTATGCACATACAATACACTTCTGTGATCTGCGTGGTAAACATTCTTTGCAGCAGTCATATTAACCCTTTTGCGCTACCACAGATTAGTCAAAACTGCCACTAGACAAAACTCCAGCTCATTCCAGCAGGAAGATTAATCACCAGAGATATTTTGACAATTTTATTGTCAGAGAAAACTGCTGTATATACACAAGGAATTTTGCAGCGGCCTAATTAAAACCAGCTCAAAGAGAAGCCTCCGGTG
This sequence comes from Calotriton arnoldi, assembly GCA_963921515.1. Lineage (NCBI taxonomy): Eukaryota > Metazoa > Chordata > Amphibia > Caudata > Salamandridae > Calotriton > Calotriton arnoldi. The sequence goes on from CAWUFW010000138.1 coordinate 1,652,311, forward strand.
ACCGTGTTGCCAACTTTAGGATTACAAGTCGCGTACAGAGTAATAAACACTTCGATGCCTCGTCAGGAGATATGAGACGCTACAAAACTGATAAAATACAATACTGACAACGGTATCGAACTCGCATGCCACCCAGTGCTTAAAATGGAAAAATAGAAGTGCAGGTACTATTTAACAGAGTAGGGGGAAGGGTTGTGAGCAGGTGTTCCTCCTTTTCAAAGAAGTATTGTAGTTAAAGGGTAATTCCTTGGAATTAAGGAATTACCCTTTAACTACAATACTTCTTTGAAAAGGAGGAACACCTGCTCACAACCCTTCCCTCAACTGTTTATTCAAGGCTGTAAAGGTCCAGAGCCTTGAGCAAAAGTTCCTCCAACAACACTAGGGATTCATATCCAGTATCAGGATCTCTGGGCCGTTCACTCTTCTCTCAACTTTATACTATTTAACAGAGTACCTGCTTGTTTCTGAGAAGTGCTGGTACTCTCCAATTAAAAGTATTAGGTTTTTCTTGAGAAGTGCAGGTACTCTCTCTCACACAATAAAAAAGTGCAGGTACTCAGTACCGGACAGTACCGGCCCATTCAAAGCGCTGATGCCACCTTCATTTAAATGGCTCCACAAATTTCTGGGAAGTGATGTGGTCTGGTGGCTGAACTGGAGAGTGTCAATCGAGGCGACCCGAGTTCTGATTCCAACAGCATGTCCACGTGTGACCCTGGACAGGTATCTGTCCCCTTCCTTACAGATATCATGACTGCCTTAAAACAGGTGATCATCCACAGAGTAAAGGGTGCTAAAGGAGACACATGTCTCTGGCAGAGGGCACTTCCACTGAAATATTGCAACTAATGTTACCTCCCTGTGTTCATTCTCCGCTCTGCACTTCAGCCCAGCTGAACTCACACTAGCGCCCTGAAGTAGTAGATTGTCGCAGACGGCACTTAATATTGAACTGGAATAACACCACAGACCGTGCTTGGTATAGACCCTCGTGTCTACAATAACTGTGCGTTCACAAAAAGAAAAACATGCGAAGCACGCCAAAGACTCAGAAATGCCACAAAAGGCACACAGTAGCATCAAATGTGTTTTGGGCTAAAAACAAATTGATATTTGGATTTGCGACAGAACAAAGGTTTTCATAGCACGTGTGCACATTAGAGCTATCAGCTGACACTGAAGGAACAGTCGAAAGGGAATGCAAGAAATAATGTATTCTTTAAGAGCATTCTTTCGACCCCTATGCATAATTATGCTAACTAAGGTTACTTTCTGAAATTTGGCAGTGAACATGTTCCTGGTTGTGCCGCAGAATGTGGACATCAGTCTGACCATATACTACATGCAGCCACGCGGTGAGTGACACAGAGAACGGAAAGTCCAATTACACAGGCGGAATGGGCACCCGTTGGGGGGCTGGTGGCCAAACTGTCTAGTTTTGTACCAGGGTGGCCGCGCGAGAGGGAGGGGGGGTCTGGATGGCAACATCTCTACTGCGTTCAAATGCTCACATTTCTCGGTTGACTCAAAGTGTGTGATCCTGGGCAAATGTCTTTTCATGGAGAGGACCATTTGTTATTCGCCTAGAGAGCGGGGCTCAGAAAGTGTTCGGGCACTTCTGTCAAGCACTATAGACAGGAAGGGGGCAGTGGACAGCCTACGAGCCTCTGGGTTTTTCGGAACCTCGCGAGTTTCCGAGCTCACGGGGTTCTTGCTCGGTGAAGCCTGAAGTTTGGGCAACTGTGTGAGCGGTGATCGTGAAATGCGTTGGCTGACAACGGAGATTTCATATAGAAACGCAATTTTTCAAGGTCGGATACACCAGGTCCCACGAGATGCTGCTGCTTCTTGCTCGGTTGCTCACTCAGACTTCTTTACACACCATGAGATGGACGAAAGTCCTCAAACATCCTCTGGAGAACGTAAACAGCTGTTTCCTCCCAGTGTCATTTGGAGGCGGAGATATTCTATGCTCCGAGGTAAAGTCTCACAACACGTCCTTGGAAGAGCGGCTGGACCCTGCCGGGGCTCCACCGGGCAGAGCCGGTGGGCAGGGGGCGCAGAGATTACCGTGGTGTTGAAATCACATCACACACAGATGGATGCTGCTGAAATAAGCTTGTTAGATGTACACAAAATGTACTATTTCGGCGGAAGTTTGCTAATGCAATAGGCAGAAGGAGCAGGGGGCGAATCAAATACGTGAAGATTAAATTAACGTTTTGTGTTACAGAGCAGTAAATACCCTTTGAGGTTTCCCTAACAAAGTGTTGCGTTATCAACATCGATGAGTCCACGCTCAGCGCATGCTCACCCACGATGCAATGATTACAGCCGTCTACGTACGGCGAATGCGTCTCGTGCTGTTTGGGGTAATCGCGAGCTGTCTCTGCGCCCTTTCTATTTAGTGTAAGCGCTGTTCCGGCAAAACGAGTATTATATTCCAAGATTCAACACAAGACAATAAGTACTGTGTGATCTTCAGCAAATCGCTTTTCTCGTTGCCCGTTAGGCTTGATCTGCTATAAACTGAATGCGTTCTAAAGGACCTGTCAGCTCTGAAGTGCTATATAAGAACATTGCCACTTGCGAATGAAACAATGTATGAATGAGGGCAGGCTCGACACAAAGAGGCTACAAAACAGCTGGCTCAGGTCACCCTCCATGCGCGACTCGAGTCTCCCAGCAGCAGCCGCTGCTCTACCTGCAATGGGCACTAGAGGGCACAGCCGCCGCCGGGGTCAGGCACTTTAGGCTGCCGGGCAGACACCGCCAGCAGCCCTAAGAATCCTGGGGACACGCTTCACGGCTACAAGGTTCACAGGAGTGTTGTGGATCAAAGTGAAAATAGTTGCTTTAGAGTATTTTATGCACGTTCATTTATGTGGGGAAATGGGATCGAGTAAAAAGCACTGATTTTCAACAAAGCGTACTAAAACAAAGAAAGACGCAAGTATTAAAAGCGCTTGAATTTTAAAACCCCCGGAAATTTAAATGATACAACGTATTTTTACACGGTCGAGAAGCCCTTCGGTACGGGGCGATATTGTACATCTTTTTTATGTTCCAAAAACACATAAATGAAAAATGTGTTCGCGCGGAAGAGGGGCGCAGCATCTCTTATTGGTGGTGGCAAAAGTGAAAGCAGCTGCAGCGTCCCGCGAGTGGTACGCGCGCGCTCGTGTGCAATCTGACACAAAACAGATGGCACACTGCGCGCCGCTGCTCGTAACCGCAAGCCGTAGGCCTTTTCACACGCACGAGCGTGTGAAAAGTCCAGAGCGATTCCAAAAGGTCGTTTACCTAGAGCTGCGAATGCGCGCTGCACTAGGCTCGACCTAAAAAGGTACAAGGTCTTTCGCTTATAGCAAGGTCCACAAAGAACTTAGAATTAGGGGTGTACAAAGTTGAAATGCCTGCAGCTTTGCAAGTTTTCATATTTTGCAAACTTCTGTGAAGTGTGAAGCTTGCAAAGATTTTTTTTTTTTAAATGGGGGTGGCTTAAGCGATCTTGTGTGGTAGCCGGAAGTGCTCTGGCTGCTCTTCATGGCCATGAGTGGCAGCAGGTTGACCGCTGCCCCTCAGCAGCCATGCACTATATGACTCCCTGCCTCAGAATTCCTGCCCTCTGTGGGGTACCTCTCAGGGCTAAGCACAGCCTTCAGGAGCAGTGGGTAAAATACCCCCACTCAGGAGCCAATTTTGTGCACCTACCGATTCCATGCAAGAAATCGCCAACTGCGCGTGCTAAGTGGACTAAAGTTTGTCTCTGGCAAAGTCTGTGAACTTTGATAGTCTTTACCTGCCTTAGCTTCGCCTACCGCTACCTGGAATACCAGGTAGCTCCACTAACTTGACCTAGGCTAGAGAGATGGTTGTAATGCCTAAATCTCCACCCTGGCACACCCCGCAGAGCTAACTCAAAACCTAGTATGGACCCATACAGGTTTGGCCGGTATCTCCTTCAAATCACCCCATCCCCATGAATACCACCATCTCTCTCTTCAAACCACCTCACTCACACCGACTGTAACAAACCTTTGATTACAAACACACATTTGGGGGGATCTTATCAGATTTTCAATTGCTACTGGCAGTAAAGTCTTACTAAATGGCTGTAGCTCTTGCATTCGGGAATGGACCTGACCGAACACTTTTGTTTTTGCTTATGACTGTTTTATTCTCCTAAACTATCAATCTGACACAGCCACACCTCATTTGACAAATCATGGCGCTTATCTCGGACATTTCGAGTTAACTATATTTAAATGTCTAAATGGCACACCAGCATGGCCTCCAAAAGAAAGAAAAATACACCCAAGCCATGGATGTGCCCTCTGGGCATGCAGTAGCGCCCTCTTGTGGTAGAAGTTTAGGTTTGCAGTATGCAGATTCACATTGTCTTCAGTATTTAGCAATCAATCCAGCATCTTCATTAGACACTGAGAAGCATTGCATGCCGGCCAGAGAGGTGCTGCTAAGTCTTAAAGGGACATCTGACACCTTAGTCTCAGATACCTTGTGCCAAAAGTTTTTTTGACACCAGATCTGAGCTCAGTTCTTTGCTGTGGAAGGAAGGCTTTGTAATGTAATCAGCGGTCAGAGCCCTAACTCTTTACTAGTATCTCTTCAGGGAAGGCTTTGCTTAGTTTACCATCCCTACTCATTCACCTACTACTGTGGCCTGACCAATGAGGCAGTCAAATGATGTGTACAGTTCCTGTGCCAGCAGTGTACCCAGCCCTTAGACACCTGCTGGAACCCGATTTCCAATGCACACCTTTTTGTAACCATCCCAAAATTCACACATTTTTTTTTCTGAAGGGCCAGCCTAGCAAGTTTCCTGTGATTTTGAGAACTCTGTACTTCAACTCGAAGATAACACAGCCAGAAGGGGCCTCAGGCAAACATTCCTGATTACTACCAATAGCTGATAGTAATACTAATGTGTTACTGAACCTTTACTTCAAAGGAACTAACATAGAAACACAGATCTCCCTATACATATGTAACAGTGTAACAAGGTACAGGATTGCCCCAGTGTCTCTACAGCAGAGCATGTCTTTAAATCACGGCCTTTTGCTGAGGTCTCCCTGAGAAAAGTTTCCTAAACTTGGTAGATTCTTTTTACTGGGGATTAGTAGCATTCTCATACATGAGCACCTGTGCCGGCTACCCAGGTCTGCCTGCCTTAATAGGATTTACTCACGACAAGCTGCAGCCCGTGTGTGGAGGAAGTAGCAAGAGTTTGCACAATCCAGTGATACACTTCTAATTGGGTGTGAAGCTGAACCGTGAAATGCAAGGAACACAGAACTTTCACCTCCTTGAACTTTAACAACGATCACCTGCATGTAAGCATGAAGCGAGGCCGCGGGCATGTCGCATACCCAGACATGAACGGCTTTCATGTACATCACCAACCTACAAGCCTTCTCCCTCACCCCCGGCACGCACAGTACTCAACAGCAGCATGCAACAAGCATCTCAAGATCTCAAATTGACCTTTAACCCTTGTGGTGGCAGCTTAATTAGCAAATTGCCTTCTCCATACCTCATGGCCACCTGATGCTGCAGATTATTTATGAAAGACTTAACTTGGGTCTTAAGGGTATTAAGAAATATTGAAAGTTGATTTTTTGCTCCATCGCCATAGGGTGTTTTAGGGAAAATGAAAATGTACAAGAACATCAGAGGAACGTCAGCAGAAATGATTTCTCTTTAATAATCCTTACCGTAGGTGTGATTAGGCCTTTATTGACCTGTCAGATTGATCAGTTGAAAAAATGCTACTGCAATCATATGTTGATCTTCATAGAAATCAATTATGTTGCTGTCCCTCAAAAAGTCAGCTTTACCTTAATGGTGTGGGTGGGATTCTCCTTTGTAAACTACACTGGCTCTTAAGGTTCTCAGAATTTCAATACTCAAACAGCTCCATATCCTCCAGAGGTTTAACTGGCTAATGACAAGTTCCACCTTCCTACCAACAATAATTCATCTTTTTTTGAGGCAGATCACAAATAACCCAACGTGGTCTCTGGACTTCAATATAACATTTTAATAGTCCAACATCAGAAATTTGGAGCTTGAGCAGGATTCACGTCTACTGAAGTGGACGTACACCTTTTCCAAAAATGCAGAATTTTAGTCCTTGTTTAATGGGTTAACCTCTGCTGAATTTCGCTATCAAAATTTTTTGTCATCTATTTTAATTCTGTAAGACTTTATGGGAGTGTAATCTATGGATCCATTACAGTAACAGGTGCAGTTTAAATAGATATATTTTTTTGTATTCGAACTTTTCAAGCCTGGTAAGCCATGCCAAATAGCGTACTGCTTGTCAAATTCGTGCAGGTACAGTAGACTGTTAACTGATTCAGGGTGCTGTAATGGGTGATGGACCAGTGCAGAAAGGAGGGACTGACATGGAATTAATGGTTAGACTAATGGCGGGCACTCCCTTTTAGGTCTTGCTTGCATCTTGTTGAAGATGTGTTGTGGACAATACCAATATTTACAGCGGGCTTTGCGTCAGCCCATTGGTTGTCTTTCATGAAACTCTTGCTTGCTTCTTATTCCTTTTGTGTTTTTTTTTCTTATTGTGCTTCTCCTTCATCTGTATCATAGCTTCTTTACCATCCTTTTGATCTGATGACTTGTATCCTACCACAGCTATTCATCATGGAACTACTTTTTTTCTTTTTCTTGCAGAACTCCGTGCAAGTGTTTTCCTGCTTTCTCCCTCATATGCTACTTCTCAACTGAAACCCATGCCCCTGCACTCTCGTCTGTTGCATTCCCCACCAATCCTTGCCCCCACTTAGTTTTTTTTCTCAAGGCTCCTCCATCTCCCCTTCCACCCTTACCGACTACTCTCACCACTTGCTGCTAATCTGCCTCTTTTTACATTTTCTTTTTTAAAAACTTTTTGGAGAGCCTGCCATCTGCAATTAGATTTTTTTTTTGTCGTCCACCGTCTTACAATGGCAAATTAAATCAAAAAACAAAATACCCACCACGTCATTACGCAACTGTGCACATGTGTGGTGACATATGCCCGCAAAGATCTGGTGATGCTGGGGCTGCCATAGGGTCATGACGCATAGGAGCATGTGTGTGATGACTCAATGTATACATATGGCCAATCGTGCCTTTTTAAACATTTTTGCCAGTGCTTTTCAGCATTCACAATACAGCAATCATTTTTTTTTATCTTGTCGATGTTGAACAGCATTAGCAAATAGCACTGTGACAGCTAATATTCCTGCATTGGTAAAGCCAATAGGCAAGACCTATTGCCTTTGCAAGTGCTTGTTTTATTAGTGTTCGTGGTCCTGAACGAGAAGGAGCCCCTCTCCACTAAACAATGATTTGCCAAGGCCCCCAGTGTTCATTAGTAATTATGGCAAATTCTTTACCTTGGTAGAGTGGGTCAGCCCACCCTTTGTTGCGTGTGTTGAGTGTGTGGGTAGCTCATATCTTCTTGTGGTGACTAGCTCCCATGTTTTTCTGTTCCAGTGCTGATATCTTGCTTGGTAACAGTTCTTGGGAATGTCTCACCTGGTACTCTGTTTCTCCGCGGTGCAACTGCAGTATTCCCTCTTGCTCTTCGTCATTGCACGGGTCAAGTACAAAGCTTTCTTTGAGATTGGTAAATCATGGATGGTGGATGGTGGAGGGTACACTGTGATGGCACCTGTGAAGGCTTGAGTGGCTCTGAAGTCAGTGGTCATGAGGGGTTGCGTGTTGTCTTCTAGAATCAAGATTAAACTAAGCCAATATGGCCCTCATTACGAGTTGCACAGTACTTACGGGGTCCAAACTCCACACACTTTATTATTGATATCGCACAGCAAAACCCCGCCAGTATGAAGTGTTATGAGGTGAACCCCACGCAAAGGGGAATAACTGCAGTGACCCAGTTCTACCAGGCATAGGCAGGTGCTGCTAAGGGGGGAGTGAGGGTGGTAGAGAGGGTAGTGGAGAAGGGTAAAAGGTACCCTGACTAGGAGAAGAATGTAGCTCCCCCATTGCCTAAATTTAATGTGCATACACAGGGACACAGGCTTGGCTGCTGTTGCAGCTAAAGCCTAGAGTAATTTTATCAGCCGGCTTTTATGGCCAGTAAGATCAGGTCTAGTGTTCCCACACCAAGTTACGTCCGACCCACTTGTGATTTGGTAGAGCGAAAACCCGCATAGTAATTTGCTCCACCTGACTTTTAATGAGAGCCTAAGTGTTGTTTTTGGAGACCACAAGGCGGTGGTTTGATTTCTCATTAATGCTACTTTGAATTACAAGTTTATATCAGGACTGACTGACTTCTTCAGACTCTGAAGGCATTTATTGGCAGCCTCTGGTAGAGATATCCTGCAGCCTCCAAGGTGCTGAATGCCAAGACTGGTGAAAGGCTCCTCAGGCACTGGGTCTTGGTTGCAGGTGGTGTGCACTCTGTCCTTGCAATGTGTGGTGGGCCAGAGCACCCAAGCCCTGCAGCAGGACAAGATTACTTAGAAGTTCTGCTTTAATCATAAAACTGGAGGAATAACTAAGGAGAGGTCTTTTTGCTGCAATGACTCTGCAATTACCTCACGGCCTTACTGTATCTATTCAGCCCATAATATTTCATTTATTCTCAAAATGTTTTTCTCATTGATGCACTAAGTCCCCCCTTTTGCCTCATTATTTTGCGCAAATATCAGTTGTTTGGACACACCTTTGCCTTCAAAATGTAACTTTTCCGGGATTGCACTGGATGTCATAAAGGAGTAAACTCTGCGTAAACGCAAAGATTAAGCAGCAGTGCGCTTCTTATGCAATGAAACGGCAACAATCGCTTCAAAGTCTTTCTGCTAGATTATTGTACACTCTTCATTCATATAACACGCTGCCGTTTGTGTATCTATGTTGTCTCACCTTTTCCGGATGACGTTAGCAAAGAGGGGTCAGAATAATTACTCATGTAGTGGGATAGTGCTTAGGTGGTAAGGCTATGTGATGTTTTATGAAACTGTGCTCTGATTTGCTGTTAATTTCAAAGGCAAAAACATATAAAAATCTCGATTTTGGAGGTGAGCCAGGGACTTTCCTGTTTTACTAGGAATGCTGTTTATTTCTCTCCCAATTTTGCTGCACACGTGCATTTCTCTAGTGATCTATTTGTTGAGAGCATTCATTTTTGAATTTCTTTATATAAACTTTTAAACTATTCTGCTGATCTAGAACTGAGCTATTGAGTGGTCCCTTTTATTTAATTGACTGTATTTTCTGATATTTTTGATGTGCTGGTAGGCGTCTTACCTCAGTGACACAATGCCTCATGAAATTGAGGTTTAAAACCATTTCCAATTCATCAAAATTGTGGGCATTCTGTTGAGGTAAATTTTGGAGTTTCAATATTGCAGGATTCCCCGGGCCAACACTATTGAGATATGATATTTAGCTATTTTAAGAACGAGTCCTGTCATCATGTTTTGCACCTGTTGCAGCATAATATTTTGAAGTTCTGGTAGTCCACTCATTAAAGCAATGCCAGTGTTGCATTATTCCAGTTTGGAATCAGTTATATGTGATTTGTGATATGTGTTTTGAATAAAGGGAATGTCTACTTTAAAAGTCACAGGGTGAAGGAAGTTGAATGAACTACACGGCTGATGTGAGCCTTAATGTTCAGTTCGGTGTCCCATAAAAACCCTAGGTTTTAAGCTTTGTTAGTGCTAGGTGTTGGAATCCCAAACAACTCCCCGGGGATGAGGGATATTATCAGTATTTCGAAACGCATGGTTTGAGTCCAAAAGGAGCACTTCCGTTTTTGCTCCGTTTAACTTAAGTCCACTTCCATTCATTCAAATGGCCACTTCTATTCATTCAAATGGCCACTTCTATTCATTCAAATGGCCACTTCTATTCATTCAAATGGCCACTTCTATTCATCCAAATGGCCACTTCTATTCATTCAAATGGCCACTTCTATTCATCCAAATGGCCACTTCCATTCATTCAAATGGCCACTTCTATTCATCCAAATGGCCACTTCTATTCATTCAAATGGCCACTTCTATTCATCCAAATGGCCACTTCTATTCATCCAAATGGCCACTTCTATTCATCCAAATGGCCACTTCTATTCATCCAAATGGCCACTTCTATTCATTCAAATGGCCACTTCTATTCATCCAAATGGCCACTCCATTCAAGCCTTGCTTAAGAGTTGTGAAATCGTCCTTCTGGATATTTGCTGTCAGATAAATCTGTGTCACCAGCGTATAAATGATATTTCATGCCTCCGGCCTTACAGATGGAAAATAGCGGCTTCATAAACACATTAAATAGCAGGTGTAGCCAAGGCCTTGGCTACCATTGGTACAGAAGGTGCAGTGCACCAGAGCCCAGAGCCCTGAGGGGCCCATTGAACCTTGATAATTGCTGTACTTTACTATCCGAACGGCAGTCAAAGGGGCCATTTTCGTTGCTTACACCAGAGCCCATGGCATACTGTTTAAAAAAAAATTTGTATTAAGTTTTATTCGTATTTCAAAAGAGGCATTCATTGTTTAGCAACATTATTGTACAGCAGATTGGTAGTATCAAGTTGGTAACAGCGGTTTGGCACATATATTAGCGACATAACGTACAGTGTTATACATTACTTCCTTGAATGGGCCTGGGTCTTACTGTATTGGGATCAGCTTGTGTATTTGTTCAGGTGGTGTGTTTCCTGGGGTCCCTTGGTGACTTGTCTTGTCTTCACGTGGTGTTTTAGTGTTAGTCCAGCTCTAGGTGTGCGAGGGGATCACTGCGTTTGACTCGGCATTGTCAAGCTGCGGAGGTATGTCGTGAATGGGTCCCAGATGTGTGGGGTCGATTTGCTAGAGGCATGAGGTCCCAGTATGTGGTCAGCTGTGTTTGGCAGTAGGTAGCATCGGCGAGCCATGCCTTCACCGATGGTGCTGGTTTGCGACGCCAGTGCATCGCCGCTCTGCGCTTGGCCAGCAGCAGTAACATAAACCCATGGCATACTTGAAACACTATTGGGTGTAGCAACCATGAACCCTGAGGAATCCCACCTTCAACCTGCAACTCTGTTGACTGGAAAGGTCCAAACTTGACACCTTGTGTCTGCTCTGTAAAATGATCTGAACTGTTCTAGAGCTACACAGGACACAATGGCCACAATTTGAAGCCGGTTAAGCCATAGGCTGTATTCCACTATATCAAGGGCCGGCTTTAGCACTGGTGGCTCCCGGTGTGACAATGTTTCTTGGCGTCCCCCAATGACCTCCTTCGCTATGGATTCCCTCTCTACCACCCTTTAACAGTGCTCCTCAAGTCTCCATAACCACTCTCTCTCACGTGCATTTATTTTGTTTTATAGAGCCACTCATGCCAGTGCAGGGTGTCAGAGCGCTTTGCCTCACACATTACACAGAGACAATGAATCATATGTGTGTAAATCAGTGTTTAGGAAATGTTACATAAGACAGAGGACTACAAAGTGTATGAGTCACATGTCTTCCATACTGGTAGGCAGTGTAGTTTAATATTTAATAGTGCTTGGTCTGGATAAGCACAAACTTCGAATTTAAACTGTAACATCATGGTTGGGGGTTCTCTTTAATATTAAGAATTGATTTCTACCCAAATGAACTTTTTTGCGACATTAGGATAATGAAAGACTGGGTAAGAAAACATAATGTTCTAAACTATACCTTGCAGGCTGCATGTAGCTCTTTGATGACAGTTAATAGGTCACTGTTCTATATTAGGATTTCAACTTATAAACTGCAAGTCACAAAAGTATTTCTGTGACAAAAGCAGTAACCCACTGAACTACATTATAGGCACTTCTGTGATCTACTCGGTGCATTTTCTTTGCAGCAGGAATATTAACCCTCCGCACTACCTTGTGATGAATCAAAACTTCCACTAGGCAAAAACTCCAATCTCTCTCCAGCAGACACATTAATTAGGATAGTTATATTGACATTTTTACTGTTGCCTGGAAATTGCTGGAGGCAAAGAAGCTGCAGTAGGTGCTTGTACATCCACAATATATTGTGGAAATAGGGCGCCCGCGGCAGCAATGGTTTCTTCACTTGGGCGGGGGAGCTTCGCCCCCCCCCCGCCCGTTGCGACCTGCGCAGAAAAAAATAAAATAGCAATGAAAAGATTTCATTGCCTTTTTATTTTTTTACCGTGGAGCGCACTGTAGCAGCTAGCACGGCCGGACTGGGAACTGAAAACAGCCCTGGCAATGAGCACGACCGTCCCCCAAGGGGCAGGGGTGGGGGGGTGCGAGTGGGAAGCACCACTCTTGCTGCCGCTTTTGTTACAGGCAGACGATATTGCAGCACTGCTGCAAAACCGGCCTCCTGTAACAAAACCGGCCCCCAGAGGTCCAAAACCAGCCCCCACCCTTCCGGCCCACTGGGCAAATGCCTGGTGCCCGCTACGGCCAGTGCGGCCCTGTCAGCCTGGCGGCTCCGAGCCCAGAGACATACAGGGCGTGTCCTCTACTGCCGATTGGCAGCAGAGGACAGGAGCAGTGGCAGGCTGGATGCTCCAAAGTGCACATATCACTTTGGAAGGCTGTCTTGCACCATCCAAAGTGACATGCGCAATTTGAAGCTCTCCACTTAGCTTTCTTAGACAGCTGGGTGGAGACCAAGCACAGGCCTAAAGTGCCTGAAGGAGCGTCCATCCAGGACGCTCCATCCAATCATGGCTCTGCAGAGCAGCGCCCTGATTGGTTATGCAAGTCGGCTGGTCCCGTGCTGCAGGAAAGAGGAAGATCAGGCCCGGAGTGAGGAGTGCGGTCAGGTAAGTTGCCTTTTTTCTTTTTTTTTGTTATGTATATCTTGTGTGTAGTGTAGTATGTTTTGTGTTCCCAGCATCGGTTTTCCCGCCCACCACTCCCGATAGCTGGCAGCCACCACTTGACCATGGAAGTCAGCGCCCGGTGCTGTGGCACCGGTCGAACCGCCCTAGAGCCGACTCTGACTGTATCAGATGCAGTTGATAGATCTAAAAGTATCAGCAGAGATAGTTCACCATTATCAGCAGTGGCCAGCACATTGTCCAGAAGTGAAACTAGAACTGTTCAGTTCCATTCTGAGAGGTCTGAAACCTTAGTGTTGGCTATCCAGCTTTTGGTGGTGGTACAAGCTGGACTGCAAATGAGATGTTCCTACTTTCTTCAAGATGTTTGGGGCCCAGGAAAGGCCAGCAACAGGGCAATAGTCATAATGATGTCCGGGTCAAACAATTACTTTTATTTTATCAAGGAAGTTATTACTGATTTCTTTAAAGTAGCTGGTTGCATGCTTGCTCTAAATTACTGGTGGGCAATTATAAAATATATCTGGAAAATTGTCCGATCAAAGAGGAGAAAAGGGGAAAGGAAAGAGAACAGAACAGAAAATTGTTTGAAAGTGGAAAAAGCAAGAAAAAGCTCAGAAAAAACAAAAAAGGGAAGGCGAGAAAATTTGAATAGGGATTTAAAGAGTATAATTATCGTGAAGAGGGGGACAAAGAAGTGAAGTGTTGGTGAATAGAGAGGAAGCTATTATTTATCGCCCTCGCCCTTCCTTATTAAGGTGATGGATAGAATGGTCAAGGGAAGCAGGGCAGAGCATTTCATAACAATGCTTGCCTCATGTGATGCCCTGTTAGCACTCCTTGCGTTTATGTTCCCTTTGAAGGGAGGAAAAAGTTTGATGGAGAATAAAACGAGCCTGAAATCCAGGGAAGTGAGGTGAAAGGTTGGAAGAAAGGGGTGAAGAATCTAGAGGGGAGACAGGTTAGAACAGTGAAGGACAAGTGAGAGAGAGCCCTCGGATCAGATCAGGAGTGTCACCTGGTCAAGGCAGCAGAAGGACTCAGGGCAGATTGTTACCCTACATTGTAAAAAGACACAGGCGTGTTCTTCTCTGTGGGGATCAGACCTATTTGTGACTTGCAACACAGAGGCTGCTGTCCTGCGAAGCCGGGTGGGGCACAATGTTCATCACCTAACAGAGGTAAGACATTTTGAGACAGGTAATATAAGGCTGCTGTGAGTATGAGGCCAGTGAAAGAAAGCGAAAATGGACAGCACGAAGGAGAAGAAATGGAAGAAGGGGGTGTTACCCCTGGTATGATTCTCAACATTGGCATATTGTGTGCATTCGTGACATTATGCTACCAATAGATTAATGTGGTCAATGTTGGCATATTGGTGGCATATCTGGCATGATGGTGCCCACATCTGTATAATGCAGGTCATCCTTGTCATATCGTGTACGTCCATGGCATCATTGAGCACGTCTCTAACATAATGATAGCCATAGTATTAACATGTCGATTCATGGCTTATTTTGTCCATTCCTGGCAAAATGATGACCACCCTTGACATACAGGCAGTAATACCCAGCAGAGGATTGGCATTCGTAGATAATGTGATGGTGATGCAAGGGCAGGTAAAGCAGAATGCGTCCAGGTATGGCAATATTCGTGTGCATTCTTGATGAAAATGACACACTGATGTTTGTGGATCAAACCTATATTTACTAAAGATAAGAAGGTAGCATTTTGTGACAAATGTAGTGTTTTAAATTAAAATATTTTGTTTTGCTTAAATACTTGTACTGGATAACAAAGGGAAGCATTTTCAGAGTTTGGCAAGGTGATCTTTTGGGGTAAAACGTTTGCTTTGCTAAAATATATTTAAAGCTTCTATTTGAGTGGCTTTTATTGGCTGCTCTTCCATGACTCACTAATGCTGCCTGGTTCCTGAGTGGTGACGCTGTCTGTTCTCCGACCCTCTAAGGTCTGTAACCCGGGTGCTTGCAGCGCTGTACTTCCTTTTTTTTTTTTTTCTCCAAACGTATATTTTATTGACATTTCTATTAGGCAAACATTCCGTATAGTATAGCAAAAGGAGGTTCAGGAGCAACAGAAACAAAGCATTGTAACATAAAGGTAGTGAGGTTGAACTCGCCTATTCAATCATATCCAAGCCTTCCGGTATGGGAATTCTATAATATCCATTACAGTGTCCAGTATTGTACCGGCCTAGGATACCCCTTTCGTGAAAATGCGAACAGACAACCCGTCTTTCTTTTGTGACAAGGTTGTTGCCATATCCTTCCAACCGGGAAGGTCCCCCACTAGAGACTCAATTGAAGGAAAAAAAAAAAAAAAGAAAAATCTCAAACCCCAAATGAAAAAACACCCCCCCCCTCCCAACAACCCAGTACGTGGCGGCAGCTCTATCTATGGCAAGTATTTCACCGTCTGGTCATGTGCAGATGTTTAGAATTGGAAGAGATGCATGTCCCTGATTGAGGGAGGACAAACTGCCAATGGTAGGCCCCTTGTAAGAAATGCAACCAATGGGCCACACTTGTGTTCAAAGCTCTTATAGTCATTGCGGAAGATATCCGCCATTCTCTCAAGGCTTAGGAGTTTCCAAAGGCGTGAGTGCCAGAGTGAAATAGTGGGAGCTGACTTTTTCTTCCAGGCCGCAGCGATAGTTACTTTCGCAGCTCCTATGCACTTCCACATAATTGCTTTATCTGCTTTGGTTTGGTGTTTAAGGGAAGGATCACGGATGCCTAAGAGGACCCCCCTCCAACTTAGTCGGTATGGGGTAGCCCAGTATGATCTTAATTTGTGCTAGGATTTCTTCCCAAAATGGTCTTATGGTGGGGCAGTCCCACCAGATGTGTTGAAAATCCCCAAGCAGGCCACAGCCTCTCCAGCACCTATCTGACGTATTCGGAAAAATGCGTTTGAGTTTGGCGGGGTACAGGTACCAGTCCATCAATGTTTTCAAATGCGCTTCCCTTAGTTCTAAAGAGTGATTACATTTCGTGGTGTCTGACCATAAGGCCTCCCACTCTTTATCCAGTATTTCTCTCTGTAACACCCCCTCCCACATAGATATATATCTAGGACGCGGTGAGTGTGTGGAGGAGAGGAAATAATTGTATAGGAAGGAAATCACCCCTTTCATGGAACCCACCGTCCGCACAAATTTTTCAAATCCCGTTTTCACCCTTGTAGCTGCCTCATGAACATAAGGAGTGAGAGCCCAATGTCGGAGCTGAAGGTAGTGGAAGTGTTAGTCTTAGTTTAGGTGGAAATCTCTTCTACAACTATCGAATGTGAGAATGTCGGAATTGTGAAATAAATGATCCAACATAAGGCAGCCTCCCTCTCGCCAGGCGTCAAAGGGGCCTTCCCGTGTGGCTGGTGGAAATGCTGGATTAAAATGAATTGGCGTGTATGGGGAGGGGAAAGTGGTCCACTGGTCGTTCCCCGTCACCGAGTCCCACACTTTCAAAGTGGTGCGAGTGGGGGTGATATGCATTTGCCGGTCTTTCCTTCTTGGGCTTCCATATTAAATCCCATATTGTCCTCCCCGCAATCGCTCTATCCATATGAAGCCAGTGTTTCTCTGACTCTCTTTTAAACCACTCCGTCACTACCCGTAGTTGAGCAGCTTTATAATATAGGCCTAGATCAGGTAGTCCCACCCCTCCCTCCGCTCTGGGACGCCGTAAAAGTGCGAACGGCAATCGTGCCCTCCCTCCTTGCCATATGAACCGGGTGAACATGGATTTAATTTTAGGTAAGAATGTTGTGTCTAGGTCAATAGGTAGCGCCTGAAAGAGATATAGCAGTTTGGGGAGAACCGTCATTTTAATCGCGTGTATGCGACCGATCCAGGAGATGAACATGGGCTTCCAACGCTTAAGGTCGTTTTGGGGTTGAAGAAGAGCAGTCGGGAAATTAGCCTTATAAAGCCCTTCCACCCGTGGTGTCAATTGAATCCCCAAGTACTGAAGAGTGTGGTCAGCCCAATGGAGTGGGGAGTGTGACCGGAGGTCGCTTGCCTCGTCATCAGGGACTGTGAGATTAAGTATAAGCGATCTATCGAGGTTAATCTTAAAGCCTGCTACCGCCTCAAATGTGGCCAGCTCAGATTGTAGGGCAGGTAACGATATTGAGGGTTCTGCAAGGGACAGGAGCACATCATCTGCAAAGAGAGAGATTTTATGGTTGTCACCCCCAAAGGGTATCCCTTTAATCATCTGCGTCCCTCTAATAGACATTGCTAATGGCTCAATCCTAAGGGCAAATAATAAAGGCGATTGTGGACACCCTTGTCTAGTACCTCTCGATAGAGAGAAGGGAGCCGAAAGCACTCCATTGACCTGCACCCTAGAGCGGGGATGTGCGTAGTTGGCTTTAATCATTTGAATACATTTATCTGCGAAGCCAAAATGCGTGAGCGTGCGAAAGAGAAAGGTCCAATCCACCCGATCAAAGGCCTTTTCGGCGTCCAGGCCCACCAGCACTGCTGGAATCTTGCATTTGGTTGCTTTTTCGATGAGGTGTATTGTGCGTCTAATATTGTCGTGTGTCTGGCGTCCTTTGATGAAACCGGATTGATCCGGGTGGATTAGATCTGGCATCAGATCGTTCAACCGAGCCGCTAAAATAGCAGAGTAAAGCTTCGCATCTAAATTTAAAAGCGCGATTGGCCGGTAGGATGCACACAGTTGCACATTTTTCCCAGGTTTAGGAATAACCGTCACTACGGCCTCGGCCATTGAGGGGGTCACTTCTCCGGCCTCCGCCATGTGGGTAAAGAGACCCTTGAGGTGTGGAATGAGGTCGGGTGCAAATGTTTTATAAAAATGAGCCGTCAGGCCATCAGGGCCGGGGGCCTTGTGCATTTTGAGAGCAGTAATGGCCGCCGTCACTTCTGCCGCTGTGATGTGGGCTGTAAGTCTATCATTCGTGCATTGCGATACCTGGGAGAATTGCAAGGCCCGGAGATAGTTATCTTGCAACTCTTCATCTATAGTTTCCCCCGTGTAGAGGGATCTGTAAAAGGACCCGAATATGTCTGCCTTGTCCTTATCTAAATGTGTGAGCTCGTTGTTTTCGTCTCGTATGCCTCCAATGTATTCCCTCTCGCGTTTCTCTTTCAGTTGCCTCGCTAGGTGTTTTCCTATTTTGTTTCCCTGGGTGTATGAGATGTGACACAGCTTCAAGAGTGTGAGTTCCGCCCTATTGTTATAGATAGCCTTCAATTTACCTCGCAGTGTTGTAAGGGTGCGCAGAGACGCTCTGGAAGGATTGGATTTGTGCGCCTTCTCAGCCAATTCCAATTCCACCTCTAGGTTTTCCCTCTCTTTGGTACGTTGTCTGTTTAATGTGGAGTTGAGCTTTATGCATTATCCTCTGATGACTGCTTTAAAAGCGTCCCATGTGTTGCCCATGGAGGTGTCCTCAGCTCTATTTAATTTAAAGAAGTCCGTGATCGCTTCTCGGAGTTCGGTGCGCAGTACTCTATCCCGTGTAAGGGAGACCGGAAAATACCATTTAGGTGTGCTCGCCGAAGCCGCCCCCCACTGTAAGCAGATGGAAACGGGACAGTGATCCGAAAGAGAGAGGGGGAAAATCTTAGCCTCCTTGAGGGTGCCCAGTAGGTTTTGACTGATAAAGATATAATCCAACCTAGAATAGGTGCGGTGCACGTGGGAGTAAAACGTATAATCCCTAGACTGAGGGTACATAGTACGCCAAGCGTCTCGGATTCCAGAGTTAGAGATTCTCCATTTAATGTCTGCGGTAAATAAGCTAGATTCAGCTCGGTGGGAGTGTGTGCTGTCTAAGTCTGCCTGCCACTTGAGGTTAAAGTCCCCCATGAGAACCGTTGGCCCCTCTGCAAAATTATCTATTTTGTCCAGTAGGGCAGTAAAAAAAAACGTTTGGCCTGTGTTGGGAGCGTAGGCCGCGATAAAGGTACTGAGTTTACCCTTCAGTGTACCCTTGACCATAACCATCCTACCCTCCTTGTCTGATTGGACAGCCAACGGTTGAAATTTCGTCGAGGTGTGGAATAGAAGTGTAACCCCCCGATGTTTAGTGAGTGCTGAGGATCTGTAAATAAGGGGGTATTGTTTTTGTTTAAGCCGCGAGTCTTCAGCTCTCCGGAGATGAGTCTCCTGAAGCGCCACTATGTCAAAGTGGTGATCAGTGAGATATTTCCAGATCTTTTGCCTCTTTTGTGGCGAATTGAGTCCCTTAACATTCCACGATCCTACTGTAATTACCATTTCCCCGGAACCTCTCCTCCCCTCTGCTCATTTCCCTCCTAAGTAAGACAATGGTATCTGTTTGCCAAGTAGACATGCGTAGACCCCCCAAGTAGGCCTGTCTTGTTGGATGTACCCTGACCAGAAAGCCGGCGTGTTGCCTATCTGCGCGAGGCAGCTGCCACTCCTTTAACCCACCCCCTCCCAGAAAACTAAGAAAGAAAAAGAAAAACCCAATCCCCAACTGTACCAACAGTAACACATGTCGGATCGATGGTAAGTCTCCGACTGTAGATGTAACCATCTACCCGGACGCGTTGGTGGATGGCGCGACCGATGTCCCCATCAGCGCCCGTCTCGGGAGTTCAAAGGTTGTTAAGGCCGCCTTGAATGATGAAAATCTGAGGTTGAGCAGTTCTCGTGTATCCGCCACTTTGAGGCTGCCATCAGTATTTGAAAATAGCATGGCTTTCGACTGTGCATGAAAGTCCAAGTATAGAAGGAGCATTGCCCAGCAATCCTTGAGAAGTCACATCTTGAAGACTCCCGTCTCCTGCCTCACTTGTGATTCCCCCGTGAGCTTGTGGACCATTGTGACGGCGATGAGCCAGGTCGGTGTGTCCCTTGCCCCTTACTTTGGGAAGGTTCAGTATCGGTTGCAGAGAGACCCAATAAATCAAGCCCTTCCCTCAAATCCCTAATGTGGCGTTGCTTGTTTTTGTACTCAAAACTCAGGCCGAACGGGTATGTCCAGCGGTATCTGACTTTGTCGTTGCGTAGTTTGGAGGTGATGGGTCGAAACTGCTGCCGCCTTGCTAGGGTTGCAGGAGCTAAGTCCTGGTATATGCTGCAGGTATGACCTTGGAAAGAAATCACATTGTGTTTTCTGGCCGCCAACAGGACTGCTTCTTTCACCTTATAGGAGTGGAATTTCGCCAGTACATCTCGTGTTCACCTCCGTTCCCCGGTTGGTGGTCCCCCGACGCGGTGAGCCCGCTCCAGTTTGATTGTAAGAGTTTGTGGGCTTAGGATTTCAGCGAAGAAGCCTTCGAGGAAAGCTTCCAGATCTGGGCCTTCCGCCCCCTCCTCTAGGTCACGGATCCGTAGGTTGTCTCTTCGAGCTCTGTTTTCTAAGTCCTCAGCTTTCAGTTGGGTTTGGAGAAGCTGATCTTGGAGGGTGTGTAGTTTGTCCTGCATATCAGAGGTCTGTTTGTCGACGTCTTGAGTCTGCGTCTCCAAATCCACCACTCTGACTCCCACCGAGTCCACATCTTGTTGGAGGGTAGTCAGTCTTTCATTGAGGTTGGTCTTCAGCTGGTCAATGGAGGCCTTAATGTCCTGGCCAAGTTCTTTTCGGAGTTCCGTCTTGAAGTCTCGCAGGTAAGCCATGAGGTCGTCCTTCGTGAGAGCCATGGCGACTGTGTTTTCGTCGTGTCTGGAAGGCAGTTGCTTATCCACTGGAGGGAAGTTGGAGACTTTAGTCGTGGCCTTGGTCAGCATCCTCTTTGGCGGCATAGAGGCGGGCCCAGTGATATCTCTGCGTCCCCCTTACTAAAGGCCTCTGCCGCCTTCTCTTATCTCTGCAGGTGATGTCGCCGTGGGTCGTGGGGGGCGTCTGCAGGGGTCTGAATTCTCCCTTCTAGCAGGCCACCAGTGTCTCAGGGCGTAGGCACCGGCCTCGTAGGGAACAGACTGTGATGTGGGTGTCTGCTTTTCGGGTGCTCCCCCGACCTCACGTTGTCAAGAGTCCCTCACTGTTACTCAGGAGCATGCCTGGTCTTCTCGGCAAAGCAAGTACCCTCTATTGGCTCCTGTTGCATTGGGGAGGATCAGCACAGCTCAGGGCCCAGGAGCGCCTTCGTCCTACCCGGATCCGCCGGTGCTCCCGTGGAGAAAGGGTAGCGCCCGGGCTTG
Source organism: Calotriton arnoldi (assembly GCA_963921515.1). Classification (NCBI taxonomy): domain Eukaryota; kingdom Metazoa; phylum Chordata; class Amphibia; order Caudata; family Salamandridae; genus Calotriton; species Calotriton arnoldi. Next base: position 1,673,322 of record CAWUFW010000138.1, read on the forward strand.
TCTTACATTCTGGGCGTATGGCTCCCCAGGCGTGCAGGTTCTAAGTGGCTCTCCGTGAAGCGATGCCGCCCGGAGTGATTGTGGAGCTGCCCGGGCACTCGAGCCCCCCTCCTGGATATCGCCGCTCCACGTCGCCCTCGCCGTTGGAAATCAGGAGGTGGTTGCGGGCCTTACGCAGGTCCCCCAGCGCTGCTCGCCCGTGTTGTGGCCGCCATCTTAAAGTCAGGCACTGGCGGCAGAGCCCCTGGTCGACGACCGTACCCCCACCTCGGGCTGTCCAGATGAGGTATTGCAAATTGGAGTGTCCCCACTTATGGTGCTCCTCCCTGACTCCACGTATATGGGGCCCCCAACACACCTGTTTCCGTTGATAGTGGTGCGTGTGTCGCCCATGCTGGCCGACGCTGAGGATTCCTCCTTGCAGTTCTCCATTGCTGCAGGGGTGGCAGCGGTGGACACCAACGTGGCTCCGGTACCAAGGGGAGCGGAGATCTCAAGCTGCTTTATCACCGTGCTGCCGCCGCCGCCGGACTGTCGGGGCTCCGTTTTGGGCTTCTACACATAGCCTGCTGCAGGTTCTTGCCTCGCCGACATGCACTAGCCGTAGGGCTCTCGCCTGATGCTCGTGGCGTTGGTAGCGACGCCGTGTTTCAGCCGGTATGTTCCCGAGACATAAGCGCGGACCGGGAGCCGAGACGGATTACGTCCGTTCGGCCATCTTGCCCGGCCACGCCCCCGCAGCACTGTACTTTTGATTATTAATCTCTGCTCCATCTAAGCATTTATGGAAACTAGGATGCAATCCTGGCACCAGGAGCACACTGGCAGAACCCATGCAATCTTTTACCCAGCACACCTGTGAAGGAAATGCAACAAATGCATCTGAGGCCAAGGCTGTAGGCAGACAAAATACATAGCACTTCATGGAAGAGACATGTCCACAGCAACTCTTTGACTGCCACCAACCTCTCACTCACCAGGCGATGACAAAAAGCAACAGCTGCTGAAAGATGACATGGACCAACATAATCTATGTAAGAGTCAGAAGTACCTATTCCACTCCGCCCTCCACATACAACATTTATTCCCTACAGCGAGGTGGGAATCCACACTAGAACCGTGTTTTTTGTTGCCCCACGGAGGGCTCGCTTATTGAAAAAGAAAATGTAATCATTCGTCTACGCTATTGTATGTACAATTGGGATTACTGAGGTTATTGAGGAGTAGGAGAGTGGGTAGTGTATACAGAGTGTTTTCTTGGGGTTGTTAATGTTTAGGAAGAGGGAACTGTATCTATGGGATTGTTCAGTTTAGTGATCGACTGAAAAGTAGCACTGGATTCATAGCGATATTGGGGTTTCAGAGTTGGGAGGAGACTTGGGACTGTATAGGGATGTTGGATTTACAGAGTGGTTAGGTTATTAGGTATTGGAAATAATATATTGTGGGGTTAGGGAAGTGATAAGAGAAAGGGGACTGTATTAATGAGGTTGCTAGGGTTAGGGAGAAGGTAGGATCAGGCACATTGCAACTATGAGATGTGGGATATGGGAACAAGTTGAAGAATGGGATGGCATTCATGACATTGTTGACTTTGGGGAGCGGGTAGGCTCAGAGGCATTGTAACTATGGGATTGTAGGGTAAGGAAAGAGGTAAGAGAATGGAAACAGTATTCGTGAAATTGTTGTAGTTAACGAGAAGGTTGGCTCAGAAGCATTGTACCTATGGGGTTTTGGGGTAAGGGAAGAGGTAGGGGAATGGGGTGTATTCATGAGATTATTGTAGTCAGTGAGAGGGTAGGATTACGGGGACTGTATTGAAGAATTTTTTGATGTGGAAATGTGGTGGTCTTGTATTCGTGAGTCTTTTCGTTACGTCGAGGGAAGGACAAGGGAGTTCAAAATTGAATTGAGGGCATGATCGCAGATAACATGAACACCTGAATGAAGAGCATCGGCCACAAGCTTGAACATGCTAGGGAACAACTTGCGGCAGGGCAAGACATACATGTGGGCTGTGAAAGAGAGGCCTTACACAGCAGCAAATAGCACAGGGACCCCTGTAAAAGTGGAAAAAGTAAGTGTTACACAACACTCTGCCCGAGAAGTGAGTAGATCCCAGAGACCCCATCCACCAAACAGCAGCAGACAGCGAGAAGCAATAAATAGGGTTGGTTTTGGATGATCCACAAAGATGTGTAGTCACAAGTCATCATTCTCAATTTTAATTGCAGCAGTCAAAGAATAAAATGGGATATGTTCCCAGTTGGGATTGCTTAAATCATTAAAATATGAACTTATGGTTATCTTGTCACATGACCCACTTTTGATTACTATGCTTTTTAATGCCAAATACCTTTGTTGAACACCTTTAAAAACTCACCAGGTCTCCGTCTTCAAACCTATGCTGTGTTTTGGGGCTAATGACCTGTGTATTTTTTCAATTTCAATTTCAGCATTTACTGGACTATCTGGCCATCTAATGTTCTATGTATCATCTCTCTGCCTGTTTGTTTTCTTTGTACCTCAGACCTCCAGCTAAGTGTTGCCTGGCCCTATCGTTCTTATTTTAGCTCGCTTTTTATTATTGTTTATGTTTCTTTGTATTTGCCCCTTCTCCACGAGGTTGCATGGCCTCACTTTACTTTTATTTACCTTTCTTTGTTTTGACTTCTTTTATATGCCAGTATCTCTTTTATATCACCTTTTTTTTCGCCTGATTTCTGTCCGGTCCCCTGGGCAGGTCCTTAGTCTCTGTCTGCGCCTGCCTTGCCTGTCGTTAAAAGGTCCCCTGTAGAGTGGATGTGATAGCATTTAGTGGACTGCCTAGACCAGTGGTGCTTAACCTGTCGTCCTGGGCCTCTGGGTGTCCACGAAGTCTACTCAGGGGGTTTGCAACTGCATAGAAAATTAGATAATATTATCAGAGTAATAAGGGGTATATAAATGAAGGAGCTAAATTTAAAGTTGAAAATGTTCTGTAATTGTGAAGGAATTCGAAATATGAGGCTAATAATTAAGTTAGTATCCTCCGATTGATTTGAGGAAGCAGAGCAAGTGCATCAAACAGAATATAGTATGGAAGATGAGGGACCTAAATTGAATTTAGAAAAGCTTCAACCTCCCCATTAAAATTAAAATTCAGTTTGTTTTATGCTTGTTTTTGTATTTTTTGTGTATTGGTTTGCTGTTCAAATCATCGAAAATGCTTATGCCGAGGTTCCCGACTTCCAGTAATGACTCAATGGGGGTCCTCAAATTCCAGTAATGATTCAGTGGGGGTCCACAGGTTCCAATAATGATTAAGTGGGGGTCCATACAAGTCAAAAGATTAAGAACCACTGGCGTAGGTCTTTAATGGTCCAAGTATCACTTGTTTTCCTTGTATCTCTGCCCTCTGGCAAAGGGTTGCCTGGCCCTTTTCAGACCCTACTCTTACTTTAATTGAATTGGTTAATTCACAGCTCACAAATTCAGACTGTCCCACAGCACTGACACAACTTTACATGCAGCAGCTAATAGGATATCCCCAGTATCCTGGATCAGTACGCCTCAGCTGCCCTGATTCTGTTAGATCTCTCTGTGGCATTGTACATAGTCTTCCCGCCATTTTTCTCAAGTGCATGCTCGAATTCAGCATCTGCTTTGACGTTCACGGAGTGTTACAATAATACAATGTCGAGTATTATAGATGACATAGCCCCGCTAAAATTCAAAAGGATCCGTGACAAAGATAAAAACCCTTGGTTTAACGGTGCCCTCAACGAAGAAAGACGGTCACTCAGAGTCACAGAGCGGAAATGGCGACAACACCCTTCCTCACCCCATTTAATACAACTAAGACTGGCCAGGAAAGCCTACAATAAAAGCATTCTAAACTCAAAAAAGACTTCTTCAGGAAAGAACTGGACAATGCAAAAAACAGACCGAGGAAACTATTCGATCTGCAAAAAGATCAATCCAATAAAACGGCCAAATCTGCACCAACCACTACAAATTTGAACATAAGCAGTGAAGATTTCTCCTCCTTCTTCACAGCCAAAGCCAAATCGATGGAGGTGGAGCTCAAAAAAGAAGCTGAAGGCCCTTGTATAATTAAGAGCACCCCAGATGAGCTTCAATTTCAACCAAATCTGGAAACGCCTAACAATAACGCTGGATGGTCAGAATTCAAGCCGTTCAGGGACCTAGACATTGCAAAGATCATCTCGACCATTAAACCAAACAATCACTACAACGATCCTTTACCTGCAAAGTGTTGGTCTACAATAAACCACCTGCTCATCCCCTCATGGACAAAGATCATTAACGCTTCGCTGGCACAAGGCTCAATACCGGACTGCCTAAAAACAGGGCAAGTCACCCCAATCTTAAAAAAACCAACAGAGAACCTCTCTGACCCGAACAATTTCAGACCAGTAACAAACATTCCTATGCTAGCCAAAGTCCTGGAAAAATGCGTACAACAACAATTGAGCCAACATATCTCTGAATTCAATCTGTTGAATGACTTCCAATCGGGATTTAGACCAAACCATAGTACTGAAACAGCGATTCTGCACATCGTGGATGACGCTCTACTTGCCCTCGACCGTAATGAAACCTGTCTCCTAATCCTGCTTGACCTCTCTTCGGCATTCGACACGGTGAACCATGCCAAATTACTAGATCGCATGAAAAATAGGATCGGATTAGAGGGTACAGTCCTAAAATGGTTTAGATCGTTCTTAGAGAACAGAACGCAAAAATTCACAGTCAACCAAACGTTATCAGCTTCTTCCAGAAATGCGATCGGAGTTCCTCAGGGCTCAACACTATCCCCGGCACTATTCAATCTGTACGTAGAGCCACTCACAGAAACCTTGCAACGAGCAAACATCTCTTTCCACATGTACGCAGATGACACACAGCTGTACATCAAGATTACATTGACAGAAGAGATAGGTATCATAGACCAAGCACTAAAGAGAACCATCCTTTGGCTAACCAGTAATCACTTGAAACTTAACCCTCATAAAACCGAATTCCTGCTGATTTCCCCCCAGAAAAGTGCTACGAACATCTTCGAGTGGACCAATCTGATCATGGCACTAAACTGTACTCCGAGGATTGTTGATTCTACCAAATCCCTGGGAATTATACTAGACAAAAACCTGAACATGCTATCTCATATCAACACAATGGCAAAAAATGCCCGGTACCACTTAAGCTACCTCAGAAAACTGAAACCTTTCTTAAATAAGTCAGACCTTAAAACAGCAGTCCAGGCACTAGTAATTTCAAGGATCGAGTACGGTTGCACAACTCTAGCTGGTCTCCCCAAGATTTCAACAGCCCCACTGAAAGCCTGTCCCAATGCGGCCACAAGGCTTATAACTGGCTCCAGGAAATTCGACCACATCACCCCTCATCTGAAAGCGCTTAACTGGCTGCCTTACGAAGCGAGAATACAACTAAAAATGGCATGTATCACTCATAAAGCGATACACTACAAAACACCAGTGTACCTAGCCCAGAACATCACACTTTCAGGAGGATGCAGTGTCTCCCGGAGTCATGGAGATCTATTACTGAAACCGGCCCGATTGCGTAAGAAAAGAACTTATGACCAAGCTTTCTCTGGTGCAGCGCCTAGAATTTGGAACGCTCTCCCCCCTAACATTAGAAGAATTTCGTCAATCTCTGCATTAAAAAATGAAGCCAAATCTTTCTACATGAGTAAATATCTCCCATAATCGCAGCAGACTCACCATTATCACTGATCCACCATGATCATACGCATGCTACCTCTCATCGAACATTAACCTCTTTGGGGTATTGTATATATGAATATTAAGCGTTAATGTTTTTCTCAAAATCATTGTACAACTACTGATGACTTGGTAACAAAATTGTTTATTGATATGCAAATGTAAAGCGCTCTGATACCCTACTCAGGGTCATGTTCGCGCTATATAAAACACCAAATAAATAAATAAAAAAGTGGTTTAGATCCTTCCATTTTCAACAGCATGTTCTATAGTATTTCCCGCCTTCCAATGACTCTGGGTAGAGAAACAACAGGTGCTCCAGGGATCTGGTCTTTGAAGATAGAGCTTGAGATAATGTGCGCCCCCCCTAACTTTTAATATTATACTATTGTTAGAGTTTTTGAACATTTAATATTTTTGTGCATTATTAACAATGTGCAGAACGTGGATTTACTCTTGAATTTAAATGTACACACTGACATGGTGTACTGCATTTAAAATGTATTTGCTATGACTTGTTAAAGTGCCTTTTCTGTCTTATTATTCTAACTAGGCCCCAAGTAGTCCTCGATGCCATCTTGTTCAAAATGAATGTCTCCTTCTGCGTGTTCACTGTTCATCATTTCTGCAGCAGCAGTCGAGCAAAGTTATTTCCATTGATGCTGGTCTTGCTGTTCTCGACGAAAACTTTCCATCATGGACACAGTTATGTTGCCATTTCTCAAGACCCTTCCGTTAGCTCACTGTACTTCATTCATTAACAATAGTTTGCTGTTGTTCTTGGAAGTAGTTTGTGCAGGCAATATGATGTTTAATAAACCTGTGCTCTGATTTGCTATAGATTTAATATTTTTGCTCACACTGTGATGATTGTGCAGAAATTGATACTTTGCTATGCAAGAAAACTGAATATAAACTTCAGATTTGTGAGTGAGCCAGAGAATTTTTCAATGCTACTAGGGATGCTGTCCAATTTCATGTTGGTTTTGCTGCTCATTTGGGACTTAGAATTTTTCGGATTGTGCTCCTTATTCTGTATTGCTCAATTGCTGAGAACCTTCATGGCAAATTACTTTATGCATTTGCATTTACAATTTCTGTACTGCACCTTTTAAATTTGTATATTAAATCCTTTAAAATTTCTGTTCCTGCTCTAGAACTCAATTGTTGAACCTGTCCTTACCTAATTGACTCTATTGTGACATGTTGTAAGGTGCCTTATCTCAGCTACATATTGCCTCATGAAATTGAGGTTTAAACATCGTCTTAAATTCATCCACCCGTGGGAGTGCTGTTGAGGTGTCATTTTTGGGGTGTAAATTTTAGGGGTTCCCCGGGTCCACACTATCATCATTTGTGAGGCGTTCTGCAGGTTGCACGGCACCATAGCACTGTATATGTGTATATATTGATATGCCAACAAGCAGTACATTATGAGCTACATCAGTTTCCTGATGGGCCTCTAAAGAAGGAACATATTTGCATCTCCAAGAAGAGGTAGTAGGCAGGAAAATATTAAGACTGCTGCTGATTGATGACTGAATGGCAGGCATTCCTCAGGTCTCCTTGTCATTACAGTCACACAGTCAAGGCCGGCTTCAGTGTGCCTACAGTGGCTGTTGTGTTTATTCCATCATATTACAGCATGTTTTCCACTCTGGTTGTGCAAACAATGTTTCTAAAGGATGACAAGTTTTCGAAGAAATAAGTAGATCTTCCCCCCCTTGGGAAGCCTTCATGTCAGCAGGGCTTAGCTGTGTTGAGAACTAACCTGAACATTGGAATGTAAATACTCTCATCTTTCCATTTCTGAAACACCAAAAAGAGACAATACGAGGCACCTTGAGTTGGAATATATTCAACTATTGTTGTTGCAATCTTAAATTGAATTCAGATTTGACTTTCTTAGTTGAGACTTTGTTCCAGTCACAGTGTTAAACTTTGCGACAAGTGACGTAATATTAATTCAATGGCACTGATGGGAACAACAAACGTTACATTTATTCTACCTCAAAGTGCTTCTTTTTGTCGCTTTTGGAGTTACAACTGCAATTCAGGAGTTAGGAACGCTGCTTTATGGAGTACACTACAGCACCAGTCTTCCCATTACAAAGCTCTCCCTGCAAGTGGTACCTATTTTATTTACGAACTTGAAATGTTCTTGTGAGTTTTCCTCTGTTTATATTAAGTCCAGTGTCTATGTAGACATTGGTATCTCCCAAAATATAATCAGGAAAAAGTGTGAGCGCATGCAATGCAGGTCTACTGTGGATTCAACCCAGATCTGTGACTGGGGGTGAGTGTCTGAAAAGTTTCAGCCCTCCGTCCATCATCTCCTTGTGTTTACTTTGTTCGCCCTAAGTTGGCAGGGTATGCCCAGACTTGGGTCCCTTGCTCACTTTGCCACTGGATTCAAGCTAGCCTGGCTGATGAGGGCTGTTTGCCCGAAACCGGTCCCAGGATGCTTGTTTCTGTCCAAGGAAGACATGGCTTGGCAGTTCGGGCTGGACTGTTCCCATGAGGCACAGGGTCAAGACTGATTTGCATATAGCTGTGTATGAACTGGGGTGGCGAAGTGAGCTAAAAAACGATGATGGATTCAACCCAGATCTGTGACTGGGGGTGAGTGTCTGAAAAGTTTCAGCCCTCCGTCCATCATCTCCTTGTGTTTACTTTGTTCGCCCTAAGTTGGCAGGGTATGCCCAGACGTGGGTCCCTTGCTCACTTTGCCACTGGAGTCAAGCTAGTCTGGCTGATGAGGGCGGTTTGCCCGAAACCGGTCCCAGGATGCTTGTTTCCGGTCCAGGGAAGACATGGCTTGGCAGTTCGGGCTGGACTGTTCCCATGAGGCACAGGGTCAAGACTGATTTGCATATAGCTGTGTCTGAACTGGGGTGGCGAAGTGTGATAAAAACAATGATGGATTCAACCCAGATCTGTGACTGGCGGTGAGTGTCTAAAAAGTTTCAGGCATCCGTCCATCATCTCCTTGTGTTTACTTTGTTCGCCCTAGTTGGCAGATTATGCCCAGACGTGGGTCCCTTGCTCACTTTGCCACTGGATTCAAGCTAGCCTGGCTGATGAGGGCTGTTTGCCCGAAACCGGTCCCAGGATGCTTGTTTCCGGTCCAGGGAAGACATGGCTTGGCAGTTCGGGCTGGACTGTTCCCATGAGGCACAGGGTCAAGACTGATTTGCATATAGCTGTGTCTGAACTGGGGTGGCGAAGTGAGCTAAAAAACGATGATGATTCAACCCAGATCTGTGACTGGGGGTGAGTGTCTGAAAAGTTTCAGCCCTCCGTCCATCATCTCCTTGTGTTTACTGTGCAGGTCCACCAGTGTGCGGTGGTCGGGTCTAGGGCTAAATATCCCAGGATTGGGAAAAAGAAGATCAGGCCACCCGAGGGATCACCTGCAAGTTGCTCAGGCATGACTTAGGGGCATATTTATGGGAAAGGTGCCACAGGGCAGCACAGCAAGTTACCTTGCTGCGCTGCCCTGCGTCACAGGGAAGGGCAGGAATGCACCGCATGTATCCAATATAGGGCATTCCTGTCCTTTCCCCCTGCACTCGTGCCGTTTCATCAGCCTAGTGCCAACGTAGGCACCCTTGCACCATGGTGCAAGGGTGCCTGCATTACAGGCAGGATTGTTTTTGTGCAGGAAGGGGCACCTTCCTGCGCAAAAACAATCCATAGAGGCGTTTTCCTCTTTCTATGTGTGCTGCAGAATACAGCAGTCATAGAAATAGAAAAAAACTAGGTGAACCAATGATATTTCTCCTCGTTACACCTCACCTGGGGAGGCGTAAGATTTTAATGTATTCCCAGGTTTACAAGTCCTTAAAAATCTGGGAATGTGTCAAAAACCATGGGAGCTGGGTGGCAGCATGGAACGCCTCCCTTGCGCAGAGTACGGCAACGCAGCAATTTGTGCTGCGTTGCATTACTCCATATTTGTGAAGCCATTTAAAGCCACAAATTGGCATTGCGTGGTTTCATAAATATGACTGAGAGGTTTGTGTCGTGCATGTAACATGTTGCGTGGTGCAAGCATGACGCAAAGCCCTCATAAATATGCCCTTTAGTGTCCACCAGTTCAGCTATTGGGATCCTTCTCGGGTCCTGTTCTGTCCATGGGGTCCCTACCCAGAGAAGAACTTCCCCAGGAGCACCCTTACACAGTGTAGGCCACCCCCTGGCTGGAGGGGCGCCGTCTCTGTAACTCTTTCCAGATTCTCTTCATCTGACTCTTCCCAACATTGTGAACAATCTGAATCTGGCAGATTTCAGACACAGTCATTCACAAACCACCGCAATCACTCACTCACACTAAGCGCCTTGGGAGGCAAGCTGTGCTTGTGCAACCATCGACCGCCATCTTGGTGCTAGGCGATACCTGTTGTGCAGAACTGCCACCTAATAATGTCATACACACCTTTGCCCTCACTGAAGTACCTCATCACTCGCTCTGCAGGCAGTGACCACTACATTCAAACAAGGTGCGCTGCAACTGGACCTAGCAGAAACCATTTGTAACTGGTCAAGTGGAAGCTCATAAAATCATGGCCTCCATAGTGATGCTAAGAACAACATTGATGGAACAGTTGACCGTAAGGAATGTTGCTTACACAGTTGTGGTTGCCTCAGAGCGTCTTACAGAAGTGCAATGTGACATCTTATCAGATTGGTGAGATGTCAGTAGTTTGTTTTTCCATATTTGTTTAGGTGTGAGTTAATGCAGGAAGTAAGGAAACCTTGACTCATCTCTAATCTTCAGAGATTACAGATGAGCTTCAGCTGTTTACATGATTGAATAGTCACACATTGGCAACAAAGCGAGGTGTACCCAGGTTCATTGCAGGACATGGTGAGGCCGCGCTCTGGCCAAGCATCCAATGAGCCTCAGTTCTGATGTCCTTGTCAAGGGTACAGTAGGGGAAATGAGGGGGTCACATGCAGGGCAAGACTGGCCATTCAGACACCCTTCACTTCCCTGGTGGGTTGGTGGCCAGAGGATACTTTGAGGGCTGGGCTGTCTGCCATAATATTGCCAGGGCCACTGGAATTATGCCATTCTGCAGCCACGGTGATTTTCACATAATCATGGATTTGCCACATAATTCATCATCTGCTGCATAATCTCCAGATTTTAACCCAAAAAGTTGTTTATAGCTCAAACAGTTCAAAAGGTACTAAAAAAACAGCTACACGTATTGTCGCACAGCAGAAGGCCCTTTGCAAACGATGACTGGTCACCTTTCTGTTGCTTATTACTATAGTAGGGTGTTAAACTGGTACTAATGAGGTGCAGTCAAAGCCCTGACAGTGTTAATAAGTGTAAAAATGGGAAAGTAATGAAGTAATACTATCACAAAACGTGCCACATTATGCCACATAATTTGTCTTTTCTTACTGCATAATTTAGTGAACCCTACCACATAATTTGGCCCTCCCCTGCCACATAATTCCAGTGGCTCCGAATATAGCCTGAAAGCTCCCATGACCCCATTTATGCTGCTATACCCTGCCAGTGCCTATTCCTGGTTCAGTCTCCCACTTGCTATGTGGCTCAAAGCAGTAACCCTTTGACAAGGATAGAGGAACAAGGAGCCAGCAACATGCACACACGCGTAGAAGGTTTAATTAATGGGCAACCTTAACGGGATGCTGGACCACACACAGCCCACGCTCCCCTCCTGAGAGGCAGGGCGGACTGGGAATCAAAGACAACAGGGGAAAAAAGTTCAAACCACCCCCTTCCCTTCCTCCCCTTGCTGGAGGGATGAAGGTGATGTGGGAGTGATGGATGGAGTGCATGGTGGATGCATGGGCATGAATGGATGGTGGATGGAGAAGTGTATGGCTGGATGGCTGGGTGGATGTATGGATGGTGGTTGGAGAAGTGCATGGATGGATGGCTGGATGGATGGCTGGGTGGATGTATGAATGGTGGATGTAGAAGTGCATGGGTGGATGTATGGATGGTGAATGGAGAAGTGCATGGATGGATGGCTGGATGGATGGATGGTGGATGGAGAAGTGCAGGGATGGATGGCTGGGTGGATGCATGGATGGTGGATAGAAAAGTGCATGGCTGGATGGCTGGGTGGATGTATGGATGGTGGATGGAGAAGTGCAGGGATGGATGGCTGGGTGGATGTATGGATGGTGGATGGAGAAGTGCAGGGATGGATGGCTAGGTGGATGGAGAGAAGGATGACTGGATGGAAGTAGAGGATAGACAGATGGACAAATGGAGAAAAGATGGTGAGAATAATGGTTCGATGATGAAGTGGAGGATGGAGGTAGACAAGGATGATTGAAGGAAGAATGAGAGATGGATGGATGGATGGATGGATGGATGGAGGAAAATAAGTAATGGAGAATGGTTAAATAGACAGATGGAGAAACGGAAAGAAGAACAAAGACAGAAGGGATGGATTGAGAGATGGGCAGATGGAAAAAGGCAAAGAAGGATAGAGGGAAAGATAGATGCATGGAAGGAAGAATAAGAATGGGTGGATAGCTGGAAAAAAGCGAGAAAAAAAGTACTGAGAGAAGTAACGAAGGAAGGGCAGAAAGATAGCAACCCATGAACGAGGGCCGTGCTCGCTCGCATCAGTTTCTGAAGCTGTGTGTGTGGGGGGGAGATTGTATTTTTCTGGAGACAGCCTTACCAGACCCTAAGCGATAACTCTAATACCATGGATCTGACCCAGAAGATTAGATCACATGAATCAGTCCTAGGAACCTGAACTACAGCACTGGCACCCTGAAGCCCAGTGGCACAGTCATCACACAGGGACCATCCCTGCACTGGTTCAGCACTGGCTAGCACCACTTACAGGATGCCATACTTCAGCAGCACCTCTGATGGGCTGCCGTCTTTAGCATTCAGGTTGCAGCACAAAAAGGTCTTATAGGCTTGAAGGAGCCGAGTTCCCTCTCTTAATTGTTCTCTGGAACCCTCAGTCGATGGACCTTTGGTGTCTGCTTTAGAAGTGAAGAGGGGAAAAAAATAACTCATTCAGTTGGACTCACCAGCGCAAAGAATCAGGACTCCGAAGAATCACAGACTCCAGGTTGTCAAGTTTAGTGGGTTTATTACAAAGCCAAAAACAACTGGACATACAAGCACCTCAAGAAGAGGTTGTAAAAGTACATTGGAACTAATACAAAGCCAAGCCTATGACCGAAATTTAGCTTCTGGAACATGAAAAGGATGACAAATTCCAAGACCAGAACGGAGTCAGTAAGTGCTCCCACGTCTAGATCGGTCTTCATTGGAGGTTCGTAAGTAAAAAGCATTAGTCTGTCCCCACTCTATCACTAACGTGACATCCCTACTTAGCATTCCCTAGGCAAGTCAGGAAAAGGTGTCAGCGCGTGAAGACTTCCTGAGAAGTACACTCACGCTGTATGAGTCAAGTAGCCAGAGGCTACGGAGTTCGTTCTAAGATGCTCCTTCTCTCCTCATCGATGTCCTCTCCTGCCTCAACCCCTGGGGCACTGTCCCTAATTCAAACACCAAAATCTCTTAGCACGTCCACTGCTCGTCTTCCGATCACCTCACCCAGCTGGGTACTCCTCATAGGTGATTTTCCAGTTAGTTTCGATACTCCCAGCTCCTGGCTTGATGACCTTGATTCCCAGGCCTCCTCCAGTGAGAAAGAACACCGTCCCACGTTATCAACGCTTTCTTGGGTAAATGTATTCTTTCCTCCCCTGAGCCTAACTCCTAAAACAAAGACGTTATTCTAACTAACAAAGACGGGGTTCTCCACCTGCAACAGAAATGTGAGAAAAGAACAAATCCAACATGCACATGAAATTCAAACATTAACTCCATGAATAAAGAGCACCAGGGAGAGTACATTTGAGGCCTACAAAAATCAGCCAAAATATGAGAATAATACGTAGGCCCCACGAGATTTCATATAAATAAGCTCTTTTACTGAGCCTTTCTAAATCAACAGGTTCATGAACACATCAGATGCACGAATAAGTGCAAGCATTTAGCACAAGTCTACACGTTAATATTTTCAGCTAAACATGCATGTATTGCAACATTAAGTTCTCCACGTTTATATGAAAATTATACCTAGCACATCACGTTTCACATTATTACAGTACACATTCTACTGCCACAGGTTAACACAACAAAAGAACAAATGTAGGTGCGAATTACTCATGATTATAATGCACCCCTACAAATCAAAGAGCACCATCGCGCTCTATCAGTCTCTTAACTGGTGCAGGGACAGCAACGGCCATGATGACCTCATGCAGAATTTAAAGCTGGTGTTACATTTCTTGGCACAAGATAAAATAACTGGGGCACACTGTATTAGACAGTGTGGCACTGCATATTCTGTGGCACAAAATAAGCCTGCTGTTGTACCTATCATACAATTTATGATACATGGTGTTTCTGTTTTAAAGCTATATTGCCCTCTGGAACCCTGGCAGGCTCTTAAAGTATTGAAATATATTAGATTTATAATCAGTTGTCGTGTAGTTCCTATAAACCTATATAGAATCTGCGCGTTTAGACAACATAGACTGTTGGATTGGTGTTGGACTGATTCCAGACACCCCCACCGGGTATGTTCGCCTGTATACCAGCTAGCTCACAATGCCACTAAAAACCCCTCTTACCAAGGGGAGAATAGTTATTGGCAACTATCGAACATGACAAGCCTGATCCCTCAGGATTGTGGAAACAGTGAGATACTTTTCGCTCAGTCACTCGTGCTCACTTTCGTCTCAGAGAGATACACAGAATAAACTGTGGGGACATTTTCCAATAAGCATTTATTGAACCAGCGTCATTCTAGTGTAAAATAGGTGTGCTGAAACAACCATCAGACAGAAACAGATATAAATTATTAGAAGCACTAACAGAGTAAAAGGATGGTAGATTTCTACCTTCGTGCTAAAACAATGAATACAGGCAAGTATATAAAATACATGACAGTAGAATGCGTACTCCTATGATGCGACCCTAACTAGATGTACCTAAGTGTACCTTGCATGTATGTGGGTGTAAAAGCCAAGAATCCCTCTAGGATAAAGTGAACCCCATTACCTGAAGTGAGAGACTGTGGGACCCCGTCTTGGTCTCGAGAGGGACACCCCGCAAGGGATGTCAGACCACTGCGAGTTGGAGTGTCTGCGGGCAGGAACCTCAGCGTCTCGCGTCAGTGTGTCGGCATGGAAGTCCTTTTCTCCTCTGACTACCTCAGCAAGATATGGTGTTTATATACCCAAAGTGGTACCCTCAGGGGTTCTACCTTGCTGTGTCATGTCGGACTTAGGATGACGGAAGGAATGACCCTTGTACATAGTTGTTATGCAGGAGATGGTAGTCCTACTGAGTTTCCAAGAATCCTCATGCATAATGGATGAGGCTAGTTTTCAGGGAAAACCCCACATCCTGTTTGCAGTACCGTAACTAGGCAAAAGGTCAGTCCCAAGAACCGTTATGTAGTGTAATGGTAGGGTGAATATAGGTGAAAGGTTTAGGTGACTACCCGAGCCTATATTGGGGTACCTATATGAAACATAACACAGTCTGTGAAACCTATGGGAATATATTTTAAATAGGTGCCGCAAAATGCACAAGCTCCCACCTCCCAACCCCCCCAACCCCATGTTTTTCGTTCATTTGGGAGGGAGGACAGACTAACTTTCTAAAGAGGTTTGTTTGCTTGCTTTGTTCACTAGGGTGGTGCCATGTGGGGGTGGTTTGTAAATATGTGCAGGGCTGACACTGATTCCAAATCCTTCCCTGGTCAAATAGTGGGGTAAACAAAATAACAACATAAACATCTAAAATAAATAAAATTGTTAACTTAAGATCCCTTAAAGCCGTAGATGCTTTTGTGTGAACCCTTTCCACTCATCTGTGCATCACAATATTTGAGCTGCTCTGTATAGAGCAATAGTATCTGATTGGCAGATGGTATTGCCAAACAGCCAGGCAATAATGTACCAGCAGATGCTGCTGATATAAACAGGCCAGCTCTGCCCCAGTGGATTTGAAGAAAACCAGAGCTATTCTGCCCAGCTACCCAAAAATAGTCACGGGCGGAAATGTTTCCCTGTCTCCCTGGTTGGTTGTGTGGATTCTCCCCAGGGAAGGGACTCTGCGGTCCTCACTGAGGTATGATGGTGTTCTCTGGACTAGAAATTTGCTGGCAGGTTCCAGAGAGACCCACTTCCCCCCCCCCCCTCCCTCTCCCTCCCCGCATGTACTGCCTAAGATCATACCAGCAAAAAGTTGGTCTAATCTTGGGCAATGTATGCTACTAGTAACTTAGGACCACTTCGACATTCGCTTTTAGTGGTTCCAGAGATAGGCTGCCTTTGGATGGGGACAACCCTTGCAAGTGAAGGGCCGCCCTCCACCGGCTAGCAATCAGTGGCGGAGGCTCCACCCACAGGTTGCCCGCTGGCTAGAGGAAGTGACTGGCCGCCATTGCATACGGTGGAGGTAGTCCCCAACATGTAATAGCCCCGCCTAGCACTGGGCAGGCGCTTGTAACCCACACGCAATGAGGGTCAGCGAGTGATCATAAAATCTTCTTACCTTCAGACTGGTTTATTATTTTTTTGTTTATTTTTTTAATCACTGGAAGCAGAGTTTTAGGATTATGTGGCAATGCAGGACCAGGTTATGAGTCATGGTTGCCTAAATTACGAAACATGGAAAAGCAAATTAAGAAGCACATTGTGTGATTCAATACGAATTATGTGATACTTTCTGTGGCTTCATTGTCAAGCTACTCTTTTAAATTTTAACACACAATGATACAGATGGGGTGCCAATGCTATAAAAATAAATGGACTTCCTAAGAAAGAGAACTATGCATATTGAGCGGATCCATTCAAAATTGTATGTACTAGCAAGTAATAATTTTATTTTGCATAGAACTACAGCTGTTTATCCATTCAGCTCATTCTGCCTTCCAGAGCAAAATAGTTTGCGTAAGGGCTATATAAAGTTTGCACTCAGCAGAAAACAAGCCTGCATATTAACAATTCTTGTGATAAAAACTGTTCCTCTTTTATTCTGCAGGGATTTATCTGCATGTTACCTATCAGAGATTAGAAGGGGCCTGCATTCAGTAATTGATTAGCATAGCTTACTTGCACTAGAACTGTAGTTACACCAGAGGGAGCGTGGCTGTGGGGACTTAGCCAACATGCATAGAGCGAACGTTTACCTCCAGGGTCTCGTGCTATTGTTTATTGTCACCACAACAGTGCTTCATTTATCAACCTAGGAAGGATGAAATGCTGAGTGGACCTGCCTGGATTTGAACCAGTGACAATGAGCTCAAACATAGATCCCTACAGTGGATGTATTGGTTTACTGAGCCACCAGACCCAACCTTTCCCTTTTGTACTTTACTGTGATGGACCGTCTATCGAACTTAAAAATAATATGACCAGTCTCTTGGACTTACCAGACATGGCTAAACTTTGCAACCAAATTCTTCCCTGTGCAAGATCACAGAATTAGTCATTCACGTGCACTTTCGTGACAGTGGGGGTACTTTATTCCATATAATATATTTGTTGCTGTTCAATACCATCGCCCTACTGACATAACAGCAGAACAATATGGCCGGTCTGTCTCCTTTTGACAATACAGTGGCACCTCCGCGCGGTGCATGCTGGGAGGAAATTATTCACAGTTCATTGAAGTTATGTAGGATTAGCTTGGTGCCCTCCATGTCCACCTGAGGCGGATACTAATCCCCTACTTATACACAACCTGCTGTGTCTACTTATAAACATACAACTATTTTAGACATGTTAATACTTGTCACAGTCAAGTGTGGGATTATGCTGCAAAATGAGCTTGAGTAGTTTTTCATGTACACCTTTTGTTATATTAAAGAGCAGGTCACATACCTGGAGCTGGGGCGCCACTGGACGGATTTTAAATCTGTCAAGTGGGAGCCCTGATATCCCAGGCCATCATCTAACAAAGGTAGCCACCATCAGGGTAAAACCACGAATCTAGTCACTGTATTACTGCAACCAATAACTATAATATTACTGCAAAATTATCTTTGATGGAAAATAGCATGGGAAAACGGTGTTTATGCGTGTTTTTCCACATTCAAAGAGACAAAGTTAATACTAATGTTTGCTGGTGCTAGCACACATGTGGGTCAGATGTATGAAAGGGTTTTACCCATTTTGTGTCTATGGGCAAATATTTTAGTATATATGGGCCATAGATCCCACCTGCAGTGAATGCTATTGTTGTATTTCTTGATTTGGTGATACAGCTATTACCATGTTCTAAATATAAAAAAAGTATTTCATGTTTGAAAATACTCTTACGGTCCAGTTAACACAACTTCATTTTTACACTCATGATCATCTCTAAATGAGGGCCCGAGTCTTTAAGGAACTCACTGAATTTACCTGGGAATACAATGTTTGCTTCCGGGACAGCTTTTGAATTTATCTTATACAGAAGTTCACTTTCAAAAAAGTGTGCACAGGCCCACACACCGTGATGGAACTACCAGGTGAGCAGTTACAAAGGGTTTGCACATATGGGGTTTGTGGGCCTGGTGTATGAACTGCCCTTCGTTTTGCGACGTGATTGATCTACCAGTGAGTCTCATCGCCAAATGGATATTTGCAGGATGGTACAAAACCTCCTACATCATGAACATTAATGATGCAGGAGCCATTTGTGACCCTCTGCCTAAAGCAGCGAATGCAGAGATGGAGGTCTGTAAAGGACCCTGTCCCTGCGTTTGCATTGAAAGGACAGGTGCCCCTTTAATATAAGCATTGGCAAAGCCAATAGCTCTCGCCCATTGTCGAGCTATTATCTTTGGCAATCGGGTGGGGTGGGCTAACAGGGGGTAAAGGGATGGTTTTAAAGAGTGCTATAAAGTGGCCAGACCAGTTAGGTGTGGTAATTAGTGGGGGTTGTGTGTACATTAAGAATCCACCCCTTGTTGACTCCACAATATCGGGCAGCCAGTTGGATGGTTATACCCGTCTCCCCCGGCAACCCCACAGTATCCCCATCCAAGACAGAGAGTGTGCACAACATTTCCATGCACAAAAGAGTTGGGACCCCTACAACCACACCAGCGGTTTGTTGAAACTCTAGAACGAGACACTACATAACATAATATGTGGAAATAAAAGAAATAATATAAGCAAATCAAAATATTTAAATTGCGAATGTTAAAGCTGTGGTGGTCAGATGTATGGACCGTTTCACCCTAAAGACTCCAGCTCGCCCTCACTTCATCCCCTCACTACTGCCTTCATGACAGTCTTGCACTGAGCTGATGTCATTGTGCTCCACGCTCTGACGTCACAAGTGCCCTACGCATACCCCGCAAGGAAACCCCTGCGATGACATCACCGCCTCTCTGTCTTACCTCGTCGCTCGTTGCTTAAATACTTTAAACTGTAAATACGAGAACAAAGCAATTGAAAAAGTGTTCCAGAGCTGCCTCGATGATCCCTAACTGATAATTAAAGTAAAGAGAGAGGCCATGGTAAAAATAAATACAGAAGGTTTTCTATAAAGTTCTATTTACGGATCATATCCGGGCCTTTGCAGAATGTAAAATGTGAACAAATGGCCGGTATTTCTCTCAGGAAAAGATGGTAACCCTATCATGAAGATGGCAACCCTATCATGAAGATGGCAACCCTATCATGAAAGATGGCAACCCTATCGTGAAAGATGGCAACCCTATCATGAAAGATGGCATCCCTATCATGAAAGATGGCTACCTTATCATGAAGATGGCAACCCTATCATGGATGGCAACCCTATCATGAAAGATGGCAACCCTATCATGAAGATGGCAACCCTATCATGAAAGATGGCAACCCTATCATGAAGATGGCAACCCTATCATGAAAGATGGCAACCCTATCATGAAGATGGCAACCCTATCATGAAAGATGGCAAACCTATCATGAAAGATGGCAACCCTATCATGAAAGATGGCATCCCTATCATGAAAGATGGCTACCTTATCATGAAGGATGGCAACCCTATCATGAAAGATGGCAACCCTATCCTGAAAGATTGCAACTCTATCATGAAAGATGGCAACCCTATCATGAACTGCCTTTGAAAGATCCTGGTTGTCGGGTTTCCACTCGAGCTCGGCTGAATGCCAAATCCTCGGGAACGAAGATGAACCTCCACTCTCCCTCAGGGTATCCCCAGATCTGAATGTACCAGACTCCTAGTCGTCTACCCGTAGGGGAGAGGAGAGACAGCTCAGGACCACCCAGGGGACGGGAAGACAGGATATCTCCAGGAGTCTCAAAAGGCGGGGTATATACTGGAAGGCTCTAAGTAAAAGAATAGAAAAACAAGGCAGATGAGAAATAAGTATGACTAGCTTGCAAATAGTGCCTCCTGCCCCCCACCAGGACTGATACCCCTTCCCAGGTTGTGTACTCTCTCAGACTCACCGTTTGTTTTCTTAAGACGCTGCGGTAAAGTTGCACAAGAATCCAGCCAGTAGGGAACAATAAAGCTGTGCAGGTGTGTCTCAGATCAGCCAAGAATCCGGAGGCTCAGGTAAGTACAAAAGTCCAGTATATACTGAAGTCTGTGGTTGTAGGAGAAACTGTCCCGGTACAATGTAAGTGTCGTCCGTGAGAGCAACGGCAGGGCACGGAGATAAGGAACTGCTCCCAGGAGCCAGGATGCGAGAAAGGCTTACCGGCGCCTTGGGAAAGGAAAATAAATATCCGCAAAACGCTAATGCGGAAACGCCAACCGGCATTCAAAGCAAAACAGGGAGTGCACGCGCGCGCAACATTCACGACCAGCTATGAGGCGAGAGAAAAGGAATTTGCATTTCTCCGCGCCAAGACTACCTTCAGTACGGTAGGATGCGCCCAGGCGCGTTTGGGGAGATACCGTAAATGGAACCAACAAGGTCAGAATATTAACACAGGAGGAACACGTCGGAAGACGCTTGAAGCAAGGGATGTCACGTCCGCAGTAGATACGGGATTCCAGGGCGGGACGGAAAACGAGGAACAGATGCAGGGAGGCGTGGTCCATCAGGAAGAAGGCTGCCAAGCACCTGGGCTCGGGAGACGGCTGCTTTTATGCCTCACATGTCACGTGCCGAGTCTGTGAGTGCACACAACCTGTTTTCCTCATCTACAGCATTCTGGGTAATGTAGTGTCTACAGAATGACCAGTTAGATCAGAGCCCTAAGGTGTAACAGTTCTCTCCCCTAAAGGCCTTCCTACGGGTCTGGGTTTGGAGGGATATAATGCGTGAAACCTCCTTACCAGTGAAGGGGCATGTATGTTAGCAACTGGTTCCCATGTTCGTTCTTCTGGGCCATACCCTACCCAATCCACTAAGTACTGCAATTTCCCCCTATGTCTGCATGAGTCAAGTATGCGCTTCACCTCATATTCTTCCTCACCGTTGATTACAAGAGGTGGGGGTGGAGGTTCAGGACAAGATGGAGGACTGTATTGTTTGAGTAGCGAGGTGTGAAAAACGGGATGTATTTGTATTTCTGGTGGTAGGTCTAACTTGACCGCTACAGGGTTGACTAGATGCAGTATAGTAAAAGGCCCGATGTATCTGGGTTGTAGCTTTCTAGGGCCAGGCAATCTCAGGTTTCTTGTAGCTAGCCAGACTTGATCGCCTTTCTTATAATCAGGAGCAGGCCTTCTATGTGCATCTGCTTGCCTTTTCATCCTCTCTTTGGCTTCTGTTAATTCTTGTATGGCTTGTTTCCAAATGCGTGTAAGGTGGGCATGGTGTTCTGACACAGCAGGGATTTGTAAAAGGGAAGGGGGTAAATAAAGGGGCAAAAACCTAGGGTGATAACCATAGGAAAAAAAGAAAGGAGAAACTTTGGAGGATGAGTGATTCGAGTTATTGTAAGCGAATTCTGCCAAAGGGAGTGCTTGTACCCAATCCCCTGTGACTGTGCTTAAGAGGCACCTAAGATACTGCTCTAGGGTCTGGTTGGTTCTTTCTGTTTGGCCGTCTGTTTGAGGGTGGTATGCAGAGGAGAGACGATGATCCATGTGAAGGGCTGTACACACACCCTGCCAGAACTTTGATATAAATTGAGGGCCTCTATCAGACACCACCACTGACGGCAATCCATGTAGACGAATGATGTTCGTTACAAACGCTTCTACTAGTTCTTTGGCAGAGGGTAGTTTCTTGAGGGGAATGAAATGGGCCATTTTTGAAAGCATATCTACCACAACTAAAATAGCAGTGAACCCTCGGGATACGGGTAAATCTGTGATAAAATCCATACTGATGGAAGTCCAAGGGGCCTGCGGGATGGGCAAGGGTTGTAACAAGCCAGCGGGTGCACAATGAAGTGCTTTCTGTCTTGCACATACAGGACAAGCTTTGGTGTATTCATGTATATCTTGGTTCATGTTTTGCCACCAAAACCATCTCTTACATATTTGCAAAGTCTTCTCGCCTCCCGGATGTCCTGCTAAGGGGAGAGTGTGACACCACTTAACGATTAGCATTTGTATCTCTCTGGAAGGGAGGTATAGGTGATTATCATGGAAATATAGACTGTTTTCGATCCTGTTCAAAGGGTCTGCTAACCACTCCTCAGCACTGAGTGTCTTGTATGTTCTCAACAGTGTCTCATAAAAAGGGTCTTTTACATGTGTTTCTGTCTCACCAATAGCCACTATCTTGTTGGCAGGGATTATTGGTAGTGGAGTGTCAACAACGTGTTTGTATTCTTTTCCTAATCGTGATAGAGCATCAGCTCGTCCCTGTTTGACTCCTGGTCGAAAATGAATAACGAAATCATATTCACAAAAGAAGGAGACCCATCTCATCTGTCGGGGAGTGAGTGCCTTAGCATTTTTTAAAAACTGAAGATTTCTGTGGTCCGAGTAAATCGTGATAACATGAGGGGATCCCAATAAATAGTGTCGCCATTCTTGGAAGGCTAACTTTATGGCTAGGAGTTCTCGTTCCCCGATAGTGTAATTCTGCTCAGTCTGTGAGTGCACACAACCTGTTTTCCTCATCTACAGCATTCTGGGTAATGTAGTGTCTACAGAATGACCAGTTAGATCAGAGCCCTAAGGTGTAACACTGGTTAAACATTGTGAAGAATTAGAACGGCCTCTACTACATAAAAATATATAAAAAGCACACAATTAAAAGATGAGCAATTTGGTGCGATTTTTAATCCGCTCTAAATATAGCAAGATAGCCTGATGGGTTAAAGAAACGGCTAGAGACTCGAGACAAAGCGATACCAAAGGGGATGATGGACGGAGCGCTTGAGCTAATCAAACACTCACCCCCAGTCAACTGATCTGGGTTTAATCCATCATCATTCTTTAGCTCACTCCACCACCCCAGTTCAGACATGGCCATATGCAAATCAGTCTGACCCTGTGCCTCATGGGAACAGTCCAGCCCGAACTGCCAAGCCATGTCTTCCCTGGACCGGAAACAAGCATCCTGGGACCGGTTTCTGGCTTTTCAGCCGTCATCAGCCAGGCTAGCTTGAATCCAGTGGCAAAGTGAGCAAGGGACCCACGTCTGGGCATACCCTGCCAACTTAGGGCGAACAAAGCGATACCAAAGGGGATGATGGACGGAGCGCTTGAGCTAATCAAACACTCACCCCCAGTCAACTGATCTGGGTTTAATCCATCATCATTCTTTAGCTCACTCCACCACCCCAGTTCAGACATGGCCATATGCAAATCAGTCTGACCCTGTGCCTCATGGGAACAGACCAGCCCGAACTGCCAAGCCATGTCTTCCCTGGACCGGAAACAAGCATCCTGGGACCGGTTTCTGGCTATTCAGCCGTCATCAGCCAGGCTAGCTTGAATCCAGTGGCAAAGTGAGCAAGGGACCCACGTCTGGGCATACCCTGCCAACTTAGGGCGAACAAAGCGATACCAAAGGGGATGATGGACAGAGCGCTTGAGCTAATCAAACACTCACCCCCAGTCAACTGATCTGGGTTTAATCCATCATCATTCTTTAGCTCACTCCACCACCCCAGTTCAGACATGGCCATATGCAAATCAGTCTTTCCCTGTGCCTCATGGGAACAGCTTCAAAAAAACAAAACAAAATTAGGGAGTGAAGAGGTAGTGTCCCGAGGGACACTGACGGTGGATACGTCCTCCTCGAGTCAGTAGTTAACAAAACATCAAGATCCACCATATGGGTAATGATCTGAATGATGAAGAAGGGGACCGATAGTGGATGGGGAAAGAGTTGTATTCCTACTCCATGATAGGACATACACAAAAGTTGTTTAAATACCCCTCACACACCAAAAGGGCCCTTGATGTCATGCTTCATCATTGGGGTCTTCCCATCCCACTGTGGAATGGGGCGTGCTACAACCAGCGACTACGCGGGAGCACTAATCTAAAATACTATGTGTGGTGCAGGGGTGGTGAGAAGAAGGGTCAAAAGTGAATTTAAAAAGGAACTGGCCTCATGGACATAAGACAATTTAATAGGTCATTGAGGCTGAACCTGTTAAAAATTGTGATTTGGAATAGTCATGCATATAATGAGCTGACGTTCCTAAAGAGTCGACATGTTTCGAAGCTCAAGGCTTCTTCATCAGGACTAAGAAGATCCCTTCAGTGCTCACTTGTTGTTTAAAAGTGAAGATAGTTATATACAAAAGTGAAAGACATTTTTGCAAATATTCATGCAGTATAAAGTACCTGTTTGTACTCCTATATGTAAATCTGTTTGTACTACTATATGTTAATAATGTATGAATGGGTATATTGCCCCATGAGCCTCAGGTACAGATGAGCAGGAAGAAGTCACTAGTTAGTGCTGCTAGACAAAATTTGCCCCATACTGCTCACCGGCGGCTCCGCTGTATACAAAGCGATACCAAAGGGGATGATGGACTCGAGACAGAGCGTGTCACACATCTGGTGGTCAATAAAAAGAGTATTGTTTATTTGAGCAAAAGAATCACGAGTTGCAGCTCTGTGAAGCGCAACTCTCGCAGCATGAGCTATGATTAGTGGTCCTAGGCGCCCTGTGAGGCAGGGAAGCTCTGGTAACATAGCATAGTGTGACAGGGCACCCGCGCGTAGCCTATAGTCACCATTCACATTTCACCTGTTTAACTTAACTTTTCATCTTACCGGGGTCGACAACAGACATCAAGACTGCAGGGCTACTTTTATGTTGCAAGACTATGAGGCAAAGTTGTGCAATAACGCACGTTCTTAGGGGCATATTCTCAAGGAGCTACCGCCGAGTTATCGGCACTTTAACGCATCCAAAGTCGCGCTAAATTTATCGCCCCATTCACAAGCTGGTGCTAACAGCCCATAACACCAGTTTCCCTGCGAAAGCAGTCGCAAAAAACATCGCCACAGATGACCCCGGCAACTAACACTAATGAGATGAAGAGTAGGCATTCCCGAGCAAAAAGCCGCGACAACACCACAACGCAACATTCTCAACGACCAGCCACATCTGCGATAGGAACACAAAACAGGCGATACAGCGCGTTACGAGCAGGAAATTAACACCTGCTCTGACCTGGTGCAAAGTCGGACGTCAACCTGCACAAGAAAAGGGAGCCCAGCCCACAGCCACACCTGAAGAACAACAGATGCCATGGAACCACTCACCATGCATCCCGGAGCCCCCAGAGGGCAACAACACCCACCGCCACCACCACCAGGACCGCCACCCCCCCAACGGACCCCCCCGCCCCCCCGGACCACCACAGAGGCAGCGCAGACAAAGACAGCGGACCTCCAGGAAATGCACCAGCCCCACAGACCTAACACCAGACAATGCCAATGCCCACCACAGGCCCAAAAGGACAACCATCCTCCGCATCCTGAACATCATTGCCCACAGGCTGGCGGTACCAACACAGCGGACAACCAACATCCCTCCGCAGTCAAAGCTGCTGGCTGTGCTGCACCTGTTGGCCTCTGGTACCCTCCCAAACAACAACCGCCCGAGTCGGAGGAGTCTCACAGACTGCCCCATCCAAGTTCCTCACACCTGTCCCGGATGCCCTCACCAGCTCGGGACCCCAGCACCCATACGTCCCCCACAATGCGCAGGAACAGCTGGAGACCAAGCAAGGACCATACACCATGGCTGGAGCCCCGCACGTGTCGGGGGCAATCCACTGCACACTTGTCCCACTTGTGCCCCCTGCCAACACCGCACACAATACCCCAACAGAAAGCACACGTATCCCATCAACGTGCAGGCAATAGTGGACCACAGGGGACTCCTCACCAATGTCATGGCCAACTACCCAGGCAGTGTGCATGTCCCCTTCATCTTCCGACAGTCCAACATCAACCAGCGCTTCCAGGATGGCACCCATGGGAATGCACTGCCCGTTGGCAAGTACCAAATGAACACACCACACACCTCAACCCCACAATTATGCAACTCACAACTCTGGCACTGCACACGTCACAAAACCACATACAACATGCCAAACAACATGCCCCCCCACCAGACACGACAGCACAACTTACTGTGGCAACCTTGGTCAGCCATGTACATGAGCCATCGATGGTATGGCACCTCAGCCACACAATACCGGAATGTGGGGAGAGGTGGGAACCAGGCATGTGCGAAGGAGGCAAGTGACCCATGAATGAGTATGTACACAATGCCAAGTGTGGCGGAGATGTGCTGGACAGACTGCAGTATGCAGACCACAGACACAGCCATGTCTACATGCACTGCTGGTGTTTGGAGTGTCGTGGACAGTGGACGCAACCATGTCACCCCAGCCAGTGGGAAAGATCGCGGAAATGCAGCTTGTGACGTCCCCCCGTAAGCGCGTGCGGAGTGGGCTGGCCCGGCGTACGCCAGGCCAGCGCAGGGGTGTGAATAAAAAGCATGTAGCACTGGGCGTGGTTCTCTTCCGGAATGCCCAACGCGTCTGCCAGGCCGGCGTCTCCCACCCCGCCACGAGGCCGACGCCGTCGCCGTGAGCGGTGTGGCCTGTGACCCTGTGCGCCTGCTGCACCCCGGGCCGCTGGTCCCCGGAGCCGTCATGCCCACCCCTGCGCAGCCAGGCCTCACTGCTCACCTGCCGACACCGGCGTGTTTCAAAGAGGGCCCACCACGTGCCGGCGCAAGCTCCAAGCCCGAGGCCCGCAACCTTCGCAGCCTCCTCAGACCATCGCAGCCTCCACGACACAGGCCCGCTTTACTCCTTTTTCGTTGACGTACACCACCGCTGCCTCCGGCCTACACTACGCTCAAGTAGGTCACACATTTGGAACTGAGTCTTGATTATGCTATGGCAGAGTACACACTTTATGGCGGAGTTTATATCACTATACTCCCTTCGATGTGGTGACACAAAGTATATGCATGGCATCCCAACCACACGTGTCTGTGGGCCCCTGATGACTACGCCTTCAGCCTACACTGCGGACGTGTAGGTCACACATGTTGAACTGATCTGTGGTTTCTGCATGGCGGAGTACATATCACTGTACGCAGGGAGACGAGTAAGAGGAAGACGCGGTTCAGTCCGGAGGAGAAAAGGACCATCGTTACGGAGGTGTCCGAACACTGCCGACAACTGCCCTGGTGTCACCAACCCTGTGCATCACGGGCCAACGACACGTGGCTGTGGGCCCCTGCTGACCCCTGCCTCGGGCCTACACTGCGTTCAAGTAGGTCACACATTTGGAACTGAGTCTTGATTACACAATGGCCGAGTACACACTTTATGGCGGAGTTTATATCACTATACTCCCTTCGATGTAGTGACACAAAGTATGTGCATGGCATCCCAACCACACGTGTCTGTGGGCCCTTGATGACTACGCCTTCGGACTACACTGCGGTCCTGCAGGCCCCACACAAATCCATGCCAGTCCGTACCAGGCAGGACGCGGCATCGTCTCTGGCCAAACACCCGCTCAGCTCTGTCGCTACTGCCTCGGTCAACCACGAGTCATCCCCACATGCCATTTCAACACCATGTGTCAGTGTTCCAGGAGGAGCTTGCTGAACAGCGGTTGACCCGCGCTGGCCGCTGCCTCCGGACTACACATCGGGCGAGTAGTGCACACATTGGGAACTCAGTCATGATTAATTTATGGCAGACCTGATATCATTGTACTGGCCTCGTTGCAGACTGCATCCCCTGTCAGCTCCGGTGCCACTAAGTCTGTTCCCCGACAACCATGGACACTTTCTTCTTGAGATTTGTTGACGACTGAGTCCATGGACTGGGGGTTGTCTTCATCATCATGTCGGTGATACTGACTATGTGGCCAAAACGGGGCTGTAGCATTCCACTCCTCCATTTGCCGCTTCCGGTCGGCTCCTGCCCTCTGCATCATGCCCTGGAGGACACCTTCCACTGTCCCCCGCAAACCTCCGCTACATTCACCTTAGCCATCGACGAGGACCCGCTCACCTCGCGTGGCCCTATCTCACTGCACCGCAAGTCACCGTCCATTGGCGGTGTGCCTGTGCCGGCCGCAGTGCATCCGGGGCCACTGACTCTGTGCAGCTCAAACCATGGCCCCGGTCTGATGGCATGTTGGATGGCCTCTGGGTCGATGGTCTGGGGGTCATCAACGCCATGTGTCTGTGGCCCTGCGCTGTCCGCTGCCTCCGGCCTCAACTGCGGTCCACCTTGGCTCACACATCACATTGAGTCCTGACCTGCCCAGACGTCGCATCACCGCAGGATGCACACGCCACCACCGCCAGGACCGACCCCAAACGACAGGTGCCAGAGTCGGAGGTGTCTTACTGCCAGACTGTCAGAGTTGCTCACACCTGTCGTGGGGGCCATCATCAGCTTGATACCCTGCTCAGCTCTTCAGGTGCCACTAACTCAGTGCACCACAAATCAAGGAACATTCTGCTTGCATGTTGGGTGAACACTGTACCCCCTCCGGCTACCACCATGATGCTTCACAGTTGTTTCTGTTGTGCTGGTGTTTTATGTTTCAGCTTCAATTGTGATCACTGTTCAAGTTGTTGCCAGCACCAACGACTCCATGAGGGCTGGCTTACACTCACCCCAAACACATCCAGCACATGCATCACTGTACATGTGACCATGCCAATAAAGGTGTCGAGCGCACGTGCCCGTGGCCAGTTCAATGAACTATCTGTGTGTGTCTGTGTGCTCATGATGTATGCATTTGTGCCCCGGGCACTACAACATTACATTGTGCCGTGTACAGAGGACGCAGCCATGTCACCGCAGGCAGCAGGTGGGACATTGCACATGTAGCTTTGTCGTCCCCCACTCAATACGTAAAAGGAGTGAACTGGGCCGGCGTACGCCAGTCCGGCGTGGGGGTGTGGATGATCATCCCGTGGCTCTGGGTGTGGTTCAGTACTGGAAATGTGCAAAGGCATGTGTCTCTGTCGCAGTGTGGGTCTCCGTTGGGGAGTGTTGGTGGGCCCTGATGGGACTTGGACACCCACGTATGTGATCTGGTTTGGCTTCCATGAGGTAGTGGCCCACCCGCACATGTTCGGCCACCCCCTTCTGGCAGTCTGACACCTGGCCTTGGAATGTGATGTGTGCTTTGGTGGGCTGCTGGGAGCCAGCCGGGGTGATGGGTGCGTCCAGCTGTGTTGTCTGTGCAGGGGGTGGGGTGTCCTCGATGCAGCAGTGCTGCCCTTCTCCTGGAGGTCGATTGCCTTAGATGTCCATGGACTGTTGTGGGGCGTAGGTGTCCGAAGTGTGATGGTCCTCTTCAGCATCACTGTAGAGTTGTCTGGTCTGTTCTGCTGGGGGTGTTGTTTGTCCCTCTGCAATGTGGGGGGAGATGCTTGTTGACATTGTGTTGGCATGTATGTTGCCGCATTGTTCACCTTTACATTCAGACTTCATGACAATGTACATTGTGACTGTTTGGGAGGGGCGGACTATTTGATGCGGGACAGTGGACATTTGGACTACATGACGTAGGTGAGGTTGTACACGTACCTTTGCATCTCACAGTTTCCTGCTATGTCAGATGTGATTGGCCATTTTCTACGCACAGGCGGACCCAGTTGTGTCCTCTGTTCTGCAGTGTAGGTGTTGGGCTGTGTACCACATTATCGTCCATGTGGGTGTGCTGTAATTTCTATGTGTGTGTGCTGCGTTGTGTGGGAGTCGCACCTGCAGCTGTGATTTTGCTGCCCCTTATCCCTTGGAGGCGGTGTGCCTTTGGCTTTTGTGCTTTTGCGGTGCTGTGATGTTTGCGATTTGGGTCATTTGTGTTATTGGACGGTTTTTGTACTCTTGTGCATTGTTTGTCTGCAGATGTGTTGTTGACGTCAGTGGTTGTTTGTGCAGGTGGATGTGTCAGAGTGTGACCTGCTCCTTTCCGGATGTGGTCCACACTCAGCTACCCCAGTCTCGTGGCGTGCACAGTGTCATGGTGATTGTACTCCAGCCATACTGCTGGTCATGTGGTGTCACTTGCATTGTCAGTGTGGCTCTCACATACGCATCTTTGCTGTGTTTTGCATGGGTGCATGTGTGTGTTGTGCAATTGGTGTTGTGTGGGGTGGGACCCCTTTGGGCACATGGTGAACGGGGGCCTACTTGATGTTTGTATGTGTGCTGCAGTGTGCCACGGGGATCAGGGACATGGCCCCGGGTTATTGTGGGTGTGCAGTGTGCTACACGTCGTTGTGCATGTGTGCCATTGTGCCCGTCCCCCCCTCCATCCCCACAGTCCCTGTTCGTTACTCACCCTATTGCTGTTGTGTCAGGTCATGTCGAGCAGTGTCCGGACTCCTTGCACCGTCTCCACACTGATGACTGTGGGCGCCATTTGCTCCAGCTCCTCCTGTGGCGCAGGACTCCCACCTCCATTCGCTGTTGCTGCCTTCCTGTTGGCAGCGGGTTTCTGCTTGGTTTGGCTTTTGATATCATGCCAGCGCATCTTGGCCTCCTGGGCACTCCGACTGCATTCACGATGGGATGCCATTTTTCTGTCTGTATTGCCAATGACACGGTGGTGGTGACGGACAGTTGTTGGTGGTGCTCTGTCACCTCCGTGACGACAATCAGGTTTTCCTGAGGACTGTACCCCGTCTTCCTCTTCTCCTTGGCCTTCCCCGCCCCCGAGGTTCATTGCTGGTGGTCTGTGGGGCTTGTGGGGTTCGCGTTGACCTGGGCACTCGTTCCGGGTGCATCCATGTTGCTGCGCAGTTTGATTTGTTCATGGTGTGTTATTCTTGTTCAGCTTTTATGGTGCATTTTCCCGCCAGACGCGTGGGGATTGCAGGCCTATCGCTGGTTGTCGCTGTTTTTTTCGTGGTTGGCCTCATCGCAACTTTATTCGCGTTGGTGTTTTGCATTTTTCAGCGTCGCGTTGTTTTTAACGCGGTCATTTGACGCGTTATCGTGGGACTATCGCATGGTGACGCCAGGTTGAGAATGCTACGTTAACACACCGTTGTTTTCCCGCAATGGACTGCGATGTGAGAAGTTGCGTTAAGCTAAACTTGCGGTGGTTATCACACGTTCTTGTGAATATGCCCCAGTGTGTTTCGATTGTATGCGAAAAGCAGGATGGCTTCTTCCGAGGGGAGGCAGATGGGTCTCAGCAGCAAGACTTGCCCCTTTCTGAGAAGTGATGTCCGGTGAACTTGTAAAAGCTGACTATTCGAGTTGAAGACAGGCTGAACGGCTAGAGCTGCCGACTTTGAAGATGGGGAACCAGGTTTGAGTCTGGTGGGATTCTGGGCAAATCACTTAATCTCCCCGTGCCTAAAAAAAAAGAATGTGTCCATCTGTAAGGCAACTGGTGCTCATGTAAAGCACTCTGATACCTTCGGGTCTAGTTCATGATATATAAAACAAAAACAAAAAAAAACTAGACCGCTGAGATTCTGTCACTTCATCTCTAAGCGCTATGTGCGCAGAATATCCAGCGGCACATGCGTCTTCCGTCAAAGCTGTTTATTTTTATCAAAGAACTGTATGTCCACTTACTGCCTCTTCTTTGCAATGTTCTCGACTTTCCTCTGTGTTACTTGATATCGTGTGGCTGGAGCGCCAGGTAATACCTGAATTCCAGCACGAGCAGCAGATGGCCAGTGGAGGGCGCTTTATCAAAGCGAATTAATCTAAACTTGGTCCGTGCACCACTGCAAGACAAGGAAGTGAGGCATGGCAAGCGCTGCCCAATGAGTAGGCAGCAAAGAAGAGCGACAATGATGCCAACTAATGGTGAGGTATGGGCGGGTCCCAAGCCCATCACTGAACACGAGTCTTGCAAGCGAGAGAGCATGCGCTAGAGCATCCTCTCGCAGGCTCGACCTAAAAATGTTTACAGGCATCGAAAAATTGGGGGAGCATGCTGTCATTCCCTAAGCTGCTGGCTGCTCTCCACAAAGCCACCCACAATGATTCCTAAAGGGAAAGCTGTCCCAGGAGAACAGCGGCCCCTTTTTTGTTGAGTTACCACCCCAACTTAGGAATCAGTAACTGATCAATGGTCTCCAAATACAATTGTGGCCTCAAACAAATAGGAAATGGGGCACCTCCTTCACTCCCCCTACTATTTGCAATTCGGAAAGGGTTGCAAAAGCCAGTTTGGAAGTCAGAAAGCCTTTTCTGACTCTCAGAATGGTTTTTGTACATTGCACAAATATATTTTGCCACTGCAAAGCCGGCAAATTCGCAGAACACATTCTTTGCAGCTGTAAACTTCCTTTATACACCTGACCAATTGTAAATAGACAATATATGTCAATTGGGACAAGAAAGGAAAATACGTATTAATCAGAAGAAGAAGATGAAGTAAAAACAATTCACATCAGACACCCTACCCTCTACAGGATTTAAATAAGCTCTAAAACTCACTCAACAAGACATTCAGCCCATGACTCCTAACCAGTAGCACATGCCTAAATCTAATTATGTATGTAATATATACTATCCTTTGAGAATTGCACTACTATTCCTTATATGTAGAGAGTAGCATCAATGCATGCTGTGGCATGCTAGCCAATACCTATTTTCCTAAAGGTATATTAATAATATAATTGTAGTCAGTAGTGAATTGGAAATAGGATGAAAGAAGCAATTAGCAAAAAAGGATGACTGGTGCTAGCACACGCCTCAAGGGGGTAGTGTCAGCAGTGGCAATAGCACAAGTATAGGCTGTGCACGTCAGTCAGCGGCAATAAATAGAGGCTGTGTTCTTCTTAATTTAAGAGAAAATAATCATTTAAAAAATGTACCTTTCGCTGCCGCTGCCTCCGACGCTGACGCTGCCTCGGTGCTTCTCTCCCAGCAGTCTCTGGGAAAGCACAGGCTCCCCACCCAATCCAGACGCTGCTCTCATGCTATGAGAGCAGCGCCAGGATTGGTCAGAGCAGCCTGGCCTGCCACTGAGACAGTGCCTGGGAGCCTGCGGCTTTTCTCCAACCTGGCTGTGCAGCACAGCTGGGTTAGAGGAATAGAAGTGCGCATGCCTATTTGGCTGGCCTAAGACAGCCAGCCAAACTGACATGCACACTTTAAGTGCCCACCACTCCTCCCTGTCATGGCCCAGCCCTGCCCTACACTCATGCCAGAGCCAGTCACAGAAAAATAAAATAATATTGTTTTATTATCATTTTATTTTTCTGTGACTGACTGACGAGTGGGGGGACGCTCCTCCGCCATTGCGCCTACTCAGTAATCATCCTGTGAACCTGTTGAATTCAGTAGTAACTTTCTACAGTACCTCTGTTTACAGGACTAATGCAATAAATGACAACTCGCCAGACACGACAGCAATGAACGGCCATTCCCAACAGTTGATGTCCAACAACCCATAAACTAGTATCTGTAACCAGTAAAAACCACTTGTAAATGGTCAGCTGGACTTTGTGCATCATCAATCAATGTGTGAAAGGCATACTTCCAAAATTGTTACTACTGTAAGGTATTTCATAAAGAGATCTGGCTGCTTCAATGATATATAGTTCCTCAAAGCTGGTGGTCCTTAAATTGAAGTTACAGTAGATAAGTTTCCATTAAACATTTCAGCCCTCGTTACCTGATCACGCAAAGACACATCACAAAAATTGACAGACATTGCATTTAAGTTAAAACAGGTTCAGCAAGATCACAAAATGGAAACAAAACACGAGCAGTGGAGGAAAAGACGACGAGGGCTAAGAAAACAGAGAAATGCACAAACAGATGTCAATGTAGTGTAAAAATGTTATCATTATTATTGTTGTTGTTATAATTATTGTTGTTTTTTGTTATTGTGATTATTAGCCCCATTTGGAGATACATCAGTTGAATTTGTCTTTTCCTTGGTATCTGTTTGAGAGTAACTAACCTTCTCTGCCTTTCACGTTTTCGCATCTCCATGTCTTTAAAATGCATAAATAGTCCTCCTTTGTTTTCTTCCAACATACTTAGTCATTTGTTGCCACGTTTAGTGAGGTGATTTAGTAAAACATTTGTGTAATTCTTCATTGTAATCACGTGCACCAAATCGCAGACCATTGGTTGTATAGGTGAGTGCTTGTGTTCTGACCGGATAGTATTATTATTATTATTATTATTATTATTGTTGTTGTTGTTGTTATTTATTGAGTGCATGTACACCTCAAAGAGAATCTTGGCTCCAAACTACTTAATTAGAAGACATGGAAGAACCAAAACACAAAAACAGTTAACAGAATAAGGGAGTTTTGAGGGATTCCCTATAGGTCAATTTCTTTGGAGCTGTGTGTAGATGGACTGCTGGACCATTCCATAATTTGGGCCCTAATAGATCCAATCTCAACTCAAACGAGCCTGAGAAGGGAACATGCAATCAAAGTGCGTAGTCCTCGTGAAAGGAGCCTTGTGACTGAGGACTTTAGAAATCTTTCCTAAAACAAGAATATTCCAAGTCCTCACATAGTCTATGTACTTGGCAAGCTACCTTCAACCGTGCCCGTCTTCAATTAGTAGACAATGATGCTTTGTGACAAATGATCAGCATTCACTATACACTCCTTGCAAAATGAGTATACGTCTTATATGATACAAGTTACATAATGCACAGACTCCATCCAAGTTTGTTTATATTAAAATTAATTCCTTTATTAATATTCTTCTTTTTCCTTTTCATATGCTTTTCTTTGATGTAGCCAATGTAGCCAACGCGTTTCGTCTCTTCCCAGAGACTTCTTCAGGGCTTTGCAATATCCTCACACCCGTGGTTAATGTGTGTGTGTATAGGGAACCCTCATATGGCACATAGGCTCATGGTGTCCATGTCTGTATCTGTACAAGTCCTATAATTTAGTCGATAGAGCCGTCATCAGTAACTCATGTTTCGGTCAGTGTCGGCATCAGAACCCAAGTCTAACAACACAGTGTAGCGGACTCTAATTCTGATGCCGACACTGGCAGAAACATGACTTACTGATTACGGCTCTATCAACTGGACTATAGGACTAGTACAGATACAGACAAGGACAACACGAGCCTGCGTGCCAGACAGATCGAGGCATGACAATATAGGATCAGAAACACCAAAGAATCCACACAGAGGTATTGAGATCTTCAGTGCATCTTTAATTCTGTGAAATTCTTCGAGAAAAAGAAGACTTCCCGATACATATTGTGAGAGCTCACAGAGCTGGTGCGTGAGAAATATCCCAGGGACACACCTGAGGGATATACTAGTGAAATTCTCCTCATCAGCACTGAAAGGCAAGATATTAAGGGAAGCAAAACATACAGAGACTATAGACATGATGACAGCTAGCTTCAGCTGTATAAGGACTTATCACACAATACCCTTGCCAAGCGGAGATCCCTTCATGATATTACGAGGGAACCCAGGAACAGACAAATCGGGCAGAAATGGGGTTTCTCTTTTACACTATTATTTCAGCTGAATTCTAAGACTCACATGATTTGATCACCTGGGGGGGTAAAGCATTGTTAGAAATGACAAGCACCATCTCTGACGACAATCCACAGATGGAGCCACAGTCCCAGAAAGGTTATGATGCAAGATAGGAGCAAGCATGCAGCAGCAGATACAGAGGGAGCAGGCCCTCGCCTAATGGAAGATAGGAACAGCGGGCGGGAAGAGCGAACCCAAGTTGCAAGGTCATCTTTAAAGTTCGCAACATATATTTAGTCTGCTATAATGCTTGAGTTGCCTTAGAACTCTCAAACATTGTCAAACCTTGATACAGGACAGAGAGTGGGATGAGTGGAGTAGTTTGGCCAAGAGTAAGGTTTTACCATCAGGCCTGCGGTGCATCAAATCGTTACTGTACATGTACTAAGTTAGTTATGTAGGGGGGTAAAATTTGATGGTTGCCTTCAGGAAAGGCAGTAGGTGTGGGTATGTAAACCCGGAGCAGTCACATGAAGCATATGATACATTCAAGAAGGAGCACAGTAGAATTGGAGATAGGATGAGGGTTTGGCTGATGTGCCACTAATACTGTACAGCTAGATAGTGCACCTAATTTCTTGAAACGTTGTCTCAGAGGCTCCCGATATCACTTGCCTTCAAGAGACCCACTTCATTAATAAAGATACCTGACTAATATCACATAAACTATTTTTGCACTACAGCTAAACAAGAGGTCAGTGGTACGGTGTCATGGCATTTGAGGCAGAGAAGGCGAAATTAAACAAGAGAAAGGGAAGAAACAGATACTCATAGGCAAACTGTAATACAGGGAACTTACACTAGTGGCCAACTCTGATCTTTCAGTGATTCTAAGATAAGGTTAAGAAGGCAGATGGGCTTTTAGCTATGAGACTGCACACAGAGAGGGAAGACCAGAAAACAGAATGAGGTGACATTAACGGTTGATATCCAAATTTCAGAGAGGGGGAAGCAGCAGGCATTTATGGACAACTATGCCAGCTCGTGTAAGGGGGAAATACAAAATTCACAAGGGTTTGACTGCTTTATCCTGATTTGGAGATATTGAGACAGAGTAAAATGTATCAAGATAGTCTAGAGCAAGAGATAACCATTGAGGATGTGGAAAGGGCAGTCAAGACCCCCCCAGTGAATAAGGAAACAGGGCCTGATGGTCTTACCAAGACCTTTTATAAGAGGTTCTGTTCTTTATTAGCACTGCGACTGGCTAGACTTTATAATTAATTCAAAGATAAGTGCTTGGGTATTTGCTCTATGAAAGAGGGGAATATAATGTAATAATGGCAATATCTCCCCTGCCTTGAGGCCGTACATTGGTTACCGATTGTTAGAAGATCCACCTTCAAGCTGCTTTGTATCACCCATAAAGTAATACATGGAACAGGATATTTCATCAGGAATAAAATCACCAAATACATACAACAAAGGAACCTCCTCCCCAGATTGGCTCCTTGCCTCAAAACCCCAACAAACAAGAAAAAAACATGGGTGGTATACCTTTCTCTGTTCCAGCAGCCAAACTATGGAATTCACTACTCCCAAACATAAGATCTACAGATAACTATCTTATCTATCTTCAGAAGACTACTTAAGAGTTGCCTCTTTCCTACATGACCACCATAAACAAAACTGAAATGTAAAGCATATAGCTGATGTTTGCCACGTGAAAAATTGCTTGACAGTCTGGGGAGAAACACAGAATTAGGTGTTGCGGTTGGGGAATATTTTAACCCCACCTTGAAATGGATGACTACTGCGCCACAAGTTAATGAGGTGGCAATCATCCGAATTGACTTCTTGTGAAACCATGTACAGAGGGAGAGATTCGTTTTTCATATAAAAATAAGCCCTGATGAAGTTCAGTTTAGCTGAACGAAACACGTTGGCTGTAGCCTTGGCCGTTTTTATGAAAAGACATCAAACATTTCAATAAAGGAGACAACTAACATACTAAAAGAACTCTGGACTTTTTTCATGATTGGGTGCACCAACCTGTGGTTTATCTTTACGTATTTCTGTCTAGCAGTGGTGTTAAGCAACAGGTGACACCTTGAATGAAGTGCACCATTTCTTAATTATAAGGAACTGTGTGGGAGGTGCGGTTCCAGGAGTCCACCGTTGCAATTGTTGATCATAATGTAAAGCATATGCCTGTGTATGTAAAAATTTATAATTTGGTTATATGTATATATTTAGATATGCGCATTTATTTGTACAAATATTAATACTAATTATGGTTTAAATATATATAGATATTCTTATAGGTCTGCTTAACAACACAAATGTATATATTACTTATAGGTAATATATATATGTATATATTATTTTATGCTTAAAATGTAAATAGGTCACTGAATAGTTTACATATAAGTTATCTGATTATATGCTTGTGTCTCTCTTTTATTTTATTTTATCTATCACAATGTGTAAATATAATCAGAATTGTATCTATAAGTGCTTCACTATTGAAATATGGAGGAAAATATAAAATAAAAATATACAAATATATATAAACAAGTTACAAAATTTCCTGAAAAATCTCCCACAAACCTTTTTAAAAATACAGGAATAAATTAGCTTTATGTACAGCAACACTTGAAAGTGGGAGTTTCTAACTATTTATCCATACATGTACATATGGGACTTTATATAATACAACTTTATATCTCTTTATTATTTTCCATACACATGCATACCTTTCTATGTAGTTATGCATCTATATGTTTATTACTTTACTCCTACTGTAGAAAAAGATAAATAAATACAAATATATATTTTTGAAAATGTAAGAAAAAAACTTCAAGTTTTGCCAATTCTCTACTCTGTCTCGTCCTATATCTCTTTCAATATATCCTCTACCTCCAGTCTCTGACTTATCCCAGATCTCCTTGTACTACTATGATCTCCCTAATGACCCTTTCCAGACTCTTCCCTCCTCTATCCCTCCTTTGACTCATCCCAACCCAAATTTCACTACTATGATCTTCCAAATAACACTTTCTAGACCCTTCCCTCCTCTATCCCTCCTTTGACTCTTTTGAAACCTCATTTTACTACTACGATCTCCCCAATTTCCCTTTCTAGACTCTTCTGTTCTCTATCCCTCCTTTGATTCATCCAAAACTTAATTACAATTACATAAAGATGCTAGCCTAAAAGAAAAATGCTAATCCTACAGCATTGCTACTGCACGTATTAGGCAGCAGCCAGGCAGGAGTCATTAGAACTAGGCAAACACTCGACCAGATAACCAGATCATTGCCCATAGTAATTTTAGCCAGTGATGCTGAAAACGCATTTTATGGAGTTGACTAGACTTTCCTGAGGTATGTTCTTCAGAGGACTGGTGTGGGCTCGATCATGCAAGTTTTCACATGGGCAAGTTATTTAATCCAAAGGCTAGAATCATAATTAACAGTTAGGGATTGGAGGTCTTCCCCCTTTCAAGAGGCACAAGGCATAGATGCCCCCGTTCTTCTTTGTTATTTGCTCAGTAGAACCACTAGCACAAACAATTAGGTATTCAGAGGGGATAGAGGTGATGACTTTTGGGTGAAAGATGCATAAAATATACATTTTTGCAGAAAATATTCTCCTAAAATTGAGACACCCAGAGAGATCTATTTCCAAAGTTTTGAATATACTAGACACTAAGGGGCCGATTCCGATCTCGGCCGGTAGGGCTCCGAATCGGATTCGGCTTTACCGGATCCGATTCGGAGCCCTGTTTCCCGACCGATTCGTGACGTGCGTCTGGGCGAGCGAGTACGATGCGAAATCTCCGACCGACTCGTTCGCGAGACCCAACCGCACCGACCGACTCAGTACGCGAAAGCCGACCGCTCCGACCGACTCGCTCGGACACGCCTCGCACCGTGCAATGGAGACGTTCCCCGGCCGGGCAAGTACGATGCGCGCGCGCGAGCAGTCCGACCGACTCGCGCCGTCCGGCTCGAAGGAGCAGTCGGAGCCGTACTTCGGGGGTCCGTGTCGGACCCCCTGTACGCGTAGCCGCGCGAGTCGCACACAGGGGGA
Source organism: Calotriton arnoldi (assembly GCA_963921515.1). NCBI lineage: Eukaryota > Metazoa > Chordata > Amphibia > Caudata > Salamandridae > Calotriton > Calotriton arnoldi. The sequence continues at coordinate 1,713,030 of CAWUFW010000138.1, forward strand.
CCCATGGGTCCCCCTACCTGTGCGTGTACGGCGCGAGTCGCTCGCCGCGTACACGCTGTAGGGGGCGCCCTTGTTCGCCTCGCACCCATTAAGTCAATGGGAGCCCCTAAGGGGCCGATTCCGATTCGGGCCGGAAATCTCTCCGACCGAGCCGGACTCGGAGAGATTTCCGACCGAATCGGACCCTAGCAGCCCGACCGAACGAGTACGATGCGCACGTATGCCATCGGGCCCGATTCGGTCGGACTCCCATTGAAGTCAATGGGAGCCGGTCGTACAACGCGTACGCGGGCTCCCATTGACTCGAACAAGGGCGCCCCCTACAGCCTGTTGTAATGATATTCTGTCTCATCGATAGTCGAGATTCACTATTCCCTACTACAGTTGAGGAAATCACATTGATCTGTGCATTAAAGGAGAGATCTACATCTAGCAACATGCTCAGGGTCTTCACCTGATCTGCTTTCACCTCTAGGGTCCTAGGGACCGAGGCCAGATAGACTCATGCTACCACTGTTTAATGTTGCCAATTAATAAAATGTTGCAGCTCATCCACTGTTGATTTGGCACATTGACGGTTCTTGAGGATGGAGAGCGATGCAGGAATCTTTTGATCCAAACAATCTATTAATTGGATGCCATCAGTGTAGGACAAGGCTGAGCAACCGAAGGATCTTATCAAGTGAAGTAGCATTCTCACATAGGTGTTAAACAGTATTGGTTAGAGTGAGGATCCTTGGGGATCCCACACTGAGATGCAGAGCTAGTGGATCTAAAGGAGGACACTACCAGGGATTGTGAGTGCCTTTTTAAGAATGACTGCTTGGCTTCCCAATCTCAGTTCCTTTCAGGCCATCTTGCATCTTGCAAAGTCAAGATTATTGTCGACAAGGGAAACTCTTCACCATTTTACCCAACTCTTACTTGGTCAGCGCTGTTGTATGCAGGGCCTAAATTATTTTAGCAAATTAATACCCAACTTCAATTTTGCTAATTTCTTTCACAATTTCTACCTCCAAGTATGCCAAACCTAGAAGAAAAGGCTGAAACACTACAAAGAGTAGCATTTTGCTTTTACTGCTAAACTCATGAAGTATTTCTGAAAGCAAACTTTGCTTTTGTGTTTACAGACCTCTACTGAAATCTCTCAGAACGGGACTCTAAACCCTATGTAGGACAACTCACGTTTTCTTATGATTAGAGAGATATTCATATGTAAGCAGCATCGAGTACCTTGACATGTAAATGTTGTTATATGTTAGGAAGTATTTCTCACAAACCTACCTATGGGTGGTACCACAATGTGTTCCGACTCCTGTCCAAGCTCCCAAAGACTAGCTATAAAACTAGATATGGAATTACAAATACGTCGTGCAGAAATCAAAGCCAGATGTGCATCTTATTAGATATTGGCTACCCTGGTAATGCGCTCTGGTACACCTTCAGAGATAGGTAATTTAACCTTCAACCTTTTATGCAAGTGAAATATCTGACTTCACCTTGGAGGGACCCAAAGGCTAACTCACAAAGGCAGGATACAGATAGGTGCTGGAGAACAGATCAAGGCAATGTAGACTAGTAATGTGCAATATATGCCTCCAGACCTGCTGCTGCCTTGGGTAGGCACAGTTATTTGGCTTTGCCTGTGTTCCTCCCTGGTGAACTGAACAATCATGCTGGTACGTTACAAGTGCTTCATCCTTTTTCTTTTCTTCTTGCCGGGGCTCTGACCCAAATTGTACCGATTCTGCGTGAGATTAGATACTGTCCGATTAGCCCATATTATGCGGTGCTGGTCCAAGAAGCAGCAGATTATTATGCATGGGCACAGGATTTTTATCCTGCATTGCTGTTGGATATATTGCCCATTGGCTGTCCAGATCCCCAAACTGTGTTCTCTTGATTTCGTCAACTATGGAAGCTCAATATGTGTGATTTACTGATACTGGGTGAACAGCGCGGTACGGGTGAGCAGTCGTGGACACTGTGACAGTGCTAACTCCGTAAGTCTGTTTTCATTCCATGGTTGCTGTCAGCTTTATCTTTAATAGAAAGAGTGAAGTTTTTAAAGCACACGCAAAAATGCATGGCCGACAACTCTGTAGGCTGCCATGTTTTTTGTTTATGTTAATGGGTACGGCCATTACAATTTGGGCCCATGCATTGTAAACTTAGGAGCATATTAGCAAGACCGGCGATAAAATTATCGCCGTTTAGCGGCAGGAAACTGCCGCTAAAACGAGCGATAATGGGCTTGCTAATATGCGTTATAGAATTCCAATAGAAGCCCAGGTTAGATGTGCAGGACATCTAACCTTGGCTTCTATTGGAATTCTATAACGCATATTAGCAAGCCCATTATTGCCGTTTTAGCGGCAGTTTCCCGCCGCTAAAACGGCGATAATTTTATCGCCGGTCTTGCTAATATGCCCCTTAGTGTTTACAAAGATGGGTGCTTAAAGTAAACATGTGGCTCGAGCTGACGCATTTTGCGTTGTTTAGTTTAGTCTGACAGTAGGCTTAGTGTCTCCAAATCCTGTCTTATTTTGTAAATATAAAATATATAAAAACTCCAGGATTTGACCAGTGATGTGAGGAGAGGGCTTAGTGACAGAATTTTCGCCAGGGCTCACGCCAGATTGCTGACCCTCTGCACTCAGTTGGAGACTTGATTCCAGAAGCCATGTAAAAGGTGTCCTTCACCTAGAGCACATATCCTGCTTCTGTGGCGGTGCTCTGATAAGGAATAGCTGCAGCCAGCTATTCAAAGGTATTCTGTACAATCCAAAGCAGGTTTTGCTATTTAATGCTTTTGCTAGGGTTTAGCATAGTGATTAGAAATAGAATTAGGGTGTTAGCCTGTAAGAAACTTGCTAACAATGTTAGAAACGTTTATCTTGTTTTTGCTGACTGTTACATGCTTAACTACTTTTATTTTCACATTCTGTGTGGTTACCATACATATTTTATGCACTAGACTGAGGATTTTAAAATACACATTTTTAGCTACATGTCCCTGTTTCTTAGTGCTATTTTTGAGTGTGTTATTCATAAACAAAAGATCGTTTGGATTGCAATTGTGTCCCTCACCTCATTTAGAGGGACTGATAGTAACCCGAAAACACAACTTGTACCGGATTGCTCAGTGGGCTAGTACCAGGGCTGGAGTCCGACCGGCTTTCTGTTTCACTATTGATGCATTGAACTAACTCCTTGCATTGGAGGGTTAGAAATCTGACCCATGCGGTTCTGGGGAACCTTCAGATTTTGCATCATTGCCTGCGTGAATGCTGTACAAGTTGGTAATCCTCCCACAGTAGGGTGTCTTAGCTCATGGTGAACATGCACATGTGCATTCACTGCTTCCTGAGCCCACTTCCGTGAAACCAATTATAGTTGGTGGATGTGGAGAAAGCTACCAGCGTAGTTCCTCAGTCACATTAGGTTTTCTCCTACTTATCCCACGTACCTATGTTGCTAATGGACCACCAGGTAATGAGAACAGATGTAGAGGACTGTCTGGTCTGGAAGCAATCAAATATTTTGACAAGCACATACTGGTCTAACCTGTGATTCTAAGCATCAGGAATAGTTAGACAACAAAAGAAAGAAACACTTCTGAAGGGTTGTACGACTTTGTTTTGCAAGAACTGTGTAGTGTTTCTTGCTTCTGATAAGGCACCAAAGTGCTTCTGGGTTGTCAGCTAAAAAACAACCCTGTTTGTTGAACATTTTTGATGTTGTGTGTCCTTTGTGGAAAACATTGGGTATCATGCATGATGGTTGGAAATGTGCTCCTATCATCTCGTAGCAAACGTGTGGTTGTGATTAAGCATGAAATGAAGTAGAGAGTTTTAAGAAAGAGAGTTGCCTTTTTATAGACGTACCATCTTCTTGGTAGTTGTGCTTGGTTAATAGTTTGTGGGTTTGTAGGCTTGCCTACATGAAAAGTATTAGGTATCACATATCCAATCACGTGACAACAATCTTGATGGAGAGCTTAAGCATGGAGTGTGGCAGAAAACTATAAAACAGAGGGAGTCAAACTCATGGATACGTAATCTGTGTGTGAACAGCCAGGGTAATCCCTCCAATTATAATTAGAGCTACACCGTGCAATAATCTGGATTCCTTTAATGTAACCATCAAAACAGAGACTCTTTAACAGCAAAAAGTGGTACTATCTGACCAACAATACCCTCGCCATGCCTCTGCTCAATATAGACATACAACGAATGTGATGGATGGCAAAGTAGACTGGTCCTAGAACAATTACATTGCTTTCATATCTCACAATGACTGACTCAGCCTCTCCCCCAGTTGCCAGTTGCTTTTCCTTTATTATGACAGTCAATATTAGGTAATAAAACATTGAAACTACTTTCTGAGAGAAGGTTGATACTGTAATGACTGCTCTCCAAGCAGTAGCCTATTTGTGCAGCATATTCATCTTGACGTTTTGGGTAGTATCAAAAGAGCTGATGGAGCATTCAGCTATGACGTCACACATTCTTGAACAGATAATCTTCAAAAGTAGAAAGTAATATGCTTTAATATATTTAGCTTTCATTGTAATCATTAATACTGTAATCTCAAACACATTGGACCTACGCAACTTAGAGGAATATAAAGAAAATATATATTCATATTTAAATGCAAGTCCTTATTTAAATTTGATAGATATTATACATTGGCCCTGTGTCTGAGAGAAATCTCTGAACTCAAAAATCAACTAACAGACACAGTCATGTATTATTCCACCCTGTGCTTATTTTAGTAAATCAAAAGTAGTTTAATATCACAGGAAATTGAAATACTGTACAGTTCAAATAGGAATACAGTTACCAGGGTGTAATCTCATCTACAAATCTCAATGAAGCACCACACCACCTAAGATGGCTTCTCCTACCTAGCTGTAGGAGTTCTCCTAATGTCTACGGTCCTCATATGAATTTTCGCATAGTCTTTGAGTAACTGGATAATGCATAGATCAGTTCAACAGTTTGTGCTACTATGAGTTCACACAAAGTCTACAGGGCCTCATTTATGAGACCCCTTGCAGCACTTTTGCGCCGCCGGAACATCACTTTTTTTACATTCCGGTGGCGCAATGTGCCATGGCATATTTACAAGGCCACGTAAAGCCACTTTAAATTACTTTTGATGGCATTGTAAATATGCGCCCCTTTCACGCAGAACACTGCATGAAAGGAGCGTTCCATGGGTGTTCCCGTGCAACACCCATGGAATCTGAAACATTCCCAGATTTACGAGAAATCCTAGTGGCGTTAGGGAGGCGCAACGAGGAGAAATGTTCTCATTTCTCCTTGTTTCTTCCTTTTTCTATGTGTGCTGCATTCTGCAGCACACATGAAGAGAGGAAATCGCCTGAATTGATTGATTTTGTCGGGAAGGTGTCCCTTCCTGCACAAAATCAAGCAGCCCCTCAACGTAGGCACCCTTGCACCATGGTGCCTGCGTTGGCGCATGGCAGCCCATTGTGCGCCAGCGCAGGAGAAAAAAGGGCAGGAATGTGTCGTATCCTATCAATACGGCGCATTCCTGTCCTTTTCTTTTGACGCAGGGCAGCGCTGTAAGATTCCTTGTGGCGCTGCCCTGCGCCAAAACCTCATAAATGAGGCCCCCAGTTCATAGCAGCAGATTTGTGTGTTCAGTCTCACGGTCTTCTCTCTGTACCCAGTTATACCATCTTGGTGAAGATGTGGGTCTGATGGCATTGGTGAGTGCCTTTGCCACCCCGCTCCTCCAGCAGTGACTTTGATGATGGGGAACCACAAAGGTAGTTTCCCTTGGCACAAGGGCTGCTGGGGAGGGATTAGCTCAACAGCCCTCTAAGGAGGGTGCTTGTCTTCGGCAAGTGTAGCCTTCTGGATTGGATGCAGATGGGTGCTTGGTTTCAGCAGTTGCAGCTTCGGGGTGGGTCTCCAATGATGCTCATCTTCAACAGCTGTGGTCTCCCAGGATGATCAGACTTTTCGCATCAGTGGAGACAATGACTCCTCTTCTGTGACAGTCCTAGGGTCAGGCAGCAGCACAACAGTCTCTTAGCCCATGGCATGGTTGCCAGATGAAAGGTTGTTGCTCTTTGATTGAATATCTTGATTCTGTTCACTATGGGAACCGCTCAGAGAAACTGGAGGATCCTTCAAAACATGGGTCGACTTCTGACTTTGCTTCCTTCTGGGTGCTGAGGACATGATGGGCTTCTCCTCCTGGACAGTCTCTCCTCTTGCATGGCCAGGCACTCTTCCTTTGTCTCTGAGAAGGCAGGCATACAGACTTCTAGGTACTAGGCAATCCATCTGCTCTTCAATCAAGAAGGGCAGTCTTCAGGTGATGTCCTCTTACCTCTGGAAAACACGCGGTCATACAGATAACATCAGCAGCTTTTTGAGCACTCTGCTGAGCACACCCTTCTTTGGTCATGAAGAAATTGGAACTTGAACAAAGTGTGATGGTTTGGGTCACTCTCACAAGTGTCGAAGCAGTTCCTGTCCAAAAAGAGTCTTACCTGGTAAAGGCAACACTGGGACAAGTTCTATCAAGTTACAGCAGTGTTACAGTGGAATCCAAGAGAAGACACCACCAACGATTTAGATGAAACAACTCGGAACTGGATGCTACCCTCAACACCAATGGGCAGGATGGCAGCTTCTGAAGGTAGGAGAGGGAGTCAACTCCAACTCCAATCCAGGTTAACCACTAGGTGGACCTCGGTACTCCACAAGTAAACTGCTTTTCCCAGAGTTTTTCACCAGAGATGGCAGGACCTCAGATGAGGAGGAGTGAGGCTTTTAAGGGGCGGGGTTAGCAACAGCTCTTACTGCTGATTGCCCATTCATAATCCTGGGGATGTTAGGGCCGTTCGTTCTAGCTGAAACTCCTCCAGTGGGGAATCAAATGATTTGGGCCCTTCCTGATCCTCTTTGAACTCCACCCTACATAAAGGAGAATGAGATTGCAGCTTGGCAGATGGGGGAACATTCTGGCTACATGCCAGAGATGATCACTACTTCTTTCTCTCAGATAGTACTCACCAAGGGAATAAAAGATAGTTACTCGAAAAGGGGTAAGATGACCACTCCAGCTACACATCAGAGAATGCCAATGCCGCTTCTTTCTCTCAGGGCAGGAAAGGCTTTCCTGAAGAAAGCTTTGGAGGGCATGATGTAGAGAAGTCAACAAACCCCTACCAGATGGTCAGCTCATGGATAATGTCTTCTTTGCAGTCGAAGGAATGGCACTATAATTAATTGAACTGAATGTCATTGGAATATGTAGGAATATTACCAGTAAATCAGTGAAAGACATATAGGCATCAGTGACAAAGAACAAAAGAAACTGACAGAGCTTTTTTATTCATTGACTTTACTCAAAATATTATAGGAAATAAGATACTGTGGATAAACAGAGGCTTTTTGTTACCTCGAGTCTTGTGACCTACGGATGAATCCTTTCATAGTCTCACTTTTATACTCATTTTCCAGGCAGGTGATGTGAATCCACTCTCGAAGGTTTCATAACTGGTTTGGGATGGTTCTTTTATGAATGTCATTTTCTGGCATTAGCTCAGATACAGCCTTTGTACAAGGTGAGGTCTCCAAGGAGGAGTATTCAAAACAATGAAGTGTACCTGGATGCCGTCAACCTTCATGAAGCTGGTATCTGGCACAGACAAAAGGGAAGGCTCTGCTAAGTTACTTTGTCACCTTTAACAAGAGAAATTGCTTACCTAACCCTCACTCCTACCACTTTCACAATGTCAATGCTCAGGAAGAACTAATCAGCAGGCATTTGTTAACAAGAACCTCACGGAATTTCTGTGGGTAGCCTTTTCCCCATCCTCACTTCAGAGTCTGCTTCTTCTCCCCCCAGCTACAGGGATGCAGTCACTACACTTCCACTGCCTGGGGATGCTGTATCTACCCTCCATCATGTGCCATGCTTTACCATGGGCCATCCAAAAAGCATCCCACTGGTCCCCTTGGACTTTCACCACAAATGGAGTCTTACTACATCACACTTGCTACACATTAACCACACAAAAATGCACTTAGCATGCACATGGAGTGTCAGCGCAAAGGTCTGGGATTCACACAGACTACTCTATCAGCCTCGACGCTCAGCGACGCTTTGCTGGCTTTCCAAACACGTCTGCATCATATGTACCCCCACCACCCCCTCATCTAGCCCTCAGAGTTTGGTAGACGACTCTTCTGGTGCTGAAGCTGGCCTTGGTTCTCAGTGCTATCACAGCTGGCAATCAGAGTTATTTCCTAGCTCAGAGTCCCCCTGTGGGCCACATAAGATGGTCTATAGGGAGTCTCCCTCGCTCCCTCTTCTGCTCATCTGAGTTTTCTTATGATCTTATAACTTTAGCCCTCTGAGTTTCTCAAAGGATTGCATAGAACACCCTCCTTTTCATCCATCCTCCTTTTGACCCCTCTGACAAGTTTCAGCCCCTCTGCCCACTGATGCACCCTCAGACTACTGAGTCAGCATTAGACAGTGTCTCCTATCACTCAGAGCTCAGAGTGCTACAGTCCTGGCTTTTTTATTCACTGTGCATGCTCTGATTTGCCAGCAAATACTTACAAGTTATATAAGTTGGATGAAAAAGGAGGGGGTTTCTAGGGGTTCACAACATAAGAAGCATGAATGAGAACTCTTTGCAAAAGGGATATCCTAATATATGTGGCCTGGTCTTACTATTCCTGGCCCCCTCATAGCCTGCATTATCTTCCTGGTTTTGTGCCCACTAGACCTGATCCCCTAGCTTCTGATCCACCTTGTTTTGGGTCTTTGAATGCCTAATCCTCTTGGTTCTGGTCCTCTGGCCCCTTCCAGGCACCCTTCTCCTGGCTCTTACATTCGTCTTGGAGCTTATCATCCTGGCTCTGGTAACATGGGTCATTCGTCCCACCTCCCTAGTCGTCCTAGTCATAGTCTTCCTATTCCTTGTTTTCATAGTTGTTGTCCTTCCTGTGATTTTGTGCCCACTGGCCCTCATCCTTTTGGTCTTGGCCCTTATAGTTATGGTTCTCCTGGGCTTAGTTTTCCTGGACCTGGTCCACAAGCCATTCTAGTATTGGTCTTATTGGTCTGCATCATTCTGGTCCTTGGTTCTTGCGCTGTTGTGCTGGCCATTATAAACCATATCTTTTTGCCATCCTGGCCCTTCATGGTTACCCCAGTCTTGACCGATCCTGGCCCTGTTCCTTTCTGGTCCTCTTGGCCCTGGTGACCTTGTCCTGGTTCTCCTCACCCTCTGCCTGCTAGCACTGGTCCTCTCCCGTTAGCCAATATGGCTTCTTGTGTCCTGGCCCTCTTAGTTTTTGTCCTCCTGGTTAGGGTTGTCTTTGTTCTCCTGGCTTTGTCCATGTCATTCTTCCTTACTGGTACTGAACCCCTTGGTCCTGGCCCTCTACATCCAGATTCTCCTTGCCGGGTCCTCCTGAGCCCGGTCACTCTGATCCTGGTACTCCTAACCACCACCATCCAGTCCCCTTGGTGTTCCTAGCTCTAGTTGGCCTTTTAACACCTAATCTTGCTCGCCATGGCCCTGCTAGCTGAAACGATTGTTCTGCCCTACTTGGTAATCTGAATCCTGGTCCCCTAGACCCTGATCTTCATGGCCCTCTTAGCCGTGTTTCCGGTCCTCCTGGCCATAATCCTTTTAGTACACCTAGTCTTATTTGCTTTGGTCCTTCAGGTGCCCTTGTTCCTGGCCCCCTGGTATTCCTAGTCCCTATCCTGCTTCTCCTTGTCTCCTAGTCCTGATATTCATAGTTCTCCTCAATCTTGTCCTGATCCTCCTTGCCCTAGTCCTCCTGCTCCTTGTCCTCATGGTTCTGCAATAACTTGTCCTGGCCCGCCATAGATCATCCTAAACGTTCCTGGTTCTGATGGCCCTGGACTTCGTTCATGCTAGCCTTAGAACATCCTAGTCTGTTTGGTCATTATTCCCATATACTCCTGCCCCTGGACTTGTGGATCCTGGGTCTCCTGTTTCACAGGCTCCTGGTCCTGGACCTTTTCATCCTCCTCACCCTAATTCTGGTCCCTCGGTCCTCCTGGTCCTGCTCCCTGGTTTATCTAATCCACTTGGATTGTATGTTCCTAATCTTTCTGCTCCTGGCCTCCCTGGTCCATGTAGTCCCGGTCTTAGTTCTAGTACTCCTGCATCGGGTCTTCTGGTGCTGGTCCTACCTGCATTTGTTTCCCTTGCCATCCTAAGCCATTGGTCTTCCTGCCCCATCCTAGTCCTACTAGTCCTCCTGGTCTTCTGGTTTGCCTGTTCCACGTTGTTCTTGTCAATCTGAACCTGGTCCTCTCTGCCATGGTCCTCCTAGTTTCCGTGTTGATGGTCACCCAGATTTATGTAGTACTGGTCAACCTAGTTTAGGGTCATCCTGAATCTGACCTCATGGACCTATTGGTCCTGGTCTGAACTTCGTGGTCTTGAACCTTTTGCATAAGGACCCTTGGTCCTCCTTGATCTGATCTGATTTCTGTGGACCAGGTCCTCCTTTCCACTGCTCTCCTAGTACTGGTCTGTCCATCTGGGTCTGCTACTCCTGGCCATGGTCCTCCCCATTCCTCTGGTCAAGGTCGGTGTGCTCAGCTCTCCTAGCCCTCATTGTTGTGCTGGTCCAGGGCCTTCTGTCCTCCTAACCTGTTCCTTCTGTTCCCTTGGGACCTCATCCATTTGGTCCTGATCCCCCTGCTCTATATCCTCCTATCCTATCCTCACCTTGGTCCTGGTATCCCTAGTCCTGTTTTAACTTGTCCTAATCCTCCTTGTCTGTTTGTTTCTGGTTTCCTATTGCCTTGGTAACCCAGGTCCTTGTGGAATGGGTCTTCTTGATCCTGGCTTTTTTAGTCCTGGTCCTTGTGGCTATGGTTGTCCCTCCTAACCCTCCTGGTGGTCCACCTCCAGGTCCTTTTCCTCCTACTGACAGAATGGCAGAGTTTATACAACATTTACATCTGCCCCAAAAACCATTCCAGTGCTAGGTGTACCAAAATACACTGACCATCCTATAAGATTAAAGTGTGGAAAACAGCCAGGTTTTCAGTTATTTTCCAAAAAGACTCTCACTGACAATAAGGCGAAAAGTGAGAGGTAGTTTGTTCCATGACTTTACCGGTAAAAAAGCAAAGGACCTTCCTCCTCTTCTAACAAGCCTAACCCTAGGAATGTTAAAAATATTAGCATTGGAGGATCTCAGATTTCTAATTGGACTGTAATGTTGAGATCTATCAGTAAGGTATTTAGGACCTGAGACATAAAATGTTCTATGGACCAGAACTAGTGAGTTAAATAAAATGTGCTGGTGTACTGGCAGTCAGTAAAGGTGTTTTAGATGATGGTAAACTGAAGACTGATGGTGTAATTTAAGAACTAGCCAGGTGAATACATTCTTCACCAACTGCAGACGAGTAACCAAATATTTGGGAGGGCCTAGATGGACTACGGTTTAATGGCACTCCAAAGGGAGTGAGTTCAATCATTTCGTTTATGAGCACTGAAGGAAGAAGCATGTGCCAATGACTGAAAGAATTTGGGGAGAAAAGATAAGTCTTTGTCAAATTTTATTCTCACATTTCTGGTAACAAGGCTGGTGGTGGAGGGGCTGCCAGCCCATCAGGTCACCAGTCATTGGCTGAGAACTCATTGGCACTTCCAAGACGTAAAATTTCAGATTTATCTGAATTACACCATAAGTGACTTTGTTTCATCCACTCAATCATTTTAGTAAGACGGGCTTTAAAAATGTCCTCCGTGGAAACAGAGTTTTTGACAACAGTTAAGATCAGTTGTGTATCTTCAGCATATGAAACAACTTTGATTCCAAAAGACTCCATCAGTGAAGTCAAAGAGGCCATATTTTTGGTAAATAATGTGGGGCTTAAAAAGGATCCTTGAGGGACTCATATTTAAGTGCCTTGCTTCCTGAGGTGAAAGTGGAAGCTGACCCGGCTTGTTCTCTGTTGCAGAGAAAGGGCTGTACCTATCTTTATGCTATAACAAAGTGGTAACAGTTCCTAAAGAGAGAAAGGACAAGAACTCCTCAAACAAGCTATGGTTCTGAGTGACTTGTGAATGTCTCCAAATGGCGGTTGAGTGTGCTTGAAGTGGGGATAGACCTCCTAATATCTTTTGTGCCCTCACACACTCTTGCGAGTGTAAAGCATCATCATTGGGCAATGCTCCTCGTGGGGGTGGCGCTGCAGTCCCTCACGGGCCCTACAAGAGGGCTCTTTGATGGAGATCTTTTTAGGAGGTGCTGTACTTGTGCATGTGGGTGTGTGGGCCCAGTGAGTTGGTGCAGGTGGAGTTAAAATTACCTCTCGGTAGCCAAATAAATTTAATAATGGGTCCTTAAGGTAAATTAAAAGGGTAATTGGGTTTGGAGACTCTCCTTCAGACTAAATAAAGGGAGGGACCGGTGTATTCCCACCGCTCTCAAACCGTGAGAAAAAAAGTGTGGTGTACTAAAACTGAGTGATGGTCGACATGTTTCGCGCAACCTGTTGGTCCCTAATGGATCCCTGTGCGCTTCATCAGGACCGTGTGCATAAAATGATAACTAGTGGGAGTCAGGGAAAGACACCCTATACTTCCACTGTACCTATCGTCAGGTAGAGTAAGTCGTCTCTGCGTCCGAGACACGTATTATCCGTGTTCTCAAAAACCAGAACCTATTGGAGACAAAAGGAGAAAAGAAGAGAAAGAAATGGATCTTACTGAGCTAGATGGAATGTATTCAAACAGCTCTATTAACATAAGAAGTGTGAGAAGAGGGTCCCATTGACTGATAGGGTCCACTAATTACGTGGCCCTGTCGTTCATAGTCTAGTGCGCGCAATTCACGTTGTAAAATAACTCATTTGATTGTTGGTTCAGCTATGTTACAACCAACTAAAGGCAGAAGGGTCTCTGGGTGATAGACCCACAGAGAGCATACGGTGTAAGGCATGAACACAAAGTGTTTGACAAGTGTTAAACAGACGTATAAATAAGTATAAGTCTATCACCCTGTCGTTGTTAGTGGGTGATGGAGCAATTGCTTCATTGGAAATAGTGCTGGTCTTATCATATAAATTTAGTTGCGATTAGTCATGATGGAGCCAATGTAAGGAAACACGGGTGAAAATGTCTGTTCTCAGACAACATCAACCAAAGAGATAGATCTAGGAATGAGGAGGCCGTGGCAGCAAAAGCGCCACACTAACTGTAACACAAAGAATTGCGTTTACTTGCTGACATGCCCCTGTTCAATGAAATATGTGGGCATGACCATGAGACCGGTGAAGGTTCGCATCGGGGAGCATAAGAGTACAATCCGGTGCCGAAAAACGACCACGAAGCTACATAATCACTGTCTTGAGAAAAATCACACACCTGAAAGCCTGAGATGGACAATAATTGACTCTAACCCTCAGTGGAGCACTTCTGCATTGTTTAGACAGGAACAACGATGGGTGTTCAGGCTCAAGAGTAGCGAAATGGGACTGAATGATGATATTCCGTGGGTGGAACTAGTTTCTTGAACTACGGGAACCTGACCACCCCATTTCACCAGCACTATATGATGGATCCTTAGCTTAGATCCACTGTGATCATGATAGTAAGGCACCTGAAATGACATGGCATCCCATTGTGAACATCATCTGGATACACACATAACCGCACATATGGGACATGATGCACACCAAATGAGAATGGCCGGGCTGACAACCTACCAGGCACACCATTATGTATACCAATAACATAAAGTATACTTTATCATCTACACCAACTAGGAAATATGAGCACAGGTAGATTATATTTCTATTGCAGAACGTTATAGAGGGAATACTGGTATATCCACGATAATCCGCCCATATTCAAACCACTACTGCTTATATAGAGGGACACTTCGAATTTAGATCCCCCTCCTCCACCTGTCTTCACATGAGATAAGTTTCTTTTTACACACCAGCTATGTTAAAGCCTTTGCAGAATCAAAAGAACTACTTCCTGTGATTTCCTTGACTTTAGGCATAAGCATTCATGGTATTTTAACACCTTCCAATATGGCCGCCAGAATAGCACTCCACTCCACCAACAACGACGTCACGTCATTACGTGCGCCAATACCACGTGATAACACGCCCACCCTCTCCTTCCCGCGAACACGGAAGGAGATGGCTATATCTACTCGATTTTCCGAGTCCCAGCCACCGGCGAAACCTGATCAGGTGACAGGTATACAGGCACTCTAACTAGGAAGATACGGTGAGTCCCGACCGCTGCCAAACGCTGCAGACTGGGTAATTCAACTGCACCTCGTTACGAGATGCTTAACTTTGGGTGACACATAAATACCTTGCTCTCTCCCACATATAGCTTCTTCTCCCGGCAGCCTGACCACTCGCCGACGCGGCCCTTCTACAACGTGGGGAGGGTATGGTGATGAACATTATTTGATGTATGATGTATTCTAGTTGTATGATGGGTCTACGTTTATATCACTACTATGTTTTAATTGAATAACGCGATATTTTTAAAGAGGATGAACACGGCAGATGCGCACATGACCCGCCACTCTTACTGCTATGAATCCTTCCCTTGTCTCTACACACTGGCACCGTGTGATCTGGACACACAATTAGCCTGAAACGCATTCACTGTTATTATGGGATACGTCCTTGTTGCTGCACCCCTCTAATGTACTTGGTTATGAATAATTGACGACACACCTTTACCAAGTGATCTGGCTATACAATCAACCTGAGGAGTAGTGCATCCACCCTTATTTAAGGCAAAAAATCACGCTGCTGCGCTTTTCTAATAGATTTGACTATGAATGCACACCAGTGCTCCAGCATTTAACTTACCTTAGATAAGCGCACCCGTCCATTGCGATTAAGTTTACATTTTCACCCGTGTTTCCTTACATTGGCTCCATCATGACTAATCGCAACTAAATTTATATGATAAGACCAGCACTATTTCCAATGAAGCAATTGCTCCATCACCCACTAACAACGACAGGGTGATAGACTTATACTTATTTATACGTCTGTTTAACACTTGTCAAACACTTTGTGTTCATGCCTTACACCGTATGCTCTCTGTGGGTCTATCACCCAGAGACCCTTCTGCCTTTAGTTGGTTGTAACATAGCTGAACCAACAATCAAATGAGTTATTTTACAACGTGAATTGCGCGCACTAGACTATGAACGACAGGGCCACGTAATTAGTGGACCCTATCAGTCAATGGAACCCTCTTCTCACACTTCTTATGTTAATAGAGCTGTTTGAATACATTCCATCTAGCTCAGTAAGATCCATTTCTTTCTCTTCTTTTCTCCTTTTGTCTCCAATAGGTTCTGGTTTTTGAGAACACGGATAATACGTGTCTCGGACGCAGAGACGTCTTACTCTACCTGACGATAGGTACAGTGGAAGTATACTGTGTCTTTCCCTGACTCCCACTAGTTATCATTTTATGCACACGGTCCTGATGAAGCGCACAGGGATCCATTAGGGACCAACAGGTTGCGCGAAACATGTCGACCATCACTCAGTTTTAGTACACCACACTTTTTTTCTCACGGTTTGAGAGCGGTGGGAATACACCGGTCCCTCCCTTTATTTAGTCTGAAGGAGAGTCTCCAAACCCAATTACCCTTTTAATTTACCTTAAGGACCCATTATTAAATTTATTTGGCTATCGAGAGGTAATTTTAACTCCACCTGCACCAACTCACTGGGCCCACACACCCACATGCACAAGTACGGCACCTCCTAAAAAGATCTCCATCAAAGAGCCCTCTTGTAGGGCCCGTGAGGGACTGCAGCGCCACCCCCACGAGGAGCATTGCCCAATGATGATGCTTTACACTCGCAAGAGTGTGTGAGGGCACAAAAGATATTAGGAGGTCTAGCCCCACTTCAAGCACACTCAACCACCATTTGGAGACATTCACAAGTCACTCAGAACCATAGCTTGGTTGAGGAGTTCTTGTCCTTTCTCTCTTTAGGAACTGTTACCACTTTGTTATAGCATATTGTCTTAGGAGCACAGGTACAGGACCTTCCCTCTTTTTCTCATTTTGCTCCTAGTCCCCCCCCCTCTCATGATAGTGTTTATCTGTACCTATCTTTATGCAGAAGTGGGGCAGAATTCTGACAATTACCGAGTAAAATTTTTATGGATTCAGAGACTGAGAGTAATGCTGATTCCATATTATGTCGAGGCCTAAAGCCTAATTGGGACAGGCGTAGGGAACCGAATTGCTCCAGGTAGTCTGACAGTTGAATGTTGATAAGTTTCTCCAGCATTTTGAAGAAGCAGCTGGGAGCAGAGAGCTGGGTCTGAAATTACATAAAATGGCAGGGTACACAGATGGCTTTTTCAAAAGGGGCATAACCTTTGATTATTTCCAGAATCCTGGAACAAATTCTGTTTCCAAAGGGCTTTGAATAAGGTACTAATAAATGGATTGATCACTTCACGTGCTTTGATTGATACATCTGGTGCATAATGGTCATCTGGAAACCTGGATTTACAACTAAGAATGGTATGGATTGTTCTAAGGTAATATGTTTAAACACTGAAAACATGCTATTCACATTCAAAAAGGAGACAGCTGGTAATTTATATTTTATATCAGCAAACATTGTGTTGGTGAAGTCTACCTGACTTTTTTCAGTCTTTTGTGCAAAGAAACCATAGAGCATCTCAAAGAGCTCTAACGAGGTATCGCCTCAGTGTTACGTGCTTTGGGTTGGAGAAACAGTTGGTGGTCATCATCTTCCTCTTACCAGTCCTACTGCTTCCTTCCCCAAGTCCCTTCCACAATGACTTTAGTTAGGTACAGCCTCCAACCCTGTCATTCAGATTTTTGTTTTCCTGCCAGATTTCTTTGGCTGAGACAACACTGTTATGGACAGAAATGAAGGCCAAATAAAGACATTTGTTATGTCATTTTATCCGAACTTGATATAGTGCAGCGAATCACCCCCACAGGGGTATCTCGGCGCTCAAGCGCAGTCCCAGAAGAGAAAGGAAAACAGGAGATATGATCAAAATGAGCCAGGAGCTAAGTAACTATTAGAACAGACAAAAACGCCGTTCAAGAAAAGAGAGGAGAGGAGGAGATATGATCAGAAAAGCCAGGTTTTAAGTAGCTTTTTGAAACAGACAAAATCAGAGCAGACCCGAATATGAAGCGGAAGCCTGTTCCAATGAAAAGAGGCCAAAAATGAGAAGGATCGATCACCATGTCTGACCGTACAGATACCGCGCGGGCAGAGCAAGAATGATGCTTGGATCTCAAATTTCTGGTGGGCCAATAGATTGAGAGCTTGTTTTGCAGGTAGGCCGGCCCTTTACCTGAAAGAGATCTATGAAACAGGCACAGAAGTTTGAAGATCGCACGCTTCCTAATAGGAAGCCAGTGCAGTGATCTAAGAGTAGGTTCGGAAGAGGTGCGAGGTGGAAGCTTGAGGACAAGACCGGCTGCGGTGTTCTGGGCTACTTGTAGTCTAGACAGGAACGAGTCAGTAGGCGCTACTATTAGGGCATTTCCAAAATCTAGGCGGATAACCACGAGCGCCTGCGTAAGGGTCTTGTGTGGAGTGGCAGCCATTGAAATGCTCTTCTGAACATGCGCATTATCCCAAAACAGGTGCCCCAAGTGGGTTTCACCTGTTCTTTCATTGAGAGGCTGTCGTCAATTAAGATGCCTAGGTTTTTGACCACTTTTTTGGGTTGAGGAGGGGTGCCTAATTCAGGTGGCCACCAATCATTTGTCCAATAGTCATATGCCTTGCCAAACAGCACAATTTCAGATTTCTCACCATTGAGCTGTAGGCAATTGTGGGACATCCAGGAAGCAATTTTCCTCATGCATTCCTTGAACTTCAATTTAGTAGAGTCTGGGTTAGGGCCCATAGAGATGATTAGTTGTGTGTACTCTACATATGAGATGTCACCGAAACCACAGGACCTTACTACTTGAGCCAAGGGTGCGACATAGATGTTGAAAAGTACAGGGCTCAGTGAAGAGCCCTGAGGAACTCCTCTGCCCAATGACATAGCCCACGATTTAAAGGGACCTTGATTGATGGTCTGGGTACGATTGCTGAGGAAGCTTTGAAGCCAGCCAAGTGCTTTGCCTCCGACACCAATCTCAGAAAGTCTTTGAATCATGATGGAGTTTGAGATGGTGTTGAATGCAGCCGAGAGATCAAGCAGCAGCAGCATGGCTGGACAGCCCTCATCAAGGGAGAGTCTTATGGTGTCATGAACCTTCATCAGTGCTGCTTCAGTGCCATGTGAAGCACTAAATCCAGATTGTGAAGAGTCCAGCAGTGTATTGGCTTCCAAATATTGGTTGAGTTATTGGATAACTAGGCTTTCCAAGACCTTACTAAGGTACGGCAGAAGGGAAACTGGCCTGTAATTTGAAGGATTTAGAGGGTCCACCTTAGGTTTCTTCAAGCTAGGCATGACCTGGGCTATCTTCCACGCCTGAAGTAGAGTGGCAGTATCAAGGAAAAGGTAAAACAGTGTTATAATAGCGGGATGCAAAGAATTGGCAAATGCCACCATTATGTGTGGAGGAGAAGGGTCAGAGGAGGATCCTGACTTGACCTTGCTCATTCTGTCTAAAACGAATTCCAGAGTGATAAAATCAAAATGTTCCAGAATAGTGTAGGGTTTGTAAGTGGAAAGACTGATGGGCAAAGAGTCAGTAGGAAGGGGACAGTTGGTGAGGTTCCTATAGATATTCTCAATTTTGTCCTCAACATCATTGGCTAAGGCATCGCACAGTTCCTGTGAGGCCGGAGTAGGGGAAATGCAGGTCGTTGGCCGCATGAACTTATTAACAATTTAAACAAGGTTTTTGGTGGAGTTGCCGGTGTTATCAATTCTGTTGAGGAGATGGGACTTCTGAGTGGCTCTACTTTTTTTGTAGTAGCTACTTAAGGTTGACTTGTAGATCATTTTGTCAGAGGGAGCGTTGGATATACACCATCTCCTCTCCAGCTTAAATTTAAATTTAGTACACTGGTTAGGATGTTAAAAATGAAACTACCATTCCCAAGATACATTGGGCAGGTGACTAAAATGTCAGTGTGGCTGAAGGGACCACTAATGGTAGGGGACCAATAATATTCAATGCCAGAAACTCACTCTGCTGTATGAATAGTATGAAAACCTATTTATTCAACTGGCATCTGAGTGAATAGACAATTTTCCTGTGAATTACTGAGACATTTTGCTTACCTGTCTTCTGTCCAATCTCGTTTACTGCTGCTTGTCTGTTGCTGCTGTGTTTCAAGGTCTGAAATACTAAGCAAGCACAATAATAACCCATAAAAAGAAGCCCAACACTAGCACAAGACCTTCCATATGAAGCCCAAAATAAGCCTAGCCCTCACAAATCATCAGGAGGATTATGATCATTAAAAAAACAATGTATTCTTAAATGTGAAATAAACATTTGTGCATCATGCTTTAAAACCATTCTCACTATTCTTTGCAGGCAGCCAAATACTCATAGGCTGCAGCACACAATATCTGTGTGCATATCTTGAAGCTCCCGAAACAAACGTTTGATTCCGACATTTCTTATTTTAATGTCATACCAATATAAATGTTTTTATTCAAAATTGATTTTGTTGTTTTTTCTAATCTGTAAACAACTTAGCTTAATTCATGCGCTTACTATTATACATACTTCATACGTGCCAACATTTTGGACCTTGAAAGAGGGGGATTTTGAAAATAAAGTTGGGGAATTGATTTCCCAATTTACTTCCATTAAAAAGGATGAGATTTTAGGTGGGAGACACTTTTAATAAGGCCATTTTTGGCTTAAAAATCAGAGTCTCTAGCCTGAATCGGGTCTGTTGGCATGTATCACACTTTTGTACATTTGTATATGCATTTACTTTCAAATGTTTCACACATAATGCAAATTGGCCACCACCCTATCATTCCCTGGGGTCCCTTTCGAGCCTAGCGTTGCAGCGCATGTGCTGCTCGCTTTGCGAGGCATGCTGTATTAGGGTATGTTTTAGAAGTGGTGTGGAAGCCCCGCCCATACTTTTCATTTTTAGGTCTCGCCTAGCGTTGCAGCGCATGTGCTGCTCGCTCTGCGAGATCTATTGTCGTTGGTTTTCTGTCGGGTTGCTTTGGAAGTGGGGTGGACGCTCCACCCAGCCTCGCTTTCCATTGAAAGTAATGCATTTGTGTTCCCTCCCTGTCTCCTTTAGGCCCCGCCCATCCGGACTCCTCTTTGCCGTGCCTGCCTGGGCAGCAGATTGTGCACGCGCACGTCGTCTCACCTCTTCCGCCTTGTTTTTGGTAGGCAGCGCGGCAGCTTGCTCCATATTGCTGTCGCGCGTATTTATTTATTAACATGCCGGTGCAGGGTATCCAATGCGTGCTGGTTGGCAGCCTAGAAGTGCTCCCAGGGTCCCTATCACAACTCTCGAAGGCTGTTGTGGTCTGGAGCGCCACACACATACCACCCGAGGGGTGTCGGCAAAGCGAGGGGCGGGTCCACATCCTTCACTGAGCACTAACAGGGAGCATCCACGTGAAAGGCATGGGATGTGGGTAGAGGGCATGCCGCGGGAGCTAGCGGGCACATGGTAGAGGAGATTCCCACCAGGAGGGATGCCCAGCTGAGGGCACTCACCTCTCAGCGCGTCTCTTCTCCCCAGTGATCTATTGCTGAAACATGCGCCTCGCTGCCCAAGAAGATGGATGGAGGTGGTGGCGCTACATCGAGCTCCCGCGGCCCCGGGGAGCCACCTCCGCTGCCCCCTGCGGGGCTCCCCGGTGATGCCCGGGGGTGCGGTGCTAGACACGGTGCAAGCGGCGTGAGCAGCAGATGCAAACACTCACTCACATACAACCAGGGCACGGCGCGCACAAAGCACATGAGTCACCCGGCAACCGGTCCAGTGACGTGTGCTGGAAGAACAGACAGCAGCCAGGGAGGCAGGTACGGGTCTGTGGGGAACTGGGGCTGGTACAGTTCGGGTTGCAGCGAGCTGCCGAAGCTGGGTTCCCACCCATTATTGTTCAAGCCTCTTCCATCGTTCATACCTATGCGGTTTAGGAAGGAAACCCCTCGTTATATCTATCCAAACATGATAACATGTCTTAACGTTGGTAATCGTCGTGTATGAAAATATCGCTCGCTGAAATGCAGTGGTTCAGTGGCCGAATACGGGTGTCGTCCTCTTTCTGCTCCTGTAGTTCCCTCTTAGTTTGCTTGAGTGTTTGCACATGTGGCACTGTTTGTGTTTAGGAGATTGGTTTCTTTTAACAGCATTTGCTTTCGGTGTTAATGTTCCCACAGAGCAGAGTTGTCAGTTTGGGTCTGACTGTTTATTGTTTGGCTTTTGTAGATGTTTTATTTTGTGCAAACACATCGCATGCAACCTCGCAAAGACTACTTCTTTTACGCGTAAAAAATAATGCATAATAATAAAAATTGGTTATGTGCAAAGTGGACTCGTGAGTCGTTTTCACGTCCCCTGATTATCTCTGAGGTCTACAACAAATATTGTAACAAGATGGTAGAAAAGGAGAAATATCCTCAGTCCCTTTGGATATTCTGTCTTATTCTAAATGCATTGATATAGCACTTCTTACTTCTCACAAGGCGCTTAAGCGTTTCTGCGGACGGATAGCACGATATTCCATGGGCGTACCATGGGTGGAAGACCATGTCTATCTTTTGTACTATGTAATTGTGTAAATATTGCGTGTGAGAACAAGACTTGTGCCAGTCTCTTGTGTATGCTACTGTGACAATTCATTAAGTTGAAACGAAAAGGAGTGAGTAACAGAACCCTTATGCATAAGAGGTGGTCGCCTACCATATGATATCAAAGACAAGGAATAGTGATATATCTGTTCCAACAGAGAACAATGGGAAGTTCAGCTAAGACTTGGGCTGTCTAATTACGTTACACGTCTAGTTCTGCTTAGTAGATTAACTATAGTAAGTTTAGTACAGCAAGTTATACGTTTTTCAGTGTCCCATTTAATGTATGCAGTTCAGTAACCTTTATTTCCTGGTGCCTTTAGCAGAGTGGACATACTAACATTAATACAGTAAATACAACAGAGGGTATGGACAGTTCAGAAAAGCGATGGGCACATTATGTATGCTCATTGGAAACCACTTTGGAGCAGTCAAGGAAAAACCCACGGTAAAGGGCAATTTAACAACCCACCATTGGCATATATGCTCTATAGGTCTAACCTAGGCGTGTCAGAGCAACAAAACATATGTTTGGCTGTATACAGCCAGCTGTAGAATATTGTTTGACAAGTGTATGCAGGAGCGCCAGGGACTAGCCTTATGCAACTAGTCATGGTATGTTCTCTAAAGCAGGGGTTCCCAACCTAGGTTGCCTGCACACCCCCCCCCCCCCACCCCCAGAGAGTACAAGGTGGTATTTCAGGGAGGGAGTGTGAGAAAGAGGGAAAGTATGTATTGTATGCATAATAGGATTCCAGCAAGACTTTTGTAGGGGGTGTGAACATTAATCAAACATTTCCTAGGGGTGCGGAGCATAGAAAAGGTTGGGAACCTCTGCTCTAAAGAATCCATGTAGGAGCAGCAATGGAAATAGGCAATACAATCAAACTTAGTATATGCTATAAGACATGAGTATTCACAAACTTTCTGTCGGGGGCCAAAATTACACTGTGGTTTGTGGCCGAGGGCCGCACCGGTAGGGGTGGGGTCAGTGGGGGGCGGGGTCAGTGGGGGGGGGGCTAAAGTAAAAAAAATCAAACCCGTTTCAAAACAGACAATGCGACAATGCTGTATTTTAAAAGGAGATGTAACTACAAAGATCAAATTTTCATAATACATTTTTATTAGCAGACAATAGCAATCTTAAGAGGCATTGCATAGCTTCATACACACTTTCACCCCAATTCCATCACAGTCTCTCTCTCTCTCTGTCAGTCATTCTCTCTCTCTCTCTCAGTCAGTCAGTCTCTCTCAGTCAGTCTCTGTCAGTCTCTCTCTCTCTCGCTCTCTCAGTCAGTCTCGCTGAGTCAGTCTCTCTCAGTCAGTCAGTCTCTCCCTCTCGCACGGTCCTTAAATCCAATTTGACAGTACACGTTCTTTCGTTTTTATCCCTGCCAAAGGAGTCTACTTTACTAAAATTGGATAGGTACTCCTTAGGCAGTTTTACATAGCACTTAATTCTACGCACCACCCTGCACTCACTATTCCCTCACTCATCATTACAGGCAACAAACATTTGCAATGCAATAGGTCTCGTATTTACGCGGGTTTAAGCTATTGGCATTGTAAATGACAATGCCTTTTATTTATGTTTTCAAAACCAAAACATAAATAAAGGGCATTGTCTTTACAATGTCAATAGCTCAAACTGCATAAATGCGAGACCTATTGCATTGCAAATGCTTGTTTCATTAGCTGGCATCATCGTCCATGGTAAATGCTGGCTTCCGATTGATAATGAGGCTTCTTAGTCCCTCCTTGTTACCGCCCTGTCTCCTTTTGGGACCACCCATCAGGACTGGATCTTTTACTTGCGGCGTTACACTGTCTCCTTCATTAGTCGGTAGGCACTATATTTTTTTCACAATGGCGACAGTTTGTCTGGAATTTGTATTCGGGGTTTTAGCGCGTGGCTGTAGAGCCTGAGAACCAGGTCAGCAGAGCCATAGTAGAGCCAGAGAACCAGGTCAGCAGAGCCGCTCTTGAGCCAGAGAACCAGGTCAGCAGAGCTGCTCTAGAGCCAGAGAACCAGGTCAGCAGAGCTGCTCTAGAGCCAGAGTACCAGGTCAGCAGAGCTGCTGTAGAGCCAGAGAACCAGGTCAGCAGAGCCGTTGTAGAGCCAGAGAACCAGGTCAGCAGAGCTGCTCTAGAGCCAGAGAACCAGGTCAGCAGAGCTGCTGTAGAGCCAGAGAACCAGGTCAGCAGAACCATTGTAGAGCCAGAGAACCAGGTCAGCAGAGCTGCTCTAGAACCAGACAACCAGGTCAGCAGAGAGGCTGAAGAGCCAGAGAACTAGGTCAGCAGAGCCGTTGTAGAGCCAGAGAACCAGGTCAGCAGAGCTGCTCTAGAGCCAGAGAACCAGGTCAGCAGAGCTGCTGTAGAGCCAGAGAACCAGGTCAGCAGAACAGTTGTAGAGCCAGAGAACCAGGTCAGCAGAACAGTTGTAGAGCCAGAGAACCAGGTCAGCAAAGCTGCTCTAGAGCCAGAGAACCAGGTCAGCAGAGCTGCTCTAGGGCCAGAGAACCAGGTCAGCAGAGCCGCTGTAGAGCCAGAGAACCAGGTCAGCAGAGCTGCTGTAGAGCCAGAGAACCAGGTCAGCAGAGCCGCTCTAGGGCCAGAGAACCAGATCAGCAGAGCAGCTGTAGAGCCAGAGAACCAGGTCAGCAGAGCCGCTCTAGAGCCAGAGAACCAGGTCAGCAGAGCCGCTCTAGGGCCAGAGAACCAGGTCAGCAGAGCCGCTGTAGAGCCAGAGAACCAGGTCAGCAGAGCTGCTCTAGAGCCAGAGAACCAGGTCAGCAGAGCCGTTGTAGAGCCAGAGAACCAGGTCAGCAGAGCCGCTCTAGAGCCAGAGAACCAGGTCAGCGGAGCTGTTGTAGAGCCAGAGAACCAGGTCAGCACAGCTGCTGTAAAGCCAGAGAACCAGGTCAGCTGAGCTGTTCTAGAGCCAGAGAACCAGGTCAGCAGAGCTGCTCTAGAGCCAGAGAAGCAGGTCAGCAGAGCTGCTGTAGAGCCAGAGAACCAGGTCAGCAGAGCTGCTGTAGAGCCAGAGAACCAGGTCAGCAGAGCTGCTGTAGAGCCAGAGAACCAGGTCAGCAGAGCCGCTGTAGAGAAAGAGAACCAGGTCAGCAGAGCTGCTGTAAAGCCATAGAACCAGGTCAGCAGAGCAGTTGTAGAGCCATAGAACCAGGTCAGCAGACACGCTCTAGAGCCAGAGAACCAGTTCAGCAGAGCCGCTCTAGAGTCTGAGAACCGGGTCAGTAGAGCCGTTCTAGAGCCAGAGAACCAGGTCAGCAGAGACGCTCTATAGCCAGAGAACCAGGTCAGCAGAGACGCTCTAGAGCCAGAGAACCAGGCCCGCAGAGCCGCTCTAGAACCAGAGAACCAGGTCAGCAAGCTGCTGTAGAGCCTGAGAACCAGGTCAGCAGAGCCATTGTAGAGCCAGAGAAGCAGGTCAGCAGAGCTGCTCTAGAGCCAGAGAACCAGGTCAGCAGAGCTGCTGTAGAGCCAGAGAACCAGGTCAGCCAAACAGTTGTAGAGCCAGAGAACCAGGTTAGCAGAGCTGCTCTAGAGCCAGAGAACCAGGTCAGCAGAGCCGCTCTAGGGCAAGAGAACCAGGTCAGCAGAGCCGCTGTAGAGCCAGAGAACCAGGTCAGCAGAGCTTCTGTAGAGCCAGAGAACCAGGTCAGCAGAGCCGCTCTAGGGCCAGAGAACCAGGTCAGCAGAGCCGCTGTAGAGCCAGAGAACCAGGTCAGCAGAGCCGCTATAGAGCCAGAGA
This sequence comes from Calotriton arnoldi, assembly GCA_963921515.1. Lineage (NCBI taxonomy): Eukaryota > Metazoa > Chordata > Amphibia > Caudata > Salamandridae > Calotriton > Calotriton arnoldi. The sequence goes on from CAWUFW010000138.1 coordinate 1,738,617, forward strand.
CCCAGGTCAGCAGAGCCGCTCTAGGGCCAGAGAACCAGGTCAGCAGAGCCGCTGTAGAGCCAGAGAACCAGGTCAGCAGAGCCGTTGTGGAGCTAGAGAACCAGGTCAGCAGAGCCTCTCTAGAGCCAGAGAGCCAGAGAACCAGAGAACTAGGTCAGCAGAGCTGCTGTAGAGCCAGAGAACCAGGTCAGCAGAGCTGTTGTAGAGCCAGAGAACCAGGTCAGCAGAGCTGCTGTAAAGCCAGAGAACCAGGTCAGCTGAGCTGTTCTAGAGCCAGAGAACCAGGTCAGCAGAGCTGCTCTAGAGCCAGAGAAGCAGGTCAGCAGAGCTGCTGTAGAGCCAGAGAACCAGGTCAGCAGAGCTGCTGTAGAGCCAGAGAACCAGGTCAGCAGAGCCGCTGTAGAGAAAGAGAACCAGGTCAGCAGAGCTGCTGTAGAGCCAGAGAACCAGGTCAGCAGAGCTGCTGTAGAGCCAGAGAACCAGGTCAGCAGAGCCGCTCTAGGGCCAGAGAACCAGGTCAGCAGAGCAGCTGTAGAGCCAGAGAACCAGGTCAGCAGAGCCGCTCTAGAGCCAGAGAACCAGGTCAGCAGAGCCGCTCTAGGGCCAGAGAACCAGGTCAGCAGAGCCGCTGTAGAGCCAGAGAACCAGGTCAGCAGAGCTGCTCTAGAGCCAGAGAACCAGGTCAGCAGAGCCGTTGTAGAGCCAGAGAACCAGGTCAGCAGAGCCGCTCTAGAGCCAGAGAACCAGGTCAGCGGAGCTGTTGTAGAGCCACGTCAGCAGAGCTGCTGTAAAGCCAGAGAACCAGGTCAGCTGAGCTGCTCTAGAGCCAGAGAACCAGGTCAGCAGAGCTGCTCTAGAGCCAGAGAAGCAGGTCAGCAGAGCTGCTGTAGAGCCAGAGAACCAGGTCAGCAGAGCTGCTGTAGAGCCAGAGAACCAGGTCAGCAGAGCCGCTGTAGAGAAAGAGAACCAGGTCAGCAGAGCTGCTGTAAAGCCATAGAACCAGGTCAGCAGAGCAGTTGTAGAGCCATAGAACCAGGTCAGCAGACACGCTCTAGAGCCAGAGAACCAGTTCAGCAGAGCCGCTCTAGAGTCTGAGAACCGGGTCAGTAGAGCCGCTCTAGAGCCAGAGAACCAGGTCAGCAGAGCCGCTCTATAGCCAGAGAACCAGGTCAGCAGAGCCGCTCTAGAGCCAGAGAACCAGGCCCGCAGAGCAGCTCTAGAACCAGAGAACCAGGTCAGCAAGCTGCTGTAGAGCCTGAGAACCAGGTCAGCAGAGCCATTGTAGAGCCAGAGAAGCAGGTCAGCAGAGCTGCTCTAGAGCCAGAGAACCAGGTCAGCAGAGCTGCTGTAGAGCCAGAGAAACAGGTCAGCCAAACAGTTGTAGAGCCAGAGAACCAGGTTAGCAGAGCTGCTCTAGAGCCAGAGAACCAGGTCAGCAGAGCCGCTCTAGGGCAAGAGAACCAGGTCAGCAGAGCCGCTCTAGAGCCAGAGAACCAGGTCAGCAGAGCTGCTGTAGAGCCAGAGAACCAGGTCAGCAGAGCCGCTCTAGGGCCAGAGAACCAGGTCAGCAGAGCCGCTGTAGAGCCAGAGAACCAGGTCAGCAGAGCCGCTCTAGAGCCAGAGAACCAGGTCAGCAGAGCCGCTCTAGGGCCAGAGAACCAGGTCAGCAGAGCCGCTGTAGAGCCAGAGAACCAGGTCAGCAGAGCCGTTGGGGAGCTAGAGAACCAGGTCAGCAGAGCCGCTCTAGAGCCAGAGAACCAGAGAACTAGGTCAGCAGAGCTGCTGTAGAGCCAGAGAACCAGGTCAGCAGAGCTGTTGTAGAGCCAGAGAACCAGGTCAGCAGAGCTGCTGTAAAGCCAGAGAACCAGGTCAGCTGAGCTGTTCTAGAGCCAGAGAACCAGGTCAGCAGAGCTGCTCTAGAGCCAGAGAAGCAGGTCAGCAGAGCTGCTGTAGAGCCAGAGAACCAGGTCAGCAGAGCTGCTGTAGAGCCAGAGAACCAGGTCAGCAGAGCCGCTGTAGAGAAAGAGAACCAGGTCAGCAGAGCTGCTGTAAAGCCATAGAACCAGGTCAGCAGAGCAGTTGTAGAGCCATAGAACCAGGTCAGCAGAGCTGCTGTAGAGCCATAGAACCAGGTCAGCAGACACGCTCTAGAGCCAGAGAACCAGTTCAGCAGAGCCGCTCTAGAGCCTGAGAACCGGGTCATTAGAGCCGCTCTAGAGCCAGAGAACCAGGTCAGCAGAGCCGCTCTAGAACCAGAGAACCAGGTCAGCAAGCTGCTGTAGAGCCTGAGAACCAGGTCAGCAGAGCCGTTGTAGAGCCAGAGAACCAGGTCAGCAGAGCCGCCCTAGAGCCAGAGAACCGGGACTGAAGAGCTGTTGTAAAGCCTGAGAACCAGGTCAGCAGAGCTGCTCTAGAGCCAGAGAACCAGGTCAGCAGAGCTGCTCTAGAACCAGACAACCAGGTCAGCAATGCTGCTCTAGAGCCGGAGAACCAGGTCAGCAGTGCGGCTCTAGAGCCACAGAACCAGGTCAGCAGAGCTGCTCTAGAGCCAGATAACCAGGTCAGTAGAGCTGCTCTAGAGCCAGAGAACCAGATCAGCAGAGCTGCTCTGGAGCCAGAGAACCAGGTCAGCAGAGCTGCTGTAGAGCCAGAGAACCAGGTCAGCAGAGCCGCTGTAGAGCCAGAGAACCAGGTCAGCAGAGCCGTTGTAGAGCCTGAGACCCAGGTCAGCAGAGCCGTTGTAGAGCCTGAGACCCAGGTCAGCAGAGCTGCTGTAGAGCCAGAGAACCTGGTCAGCAGAGCTGCTGTAGAGCCAGAGACCCAGGTCAGCAGAGCTGCCGTAGAGCCAGAGAACCAGGTCAGCAGAGCCGCTCTAGAGCCAGAGAAACAGGTCAGCAGAGCGGCTGTAGAGACATAGAACCAGGTCAGCAGAGCCGCTCTAGAGCCAGAGAACCGGGTCAGCAGAGCCGCTCTAGAGCCAGAGAACAAGGTCAGCAGAGCCGCTCTACAGCTAGAGAACCAGATCTGCAGAGCCGCTCTAGAGCCAGAGAACCAGGCCAGCGGAGCCACTCTAGAGCCAGAGAACCAGGTCAGCAAGCTGCTGTAGAGCCTGAGAACCAGGTCAGCAGAGCCGTTGTAGAGCCAGAGAACCAGGTCAGCAGAGCTGCTGTAGAGCCAGAGAACCAGGTCAGCAGAGCTGCTGTAGAGCCAGAAAACCAGGTCAGCAGAGCCGCTCTAGAGCCTGAGAACCAGGTCAGCAGAGCTGCTGTAGAGCCAAAGAACCAGGTCAGCAGAGCTGCTGTAGAGCCAGAGAACCAGGTCAGCAGAGCTGCTGTAGAGCCAGAGAACCAGGTCAGTAGAGCTGTTGTAGAGCCTGAGACCCAGGCCAGAACAGGTGCTGCAGGGACTGGAGAGGTACAAACGTAATCAGACACAGAAGAGGTGCAATGATGCAGTGTAATATGGCACATTCTTTCGCAATATTTTGCTATTTTGTCATTTTACAACACAGTAGTACTGTCTGGGCAAACGTTTCTCCTCATTAGCAGCACTCTAACACCCGAATACAGCCGTCAGCAACGAAATGGTGACAGTTAATCTTTGCAAAGCGTCTGTCCCCCCGGGGGACCACGGCTGATGCTTTTTAAAGCCTCTTTTGTTCCATCTGAGCTAGAATCAATGTTTGCAACTGATACAGAAGATCTGAATCATGCGGCAAGTGTGGAAAATATGTCAATACTCCGAGAACGCGGCGGCCACAATATTGCGTTATTCCATTGGTCCTGCCTATGAGCAAAGACTTGTAGTGTAATGGCCTTGATTTACTGACTGTGTTGTAAATCCATGGAACTGTTCCCCAGAAGAATATTTGGGCAAAAAATAACCTCGAAGTACTGATTCTGTGGTACTGATAAAGTTAGGGTAAAAGTGGAGGCCATGCAAGGTCACTGAAGTCAGGAAGGAATGGGCAGTTCTGGACAGCATTGTCATTCTCCAGGTAGGAATTCCCATGCAGGGCAGCGCCAAGTAGCTGGGATGAAACAAGCATTTGCAATGCAATAGGTCTCTCGTTTACGCGAGTTGAAGCTATTGGCATTGTAAATGACAATGTCTTTATTTATGTTTTAAAAACCAAAACATAAATAAAAGGCATTGTCAATTACAATGCCAATAGCTCAAACTTGCGTAAATGCGAGACCTATTGCATTGCAAATGCTTGTTTCTTCTATCCACCTATATGGAGACCTATTTCACATTATTTATATACATGCCAATAGTTTCAAACTGGGAGCTAGGAGATTTTGAATATATTTTCCTCATTTGCATATTTTGAGGCAGAGGCAATTGTAGACAGGAGACACCTATAATAAAGACATTGGTTGCTTCAAGAATTGGGAGACTCCTGCCTGACTCGGGTCTATTTATCAAGCATTCAGTCAAACAGTACATGATCCCTGCTAACTAGTCTGCAGCCTGATAAACAGTCATGTTTCATATATATAACCAGACGATGACTAAATAGCAGAGATTATGTACTTTTTGGCCGGTGGCCGATAAACAGCCACTCCCTCATAAATGCCAACATTTTGAACTTATTAAAAGGGAGATTTTGAAATAAAATTGGGGTTATTGATTTTTCCCATTGACTCTCAGGTCTTTGGAATGGATGCTCCCTTATATTATGTAAAAGATTTAATAAAACAAGTCTTCACACTGGGGGACAGCAAAGAATGAGCCAGCCATGTTCATAGACAACGTGAAATTCAGCGATTTGCATTTGTCAACTGGCCTCACCTGAGGCGCCACTGCTGTATACCATCCCTGAGGCACACAAGATGTAAATACATCACCAGCACACCCCTTGGTTTCTGATTGTGGCTCAGTTTTAGAGCCACTATCACACTATGTTCGTTTGTGGACTGCTTTTTTTTAAACATTTGTTGCAGCTAGCACCATATTTTGTCAGACACAGTGCTGACTTTATAAATAAAATTGAAGGGCTGGAATTCTGGCCACACTTGATATGGAATCTCTATACACCATCATACCACAAGAAATGGGACTGGAAGCTTTTAGTAAGACGTTAAAAGGCTGCCCAAGTCTGGTGAGGGTACCAGTTGTTTTCGTGCCAGATAGCGCTTACACTAAACTGCTTTTTATTTCTTCAAGGCATTTATCTACGAACTAAAGCGACTGCTAGGACAGATCCTTTGCCCCCACATAGTTACCTTGTTTGCATTTGAAAAGCCAGCCATTAAATCAGACAGTAATCCAATCAAATTAGGGTGCTTTCATTTAAATTGTATTTATTAACTACCCTTATTAGATTCCACCATGAGAATATTACATCATACGTAGGGTACAAGTCACAAGATAATGGGCTATCAAGGATATACATACCAGAGGACAGCAACATATTGTCAACAGTTCCATCACAGGGCCTGACATCAGGGACAGCAGTGTGAGTTCTGGACGTGGAGAAACAGTTCTTACCTCTTGTAGTCGCAAATCAGTCAGTATGGGGAGACTTGAGCACTAAGGGGCATATTTACAAGCCCCTTGCGCCGCAGGTGCGTCACTTTTAATATGGGAAAAAGTGACGTACCGGCGGTGCAAAGGCTTGTAAATGAGCCCTTAAGCGTCCACGCTGGGCAGCCCACTTTGCAAGTATGATGCAGCCGACTAGTCTTCAGGTGTGACACCTACATCCATTGCCCATATCGGTCTGTCACACTGACACTGGTGAAACGCCCACAGTGCCTCCAACTTGGAGTATGAGGTTCGACCTGAGAGGTTCCCAAATATCCTTGGGCTGAGATGCCTTTGGCAGCAGATCCTCAAGGAGTTCCAACTGTTCATTGCAGTAGACTTGATCACGTAACCAGTGCTCAAATGTAGGGGCCCTCCCTCAGCCTCATCGGCATGCCACCTGCCTCTGCCATCAGGAGGGCCAGTGACAGAAATATTTTATAAGGGGTATCCAGATCTCTCACCCGGTCCAACAATCTAATGCCAGGGTTAGCAGGCATGAGGCAGTCTACAATATAAGATAGGGCGGCCAACACCTTAGTCCAATAGCCATTGGCAGCCGCACAGGAGCATGCCAGCAGTAGAAACCCGCATCTGGCAAGCAGCATCTAGCACAGTTTGCATGTTCTCTTAGGCCAAACCTCTGGAGACTACTGGAGTTGTAGTATGCTCTCTGAAGGAATTTATAGTGGATAAGGTGGAGCCTCTACTTGAAGATACCATGCCAGCTTGAGTAGAAACAAATCTCCAAGTTTCATCACAGAGCTCTTGCCGAAATTCTCCTTCACACTGGAAGCGTAAAGCTTGAGTATGCATTGTTCTTCACCCCTATGAGGTGAGATACAAGATCGATATTAGGTGTTTAGTAGTAGTTGTAACCAGCAGTTGTTGACGAAGGAAGGTGGATGGCTCCACCAGGAACTCTAGAATGGAGAGTCTGCAACTACCTTGTAGTTGGTAATAAAAAACACACATCCAAGGAGTATAGGTAAATTTCCCCATGTAGTCCTCCACTGTGAGAAATGAGGTGTTCCCATAAAGGTCACCCAACATCTGCAGTGCCCGTGCACAAAAACCCGCCATGGCATTGGGCTCATGAGTGACCTATAGCAGGGGGTGATAATCCAGTGGAAGTCGTGGTAAGTAGAGGTAGCCCAGTCCCACCCATTTACTCAACAAGTCCTGTGCCCAAATTGTACATTCTGCAGGCAATACATCTTGCTTCGATCGAGAGAGTGACCTTCCAAAAAAGGAAGGGGGTGGGGCCATACTGTTGAGCTCCAGTGTGGTGGAAAAGGCAGGGGCATCTACCAGCATGTGGTGTAGTGCGCCTGAGCACATAGATAATATAGTTTAAAGTCCGGGGCTTCAAACCAGCCAAGGTGAAAGGGCAACGTAAGGGCCACCCAACCAACCCTGGGCCGCTTGCCAGCCCATGCCAATCGGACCATTTGGGTTTTAAGAGCACTGAAGAAGGAAATGTAGAGCACCAGGTGTATATTCAGGAAGAGATATAGCAGTTTGGGGAGAATTACCATTTTTATAAGACCTACTTGGCCATTCACGGAAAGTGGAAGGGAGATTCAGCCTGATATCAACTCTGTGATTTGGTCAATGGCTGAACCATAATTTTCCCTTACAACCACATCTCAATCCCTGTGCACCCAAATCCCCAAGTACAGAATTGGTGCACCAATGCAAGGGAAACTCTGGCACAAACCACTGTGTGCTAGTCATGAGAGGCAAAATCTAAGATTTACTACAATTAATATGAACGCCTGAAAGGAGTCCAAATCTAAGATATTCTTGCATGATGGCACTAAGACTTAATTGAGGTCCCGAATATACAGAGTCATGTCATCTGGGTACAAGGATATCAAGATGGGTTGACTCATATCAAAGAGAATACTGAGCATAGTCTTGCCGAAGGAATGGGTACAAAGCTAGCTTAAAGAGGAGGGGTGAAAGAGGGTGTCCCTACCTCATGCCCGAGATATAGCCAGTGGGTCAGACTTTGCATTGTTAACCCGTACCCTGGCTGTTGGGGATACACATAGCAATTGCATCCAGCTGAAGAAATTATGCAGTATGCCCATTCTACCCAAGATTATGAAGAGGTAGTCCCACTCAAGGAAGTTGAACGCCTTGGAAGCATCTAGGAATATCACCATAGCATTGAGGTCTGGGCATGTGTTCTGTAAGAGAGAAAATAAGGTTCACTGGGACCAAACCAGACTGATCTGTCCTTACGAGGTCCGGTAGTAGCAGAGTCAGCCTATGGACTATAAACTTTGCTAATATTTTGGCATCACAGTTCAAACGTGGCAGGGGTTGCTAAGAGTTGCATTTGTATGGCATTTTATCAGGTTTCAATAGGGTAACAATCACCAGAGAATCCCTCCTCCAGTGCCTCTTCAAATTCCGCAGTCCGTTTAGGGGCCAGAATATCAGCATTTCGTTTATAAAATTCGCCAGGCAGTCTGTTTACACCAAGTGCCTGACCCTGACCAGTGGAGTGTTCCCCAAGCACCACCCACAGTTATTCTACAGTGAAAGGCTGGTGTAGACACAGGTGACGAGTATCACTCTACCATCTTAGGGAAGTATCTACTAAATAGGCACTAATAGGAGACAGAAGTCTTCACCCTGTAATTCTTTAAAGTAAGTCAAATATACAGATTGATTCTGCACAGTGTCCGACTGGACCTGTACAATAATAATAGCAACCATGGTCATCCAATCATGGCGGCTAGCAATTTACCGGGCCTTTCTCCCTCCCCATGTGCTCTCGCTCTGACATATTTGCCATGATATTTGCACTCTCTGGTTGCCACCAGAGTGGTCGAACCCTCCACATATGGCAAGGCACGCTCCAACTTCTTTATCTCCGCCTCGAGGCGTGCCAAGTGATTTCAGAACATTTGGAGCACACCATTGCATGTGGCCATGCACTTACCCTAATAGTAACCTTGAAGAACTCCCACACTGTTTCCTTAGAGTCTACAGTCCTTTCATTATATTCAAAGAATTCCAGTATCTCATTGCAAATTCATCTGCGAAGACCCTGTCCTATAGTGCATAGGTGCTGATCCACCATGAAAAACCTGATCTAGGAATCCCAGGTATCATCAAAGTTAAAACCACAGGGACATGATCAGATAAGGTGTGGGCTAGGTGCAAGACCTTCTGCACCCAAGGCACAACATCCCAACATCCCTAGACAGCAGCCCATAGTTCAGCTGGGACCACATCCCATGTACATGTGAGCTATAGGTACCATCCCTAGGCTACGGAAACCGATGCCTCCAGATGTGAATCAGACTATGGTCGTGGATTATCACCCTCAGGTGATTAGCAGCAGCCGTCTTGCCTCTGGACGCAGCGCATGACCTGTGTTAGTAATCGTGCAATGTACAATTGAAGTCACTGCACCATATTAAGACTTGTGGATCTGTAGAGAGCACCTTACCCCATAGGATCTAAAAAATTCAGGATCGTCAACATTCGGCCATGGCATTTAACAATAGTGATCCCTGACTGACCAATCCACCACCACAACATCGCAAAGGGCCCCTTTGTGTCGCAGTGCGAGCCATCCACCGTAAATGGAGTACCAACAAAATAAGGGTTAGGTGTCACTTCATCGATGACATTTTTATTGCCCTAGAGGGGAACTTGAGAGAGGGGTTTGTGCAATGGCTCACCCAGCGAAGCACGAACCTCAAATTTATGTGCAATCACAGCAATAAAGAGACCAGTTACCTACATCAGCTGGTCAGGATTACTGATAATACACCATACACTATGTTATACACCAAACCCAGTATGGGAAACTGCTGACTTCTTATTACCAAGGCAGTCTGAGGGACTATTTTTGCTAAAGGAAATTCTACGCTTTCAGAGAAACTCCAAATGCAAGGCGGGTTGTGGTTCATGAGTGCGGGAGCCATGGGGTACCTCAAACGATTAGTGAGACATGCTAGATACAGGGTTTGGTTCTGCACATGCAATTCCATGCTTGCAAATGAGAGTACATACACTGGGCAGGCTTGACTGATCATGGGGAGTGCATTAATGCTCGACTATAATCACCTCAAAAAGGTTATTTTCAAGAATTGGCATTGACATTGGAACGACGATCACGGTGTTGACGTAGTGAGCTTATTGAAGCACGTGCATATATGTGTGGGACTGGGTACGGAATGTCTCTTTCCCAGAAAACCAGACAGAGGCTCCATTCATGTAACCAGGGAGGAGCCCAAGGCAAGAGAGTTCCTGTGAACAGTGAGAATCCTTGTTTTCAATCGAAACGCGCAGGTGTGCCTGCCAACAGTATGCAGCTGGCATCTAACACAAATATTTGGCATAAAACGTTTCCCCAAAATGTAGGTCACTTGGAATCCCCTCAACTGACGCAGTCAATGATATTCCCAATTTCTCCGGTATATTTAACTTCTGGGACCTTGGGACCTCATGCACTAAGAATGCATTTGGTAAAAGTGGGTGCAGTATGCGCACCAACTTTTAACAAATGCATTGCTATTTTGCAAAATAACTTATGTATTAATAAATAGGTCAGTTCACAAAATACCGAATCATAATGGTTCTCTGTTAGAACCGAAAAGTCCACTGCATGATGATGGATGTGCATCCCTGCCCAGCAGCATGGATACCTGGACCCCTGGTAATGATTTTTGGTCATGGGCGAACACAGATCACCCGTGTGCATCATGACCAGGGCCTGTCTCATAGTAATCCAGTTGTGTTTGACCTAAAGGGTTATACCAAGCGCTACCCACATGATGGTAGAGGGCTTCTGCCGTTTCTGGGGGTTAAGTGACACGATTGCAGCGGTGGCAGCATGTGTTTCATAAGTGATCAGTAGAAGTGAAGAGACTTTTTTACCTCAGTCTCTGGAGTGGGCTATACTGGCCCACTCATGTAAAGTTCAGTGACTGTGTACTTATCTCACTGTTGGCCTGCATGGATTGTGCGTGCCTGTGTATGGTGCATAACATGGTGGCCTCTGGGTTTCCGCTTGCAAGCCCAGGGTCTGCAGTGACTCATGGAGGTGAGAACTGCAACTCCCAGACAGGAGATGTGGATTGCTGACATCCCTGAAGGCTGGACTGGGAACACACACACTGGAAGAAAGGGAGCAGAGCTTTCTCTGTGCACATCAAAGGTCTCTTTGATTCCAGGAATAGTTACTGGTCAGTGAGGCCTGGGTTCATTGTCAGTGAGATGTGGGTCTGATAAAGTTGGCACTGTGGACAAGGGCATCTTGATAAAGGCAAAGGCTCAGGTATTTGAATCTTTGTGAGGCATATTTCAATGGAGCCTGACAGCCAGGTGGGATCCCGTTAGTTCCTTGGTTTGTGTTGTGAGCCAATAAGATTTGGAGTCACTCCTGCTGTGGCAGACTGTCCCTTGACAAAGAGCAGTGCAGATGAGAGAGCACTTCAGAGGAGCTGACACCCACAACCTGAATTTTAAAGGATCAGACACTAAATCACATTGTGTCTGGAGTTGGACTATAAAGGTGGGAGTATGAGACACACAGGTTGTTCATCAGCACTGCTCATCCAGAGGAGGAAGAAGATCACCAAGACTTGTTGCTGCTGAATCAGGACTGGGGGCTAAGGACTGCCCGTCTCCCTGCTGGGTGAGGGGCTATCACTCAGGACATCAAGACTGCTTGCCCTGAACCTTGAGCACCAGCCTTCTGCCTGCCTGACAAGACCAGTGCACCCTATGAGGAGATCGCCAGAAGGGAGCATGCCCAGCAGTTATCCTGGTGAGAGGATCTTGGTAAGTGTGAGACGCCCAGTCCAGTCAGGACCACTGCAGGAGTGCGGGCTGCCCACCTGATCTTTACAAAGTGTGCAACCACATGTGTTGCTAGGAAGGGGGCCACCATGAAGAGCAGAAGTGTGTGCCAAATTCAGCACCCCTGTGTTGCCAGGAAGGTAGGAATTGTGAAGTGCAAACTGTTGCAAGTGTGTGTGCCAAAGTCAGTGACCCCCATGTTGCCAGGAAGGGGGTTCGCCATGAACAAAAGGGCTGTTGACTCATGTGTGGGCTGAGATCGGAGACCTCAAGTTTGACCAGTGCCACCATGAAGTCAAGACCATTGCCTGGTTCATCGTGCCAAGGAAGCTAGGACGGCACTTACCAATAACCGGACGAGATAGGCGGGAGCCTCCAACACTGATGTGGGCCGTCCAAAGACTGAAGAGGAAGATGCGTCATCAGGGAAAGACTGCAAAAGGTTGTGGGCTCTCAGCATCGGGAGACCGGAGCTCGTGAAGGAGTGCCCCAGTCCTCCTGGGATTGCCAGATGCCATCGGGTCACGCTAGACTGTTCCAGGCCATTGGACCTGCTGGGGACTTGCACAAACTTGGCACCGAAAAGCTTCTAGCATTAACTCCTTGAGAAAGACAATAGACTGCGTTGCATGGGACTAGAGTGGGTCGTATATGGGAGTCGCCTCCATTATCAAATCGGGACTAATGATCCTCACTAGAAAGGACAGAGGGGCTTGGGAATTCCACCCCAGATGGTGTTAGTGCGCTGACCTTAAGAGAACTCTGAAGATTATTTAGTGTGCCAGTTCTATGATTTGTGCATTTACATTAAAACATTTAAAAAAAAAAAAAAAGTAGGTATTTGAATGGACAATCAGCTTATTGCCATTACCCTTTTTATTTTGAGTCTTGAGCCATTCATGCCTCACACCTACCACCCCCTTGAAGAGCCTTGAGCTGTTCAACTCATACTGCCAATTAGGGTTAAGTGTTTAAACAGGTAGTACTTGGCCCAGTGGGCCAGTCACTCAAGACCAATAGTATTTCAGGCCCCCGGATATCAGGGCCTGGACCCAGTAGCTCTTGCTCGTACTGTGGCCCTCTGAAAGGGGTTCTGACAGTCTCAGTTCGACCTACCTCATGAATAATTTATTTATTTTATTTTTGAAGTTTGTAGAGCGCACAGCTACCTCCAAAGGAGGTGTCCCGGCGCTAATTGCGGAGAACAGAAGGCGGAAGCAGACTGCCAAGAGTTCCAGATACTAGGGGAGGCCAAAAAAACAGGTTTTTAGGAGTTTGCAGAAGGCAGATTCCGAATTAGCCTTCCTAATGAACTCGGGTAAGGAGTTCCAAAGATGGGCAGTTCCAAAGATGGGCAGTTCTTACCGTAAAAGACCGACCACCTATTCTGGCTTTTTTGAAACGGGGAGTAACAAGAAGTACTTGGTGATTAGATCTCAGAATCCTCGTTTGATGATATTTGCGGAGTATTTTTCTAAGGTAGTGGGGGCCCGTTTCTTTAATTGCCCTGTAGGCGAGGGTTAGCGCCTTGAATTCTACCCTCCTTTTTACTTAATAATGAGGTAGGTCTCAAATTGCAGTCCACTTTGATTTACTCAGTGTTTAATTTGTAAAATTATAAGTGCAGGGCCCCGACCAGGAGGCCACTGTAGCTTGCACCACCCATTGCCCCGTCATTGCTGCCAATGACAGTACCAAAACAACTACTAACCATCTCTCTCGCCTGCAAGTGCGACAGTTCAGATTATTCCCGATCCCCAAAGCTAAAAGAAGGGCTGGGGAAGCAGCTATTAGTATTTTTTTTAATGTATATTGTATTCATAAACAACTGCTGTTCTTCTCATCTCTAAATTAGATGAGCAGTGCCACCATGTGGCAAAGTGTCATAAGTGTGGTGATGACAATTAAGTGTTGGTGCCGAGCACCACAAACCAATTAAGTGCCAGTGCTGAGCACCGGAAACCACCGGCTTAAATTAAGCACTGGATTTACTGCCACTGGATTGGTGGCCTGCTGGGGTCGGCGTGCCTGTGATTGATTTTTAATAAAGCAATATTTTTTTCAGTGTAGCCCATTTCCCTTAAAGGAAAACAGGATGAGTTTTAAAAAAAAAAAAGGTTTGAAAACTTTTTTGAAGACTAGACAGTGGTCCATGGGATCACTGCCTACTCTTAGAAAATGTTCATGTCAACATTCATAAAGGGAAGGGGTCTTTGGGGACCCCTTCCCGTTTGCCAATGAGTTACCACTACTTTTTAGTATTCAATAAAATATTAATGTTTTGCAACCAGATTTCAGTCCCAAAACAAGAACATATACTATAAGGAATTGGTATTTGGAAGGGACGCCCTAAACACGCTCCTTCCAAATACTAATTCAGTGTGGTTTCCTAAACCCATTTGGAAAAATATTTCCGAATTGTTAAATGGGTTTCGTACATTTTAAAAAGGAATTCAACGTTCACAAACCCTCTGATTTACCGAATCCGAAGGTTTGCAAACTCTAAACTTCTTTGTACATGAGGCCCTTAGTGTTGTAGCATGAAGGTGGAATCTTTGGGCTGCTTTCTCTTATGCACACATAAAACAAATTATAATTGCATAATGACAGGCATAATAGATGCAAATGAGTATCCCAAAACAAATTCTACCACATGGCATCTGCCCTACAGGTAATTAGAGGCCTGCTTGTGATATGAAGGCCGAAGTACAATACACCAATTTGAGTTTTGTGATATGGAGATGGCCAGTCCTATTTCTCCTTCCCACACGCGGGGAGACGCTCAAGGCCCAGATCTGCTCTATGACACGTGGATGTTGATATTGTGAATAGGTGTACATAGCGGTACAAGTCTGCCAATGTTCTGGCTGCCAAGCCCACGGCTCAGTGCTGCAGGATCCCATTGTCAGCCATTGAACTGACATCACTGAACAGGGGCGTGGCCAGAACCAAACACTGCCTGGAGTTTTGCAGGCGGGAGCAGATGCACCATATCCTAGTTTTAGAAGTACACAATATCTACTACAATAATATTGCCAAAATAATTGCATCATCATTAATAAACATAAAAAGCTGTGGGCATCTGGACTGTGTAGGACTTTCCTCGAAGCGCTGAAGTGCATTCCTTCTTTTATTAAATATTTAGCATGTTGCAAGAAACTTGATGGTCGCGTTACCGACCATCCCATAAAAAGACAAAAGGTTGATGATGGGATTCAGATGAGTGACCTGAAAATTAAAAATAGATGGCTGAAGCAGGCTCAGTAACCAACAACCAACAATAACCAATACCCACTGGACTAGCCACTAACCTTGGGATTCGAAATAGCACACTGCCTATCGTAAAGTGCTTCAACACTTCATTATGTATACTAAGCACTATATAAATGAAATGACAATACATTAACCTTTACACCATCCCTTCACTTCTGCCTACAATTTGGATTTAGGCTGGAGCGACAGGCAGTTTTGAAGAAGTCAAATGACCTATCTAGCGCGACTTCTGCGTTTGACTTGATCACAATTTTGTGCTCTTCTGGCTTTTTTTTTTTTTTAAAGAAAAAACTGATTCTGTTTTGATGTTTTTCTTTCCGCCTAGGCACATCAATGCAGCCTCCTTTGCAGTGAATATGCAGAAAATCCTTGTATGTGGGCACTGTGTCACCTGTGAAATAAAGTGGTGGCCAAAATCAGCTTCTTTTCTTTTGCCATCTTAACTTTGACTCAAGTTGTTTGCCGTTTTGTCCCCTGGCACTAGTTAACGCAGTGACTTGCCTGGGGTTAACACAGATGTTTACGAACTTTACGTAAGACGGAAATCTAAAGTTCAAAGCACATAGAAATAGACTTGAGAAAAGTCACAGTCATGGGTCATGGCCAGAAAAATCCCTGCCAAGCTTTCAATCTACAGAAAAATAATGGAAAAAACATCTCTCTCTCAAGTTCAGCAGCTGGAAACAAGCCACATGCCCTGGAATAAGCAAGGGTAATTCATTTAGAGAGGAGTATGTTTACTTGTTTTTGTTTTATCCCATGACACGTACTTGTGAACCTTAACAAAATCTAATAAGGTTGTCAAGATGGAAAACCGGTTTAACACATGCAAATCATTGAGGTCTTAGCAAGAGTTGTTTTTCACTGTAGCATTTAACCATTTTGTTACACATTTCATATTAACCTTACTCAACGAAGAAAAGAAATTATAAGAATTGCTATGGAAACCTTATCAAAAAAAGGCAGCCTTGTTGTTCCGGCCACTGTGGCATTCGGCAGCGTGGAACGCGGGCTCCTAAGAAAAACTTTGGGTGCCATAATTTTTTGTTTACAAATTAAGTACTGCTAGAAGGAGGGGAGGTACATCCATACAGAATTGAATAGGGCTCTTGTTTGCTCCTATGGATCTAGGGCGGTCAATGCCCAGCAGGGATATGTGTGGATATCTCACCTAGGTTCCAGTAGGAGTCTAGTTGACAATAAAGCACACACTTCTTCCTACACAAGGACTGGAGTTGTATTGTTGAAGGGATTCCCCAGAGAGGGTCCCAATGGGATAGCCTCAGATTGCTTACGGATGTATGGTCCCGAGATGTACCAGTCCCTGCATGCTTGTAGGACTTGCAACCTTCCGCTATCCTACAAAAACAGAAGATAAGTTGGAATCCACGGTGCCTGTGAGGATGCTGGTTTGGTATGGATGAACTGCTGTTCAAGTAGTGGTCAATGATCTTTCCTAATGGTACGCATTGTTTGTCTGAAACTGTGTTGTCTTTTGTTGGAAATGGCCCTTTCTGCAGGGTCACCCCCAAACATTTTGCCTTCCTCCTCTTCTTTTTGCTTAATTTGTTTTTGTTGGCTTTAGGACTCTGGGCCTTTTACCACTGCTAACCAGTGCTAAAGTGCATGTGCTCTCTGCTTAAAACATGGAAATATTGGCTTGTCCACAATTGACATATTTTATTTACTTATAAGTCCCTAGAAAAGTGCCCTACATATGCCCAGCAAAAGACACACAATTGATGGACGGAATGCAGAACAAATCAAACCATTCACCCCCAGTCAAGAGATCTGGGTTAAATCCATCATTCTTTTGCTCACCATGCCACCCCAGTTTAGACCTGGCCATATGCAAATCAGTCTTGACCCTGTGCCTCATGGGAACAGTCCAGCCCGAACTGCCAAGCCAGGTCCTTCCCTGGACTGGAAACAAGCATCCTAGGACCGGTTTCGGGGTTTCACCCCTCTTCAGCCAGGATAGCTTGATTCCAGTGGCACAGTGAGCCGGGACCCACGTCTGGGCATACCCGGCGCACTTAGGGCGAAGAAGCAAAAGACACACAATTGATGGACGGAATGCAGAACAAATCAAAACATTCACATATTTTATTTACTTATAAGTCCCTAGAAAAGTGCCCTACATATGCCCAGGGCCTGTAAACTAAATGCTACTAGTGGGCCTGCAGCACTGATTGTGCCACCCACGTCAGTAGCCCTTTGCACATGTCTCAGGACTGCCACTGCAGAGCCTGTGTGTGCAGTTTTAAACTGCCATGCCGACTTGGCAAGTTAACCCTCTTGTCAGGACCAAACCTTCCTTTTTAATACATATAAGTCATCCCTAAGGGAGGCCCTGGGCAGTCCAAGGACAGGGTGCAGTGTATTTAAAATGTAGAACATATACTTTTAAGATTTACATGTCCTGGTAGTGAAAAATTCTTACATTCGTTTTTCACAACTGCAAGGGCTATCTCTCCCATAGGATAACATTGGGATTACCTTGTTATGTCTTATAAGTGTAATTTCCAATTGGGAAGAGATGGGACCCCAAGTTTAGTGTCTCTGGAATAACAATTTAAAATCCCAACTGATGGTGAAGTTAGATTTTAAATTGTAATTCTGAAAATGGCACTTTTAGAAAGTTGCCATTATTTTACTTTAGTCATTTGGTGCCTTCTGCCTATCTCTGAATACAGGTCTGGGTGGGTGACAGCTGGGCTATGTGCATTCTCTCTAGACAGTCACACACAATGGGAGCTTATGTGTGACCTGATGGCCCATTAATTTACTTGATGGGGGCGGAGCTGAGCACTGCCTCACTTACACCTGAATAGTCTGTGTCCTGTCCTCTCACAATAGGGCTTAACGACCATGCATTGTCACTCGAGCCAGCTTGGAGCCAGGTAAGGGGAGGCAGGGCATCTGTACTCTTCAAAGACATGCCTATAGAAGCTTCTCCCCACTTAAAAGGCACAGCTGTATATAAAAGAAGGACCTCAGACACCACCACTTCAGTGCACTTCTGGATTTGTGGATACTGTAGGAGGCTGGCTTAGTATATGGTGCACACGTATTCAAGTGGTGCACCCTGCACTAATCCAGACAACCCTTATGGGGATTTTAGTGGTCTTTGATAATCATAGAAAGCTCTCAAAGTGGTAGCTGTGGAGAGCAGCCTTCAGGCTTATCTTGAAGGAGTGTAAAGCAGCTTGTTTTACCACATTTAACCAACAGTGTAGATTAGATGAAAAAGAACCACACAGTGTTTTATAAAAATGAGAACATTTATTACAGAACACAATCACTAACACATTGCTATATCCCCTACCCGGAGATAACAACACAATACACAAGAATACTTTAAAATAATCAGTTAAGTAGCACAAATATACACTAGTCTCCAGGGGGAGACCAAACCATGTACTAAGAAAGTGGAATGCAAACTGCAAAGGAGAACAGGACTTGGACCAAAAGACTCAGAGGAGTTGGGGACACAAGGAACCACCCAAGGTAAGTACCCAGGAACCCCACGGAGGCTGTGTGCAGAGTGGAAACACTACGGCATGCCCAATGGAAGTCAATGGAGAAGTCACGGTTGCAGTTTTAAAGGAGAAGGACCCTTCCCGGAGGACCCAGAAGAAACCCTTTAGAAGACAGAAGGGTGGAGAGCCGCCCCACCCATGGATGCCCCAGGAACCAGGTTAACTGCACCAGGGAAGCCGGGTGCTCAGGGGTGAAGTGACATCAGAACCTGCCGTAGACGACAATGGGAGACGTCGAAGAAGATGCCTCTGGAGAAGACTGTGAAGGAGTCCGGTGGGATCCAAGGCTGGATTCTGGAAGTGGAGAACCTGCAAGCAGAGGGGACAGAGTCTATGCCACTCGTAGGTAACCAGGAGGCACGGAAGCACAATGCCCACCGATGTCGAGGGGTTCAGAATAGACGACGGGGACCTTGTCGCTGCAGCTGTGAGGACCAGGCAATGCTGAGAAAGACCAGGAGCTGAGCTCGAGCTGTCCCACGTCGGTGTCTAGGTGGTCAGTGTCCGGCAGGAGCACCAACAAGCCTTGATAGCTGCAACTGGCGTGGAAGCGAAGAGATGCTGTCGTTGGGACCAGCAAGGTCCAAGGGACTCACCAAATGTAGGAGAGTCAGAGCAGGCCAGAGCAAGCGGAGGAGCTCACTGAAGCAAAGGAAGACCCTCAAGAGGACCGACAGGCCGAAGGCACAGGAGTCGCAAGAGGGCCTCGAGCAGCTCACCAAAGATGGAGGCCCACAGTGCGGAGGATGCAGAGAGGATGCTGGTCTTCGACGGATGAAGTACTGGAGGCTGGAACTTCTTGTAGCCCGAAGATCTCGAGAGTGCAGAGCCAAAAAGCCTTGGCACGGCAAGTTGATGCGGTGCACAGGCGTTTTTGTCCCAGCGGCTACAACGAGGGATACTGTCCTCAAAATTGTTGAGAAGACAGGTCAGGCCTCTAGGGAGCTGCAAAACCACCACCTGTGTTGCTGGGCCTCAGGAAGTCTGTAGGACGACAGGAGCAGCAGCCAGTCAGCTTCGTTGTTGTGCCTGCAGATGCAAGGGAGTGACTCCTTCACTCCAAAGGAGATTACTTTGGAATTCCTTGATGCCCACAGGTGTTCTGGAGAACCAGGATGAAGCACTGATGCAGACGCACAGAAGACTTGCAGAACAGCAAGACCAGGAGCAGCAGGAGTCTTCCTTGATGCAGTCTCGGTTCTAGTCGAAGTCTAACGAAGTCCAAGTGTCCAGATGGTCGAAGAGTGTCTTGGATTCAGAGACAAATCTAAGGACCCACCCACAGGGGGGCCCTTAAGTACCTTAGGGAAAGGGTTGGAACGACTCTGGGGTCCCTCCCAGAGGAGGGGCTGGACAGAGGGGAGGATACTCCACTCTACTTTGTCCAGTTTAGCACCAGAGCGGGAAACAAGGGTTCCTGAACTGGCTCAAACCGTAGTAAGCAAGGAGGGCACCAAATGTGCCCTTCAAAGCAGTCTGGTGGTACTGGCAAGTCCTCCCACCCCAGCCTAACACTAAATCCTGTCTGGGAGGTAGTCACATCTCCCTGTGGCAGGAAACCTACTGTTCTACCTTCCCCTGCTCGAGCTCAGCTCAGAAGCAGGAGGGCAGAATCGTGTCTGTGGTGGGCAGCAGCACTAGCTTGCTGGCAGACCCTAAAAGGCTGTTACCGGGAGTACAGGGGGGTCCCCTAAGCAGCCTCCGCAGTACATGGGATCATACTTCCAGCACCGGAATTGGTGTTGGGGTATGGTTCCAACATGTTGGACACCAAACATGATCAGGTTCAGAGCAGCCATTATATAGTTAGACATCTCGTAATGACTGATGTCCACTATATATCTTAAAATGGCTGACCATACTTAAAAAACCTGGAGAATCGACTCCGGGGTTTGTAGGGGTGTCCTGCTCATGCAGGGGCACCCTCACACTTGTAACCAAGCACCCTACCCTCAGGACTGAAGAGCCTGCCATAGGTGTGACTTAAAGGTTTTAAGTGCAGTGACCTCAGATATAAGGAAACTTATATCTGTTGTGAGTGGTGCATGCACCAACTCACACAGGCTACAATAGCAGGCCTGTAATCACAGTTTAAGTGGACTCCCATGGGTGGCACAATACATGCTGCAGCCCATGGGAGACCCCTTGTGCACCTATGTCCTGAGAACCTCAGTACCAAATACTAGGGACTTACAAGGGTACACCAGATACTCTTCCAGGAAGAAGGACTGCTGTGTTGCTACAAGGACTGCCACTCTGCTGGACTGCTACTTTGCTGGAAGAGCAAAGTATAACACAATAGGGTACAATAACAAATAGGGTGAAAATACAGTTTCAAAATAGTTCTCTTATGACACGTTTTTCTAGTAGTACGTCTTTAACTCCCTTCTTGAAAAGCCTGAGTGAGGTAATTGCTCGCGTTGAGGGGGGCAGGGAGTTCTATATTTTTGGGGCCGATCCGTCGAAAGTGCAGTCGTGAGTTTTCCTTTTTTTGAATCTGGGTTGTTCTAGTATGATGGATTTAGCACTTCTAGAATCTCTTCCGCCTCCTGATAATTTGATCCTATTCATCATGTATTTGGGACCAGAATTGTGTAGAGCTTTGTGTGTTATCCAAATGGTTGCCACCTCCATTTGTATCCTAGCTTCAACTGGGAGCCAGCTGGGGGCTCTGAGTGATGGGGAAATGCGATCATAGCGACGTGTGCCTGTTAAAAGCCTTGCTGCTGCATTTATTGCCACTTTCATTGGGCCTCGGCCGGCTTTAGGTAGACCTATGAGTGTGACATTCCTATAGTCCAGTCTTGAGAGCACTAGAGATTGAACTGCTGTTTTGAGGTCTCCTAGCGGTATGAAGGGTTTTAGTTTTCTTAGAATGTGCAGATGTAGGTTAGCACTTCTGGTTGAAGGTTGTATTTGCCCTTGCATGTTTAGATTAGAGTCTAGTGTGAGGCCTATTGATTTTATGGGGTCGCAGATGGTTGGGCTGCAGTTTAGCAATTTGAGGTTAAGGGACTAAAGTTGCGGTTGTTGGGATCTGAGGGGTGGGGAGGAAAGAATGAATTTGGTTTTCTACGGATTTACTTTTAGATGGCTGTGTGCCAGCCAGTCCTGTGTTTTCCTCAGGTTTTCATCCAGTCTCCGGTTAGCATCTTGAGAGGAGAGTTTGATGTAGAGCTGAGTATCATCAGCATATATGTGGTATGAGATTTTTGATCTTTTAAAGATTTCAGTGAGTGTTTCCATGTATAGATTGATGAGCGTTGGTGAAATTGTAGATCCTTGTGGAATGCCCTTGTCGATGTCTGCTACATCAGATAGGGTGGTGCCTATTTTGACTCTTTGTTGTTGGTTCTGCAAGAAGGAGATAAAGTTAAGGACGTCTCCTGATAGGCCCATTCTGAATTCAAGAGTTTCTCTGAGGCGTTTGTGGCTGACCGTGTCGAACGCTGCTGATAAATCTAGAAGTATTTTAAAATTTTTTTGTAGAGTTTTATATAGCGCGAACTAGACCCGAGACATCGGGTATCAGAGCGCTTTACATGAGCACCAGTTTCGTTACAGATGGACACATTCATTCTTGTTAGGCACGGGGCGATTAAGTGATTTGCCCAGAATCACAGGATGTTGAGCGTTGTTGCCGAGACTCGAACCCGGTTCCTCCAGCTTCAAGGTTGACCGCTCTAGCCTTAAGGCTACATCCTCTCCCTATTACGAGACAAGATTAGTTTTGGTCTAATGATGTTTGTATATCATCTAGGATGTTTAGAATAGTGACCTCGGTATTGTTTCCAGGCCTGAAACCTGACTTGTGGTTTTCTAATTGGTCAAACTTCTTGATGTGTTCACATAGCTGATTGTGGGTGCATTTTTCTACCAGTTTAGCCAGGAAAAGCAGACTGAATACTGGTCAGATGTTTAAGTCTTTCTGGTCAGTGCTCGTTTTTTTTATAGTAGGTGAGATACTTGGCCCATATTCAGGCATTCTGTGAGGGAAATTTGTTGGAGTGATGCGTTTATGATTTTCATCCATAAGGGAGTGACAGATTAGTAGTTCTCTTTCAGTAGGTGGGAGGGAATGGGATCGTACAAAAGTGTGGTAGGTTTCATTGATTGAATAGTTTTCTGGATTTCCCTCTCAGACATAGATCTGAAACTGTTCCAGAAGGCTCAATTTTTTCTTGGGACAGTAGGGGTGTGTTGGTCAGTATTCTTGCTGTCTGCTGTGAGAGTGGGGTTGATGGATTCCATTCCTTCAGTTGGGTACTAGCTTGGATGGGAATAGAGTTGCTTATGGTTGCCATTTTATCTTTAAAGCAAGTTGTTTGCAATTGTGGGTTTTGCAAGTTTTACTGATTGTTGTTTTATTATGTCAAAGAGTTTTCTGGGCTTGTTCTTCACTCTGTCTAGTTGAGATCTGATTTCTGGTGTTTTGGTATTCAAGATAGCCTTTTTGTATGCGCTTCTGTGCATTCTCAACTGTTCGAGATGGATAATGCTTGGGTCCTTCCTCCAAAGTAATTCCAGATGTCTTAGTTGTCTTCTTTCATTGTTTATGTTCTGGTTGAACCACAGAACTGAAGGTTTTTTCTTTTGACTTTTTAGATGTAAAGGAGCAGCCTTCTGAACTATGTCGGTCATACTGCTGTTGCAGAGGTGCTTCAGTTCTTGAACTGATGTTTGGTACGTCCGAGGTGCCAAGAAGGTATGGCATAGACCCACCAGTAATGTTCTGTTTACGTGTCTGTAATCCCTCACCCACGTTTTTCCCTTCTAATTTGACCCTTGATTTTAGTTTCTTGTGTGGGTATTTGGAAAAGAAGTTGATGGTGGTCTGACCGGTCTGTTTGGAATGATGTTTAGCATGTTTATTGATCCCAGTTTAGCGATAATGAGGTCAAGTGTGGCGCCTTTGTTGTGGGTTGGTCCATTGCATGCTTGAGTCATGTTGAGGTTACAGAGTGCAGCCACTGTGGGGTCTTTGTCATTGATCCAGTGCAGGTTGAAATATCCTAATAATATTGTATTCGAGAGTGAAGTAGCATCGTGTTGTGCAGATTTGTAGAGCGCACTATCACCTGGGAGGGTATCCTGGTGCTAAGCGGGTGTGAGTCTAGCCACACCTAGGGTTTATTGGGACTACTCAAAAACCAGGTCTTGAGCCTCTTTCAGAATTCCAGAAGTGAGGAGAAGGCTCTTATGTGTAGCGGCAGGTTGTTCCACGCTTTAGGAGCGATGCAGTGCTCGTTAGTGAATGGGGAGCCAAAGGAATTACTTCAGGTGTGGTGTGATGTGAGTGCAGCACGTGAGGTTAAGAATGGTTCTGGCCTCCTAGTTCTGAATGGTCTGCAGCCTTCTGGTGAGTTTTTTGTTTACTCCGGAATAAATGCTGCTCCCGTAGTGCAACTTTGAAAATCTTCCTCATCATCTTGAGGGTATGGAAGCATGAGGTGGTGACAATATTGACTTGGGTGGCCACGTCGAGTTTGTTGTCAGTGATGATCCCGAGGTTCTTGGCGTGGGTGGTGGGTGTGGGGGTCGGTCGTAGTTCTGTTGGCCACCAGGTGGAGTCCAACTGTCCTGCACTTTTCACAAAATGCAATGTTTCCTTCAGTAGACAACATAACGAAACACACAGTCACTAGCCTTCTAGAAACTCTGTTTGCTAGCAATGAATAACAATGATACGCATAACAGACACAATTAAACGATTAAACATCATGAATGTATTTGCTCAAGGTTTATTATCATATTTGTGCAATACATTTGCAGAATCAAACAACATGCTTGGAATGTGCACTGGGACTAATCATGAGTATGCACTTACTAACTATTTTACTACCATGTTTCATATGAAATGTGTTCAGGTTTCCTTGAAAGGAAAAAATTGTTTATGACAGGACCGCAGAGGATGTGTGATGTATCGATTCTAAAGACACGCTCAGGGTGACTACTGAAAGCAACTCTTGTGTATGCATATGTTTTATGCACATATGCAGCTAGTTAATAATAATAATACAGTCATTTGTAGAGCGCGAACAGCTACCTCCCGAAGGGGGTGTCCCGGCGTTACACTTATGGACTTTCTTATTTGACTCCTTTCTTAGGTGTTACCTATAGACAGCGCATTTACATCATCACTCTGGTCCGCCGTAGCGTTATGACACATTGCAGATGTATTGATCTACATGCAGTTTGCAAAGTGTACCTGATAGTTTAAGCCCAACAGCCAATTTGACTCTTCTAAGTGAAGTAAGGAAATTATTTGTATTCAGTTTGTGATATTTGTTGCTTAATCATTGAACTATTTATGTCTCATGAAGCAGCTCCCAGTGGATGGTTCTGCGGCTCCTTGAATACTGCTTTTGACTCACTTCCCCGCCCTTTCAATTTCTGGCCAATGTCTGCTGGCATCAAATGAAATAAAATGCTGTAATAATTTGGGTTACAACACTCTCACTAGATCTTTGTGCCGATGCAGCTGTGAGATAGTTCTAAGTTTTTTAAATAGTTTTGCTAAATAGGGTGATACATTCCATGTCAACGAAAAATTGAGATAGTTTTGTGCATGTGGCTCATTACTTCTGGGAGATTTTGGTATGATCTGTTATCAGTTCCATTGGCAGGAAACTGTAATAAGCAAGAGCAGGCCATGACTTGCATATATGCAAAGATATGTGTCAGGTCCGCATGACATCATGAATTTAACACATGCTCCAATGTTTTACTGGGTTACTGGGATTACTTGGGATTGAACAATAGTACCCAAGGGTTCAGAATGAGTCAATTGATACATATCATCAATTGTGCCGGGGTGAGTGATTATTAAGTATTTTTTTCTTACATATATATGCATATACAATACAACATATTGGAAAGTCCTGCAAACTTTCTTTCAGCATTTAAGCCCTTATTTAGATCTTGGTGGATCGGATCCTGCCATCGCTTTTTTGGTGGTCTTCCCGCCCGCCACCTTGGCAGTCTGCCCGCTCAATTTAGATGTTAGCTGGTCACTGGAGTGAAGACTGCCACAGTCCCGCAAGCCCCTCTGCCAGGATCATTCTCCCGCATCGACGATGTCAGAGGCAGAAGCAGCTTTTGGAGGGAGTCCTGCCAAGATTCCCGCCGCCAGATTACAAATTACGATGTGCCTTCCTGTCGAGGCAACTGTGGCAGGGAAACCTCCAAGCTTGAGATGGCGAAATCGAAGAAAAAAAGGTGAAAACTCACCTTTTTTCAGGGTTCCACCACTGAATACATCTTGAACACCATTGTCCTTTCTGTGCTGTTGTTACTTGATCACAACGCTCAGCCACCCCGTTGTGACCGGTATATAAGGTAGGCTTTTGTAGTGGCTGTGGGTGTACATTCATTAGTGTGTGTATGTTATTGGTGTGCAATGCTATATGTAAAAAAATGGTCAGTACACATTACCTACATATACATATTAACAGATTCACAGCATAAATGTGTATTGAAATGAAACTAAGTAGCACTTACCTATCTCAACACCACTATGGCCTCACTCTGTCATGACTCCGCCGTCAGGACACCACCAGCACAATGGGAACATCTAAATCGACTCGGCGGAAACCAGCCGGCATGACGGCGTCCGAGTACTGTTAGCCAGCAGAGAAGACTGCCGCCACAGCGGTCTCCTGTCTATTGCCCAACATCCAAATATGGTCAGCTAGACGGAGTACTTGGGACCGCCACTGGGGCGAGACAGCGGTAATACCGCCAATATCTAAATCAGGCCCTATGTCATTTAATAAATTGTTGAGAATTTCAGGTTGCTGTGTGCATTTTCAATGTTATTTATTAATGTTCACATTCTTGACATGTTGCTCCATGGTGCATACTTTTGTTCTTCCAACGTTATGTACATTGAGCTTTCAGCGGACATGTGTTTCACCCTTAGGCCAATCAAACATGGGGTCTTATCAAGGCTTGAGCTGCTCTTGCTGTCTGTGTTCACAGATTGTATGCCACGTCTGGCAGCAACAGAGAGAGGCAAGAGCTCCCTGTGGTCAGCTTGGGTGCCATGCTGTCTGATTACGGTCATGTCATGGTTGTGCGGGATCACTGACATACTATCGATGCACACAATATCGAAACACTAGAAAATCGGAAAATGAATATAGTTAACAAAAATATCGTCTTCCTATACTTAACTAATAAAACCCCAAATATTGAGAACACCAATATTGTTAAAAATATTGATTTTTACTTATATCGAAAACACAAATATCAGAAACAAAAATATTGTTATCTTTAAAAAAACATATATGTCAAAAATATTGCCTCATACAATATCGACTACAATAATATTGCCCAAATCATTACATTATAATTAATAAACATAAAAATATACTTTTTACGTTAAACAAATAATTACAATAAAAATCAAACAATATATACACATTTGAATAAAAAAATATATTACATCAGCAAAATTACTATAATACACCCCAATAAAATATATAACTAAATACATACGAAAACCAATTTGGAGAAGGTATTGGACACTAAAGGGGTGACATTTACTATTCCCAATGCAATCTAAACCAATGTGGGTAAGGTGTTGGACAGTAAAGGGGTGACATTTACTATTCCCACCCTAATCTATACCAATGTGGGTAAGGTGTTGGACACTAAAGGAGTGACATTTACTATTCCCATTCCAGTCCAAACCAATTTTGGGAAGATGTTATACACTAAAGAGGTGAAATTGACTATTCCACTCTAATCTAGACCAATTTGGGGAAGGTTTTGAACACTAAAAGGGTTACTGTAGAGTTGCTGCTATGTTAAGAGTCCATAATTATGTAATGGAGGACGTGGAAGGGGAATGTTTTCTTATGAAGGGAGTTGGGAGTTAGAAAGAAAGCCAGAGAGTTGATGCTGGAGGTGGCTTTGTGTATTTAATAAACTTCTGGATACTCCATGAATGCTGCCGAGTGAGCCTTAAACTGGCGACGAGCTGTTTCTGCGCAGGGGGCAGATAGTGTACCACCTCTACCCCTGGATAATGGTGGTAACCTACCATCGGCATCTCTCACATGAGTAGCCAAGGCGCTGCATAAGAAATTGTGTTTTTGCAAACATAGCGGGCATTTTGAACTTCTATCGACATTGACATCGCTGTTTCATGTTAAACCAACACTGCATCAAAGATTGTGTTTCTGCAAACATAACGGGGATTTCAAACTGCTATCGACATTGTCACTGCATATAAACTAATTGACTTTGAGTGCGCAGTGGTGATCAAGAACGCAGCTGACTTTGTCACTGCCGCCTGTGCACGAAGATTTGAGACTTGAATGCCGCCTACTAATTACTAACTTTAACACTGAGGGCCTCAATACGAACCGTTGCGGTCTCAGGATCGACCGACCTCTGGTTGGCGGTCCCGACACCGTTATTAGAATGCTACCGCAGATGATGCGGTCACATACTCCCATTTCTCAATGGGAGCTTGTGCTGCGGCTGTAAACCGGCCGCAGCATAAGCTCCCATAGAGAAATGGGAGTTTTTGTTAATCCCTGCACCGGCAGGCACCACACGATGCCTGCCACTTGGTGCAGGGATTGACAGGGGGCACCATATGTGCCCCCCAGTCTTCCAACCAGAAGCTGTTTTTACAAGGGGGCCCTGCTAGGGGCCCCCAAAGTCACTTAACGACAGGCTTTTCATGTTGGAAAGCCCGACATGAAAAGCCTCTGGGAAACCGAAATTGTGATCCCGACGGCGGAAACGCCGTCCTTAAGGGATTACGTGCCAGTTCCCCCTGGCCGACGAGCTCCTTGAGCCCGTCAGAAGCCAGCCGGAAAGACCGGCCGGTTTCAAATCCTTCATTGTAATAAGGCTGTCGGATTTGAAACCTTGGATGTCAGTCGGAAAGCCTCCGACCTGTGTCGGATGCTTTCCGACTGACTTCCAAATCAGCCCCTGAGTGTACACATAGACTTGAGTGCGCACGAAGACTCACAGCTGTAACGCAGCGTACTAACACTGCTAACTGTTCTGGCAGTGAGTGCGCACGAAGAGTAATAGCTGCACCACGAGGCGTCCGTGACAAATGAAACACAACGCCTGAGTGCTTTTACATTGAGCAGGCATTGCAGGGAATTGTCCCTTTCGACATTGTAATATCGCCGCACTTCCTTGGTCATTTAAAAAATAAACATTCTGCTCATCGCAAGAGACAGAAGGATTCAGGATCCTTACCTTGCCTTCCAGAACACCCTCGTCATACACAATGCAGCCTCTATGATCCCTGAGGAATCATAGAGAGCAGTGAGAGTGTCTCAGAGGAAATGCCTTGGCAACTGCAACTTCCTATAATCTTAAAGGGAACCATACCGTTTTAAACAGAACTGCAAGCAGGATAGGGAAATGTGAACTTTCAACCTCTTTCCTTCATGGTGTTTTCAAGCAGTGGATTTTGCCAACTTCAGGAACAGGACATTTTCTTTTCTTATGGTAGTTTGTTTTGGTAGTTTTTTATGGTAGTTATTTATTTTATTTATTTGTGTTAACTTTTCATGTTAATTAACAATTTTGCGTTTCAGTTGAAACCATAAATAATTCAGAATTACCATGGCTGACCAAGGTTTAGCTCCACCTTCCATGTTTTTAGCTACTCCTGGAGAACCTCCGATACCATGGAAGCAATGGGAAAAATAGTTTGTCACCTACATTTTAGCCATTGGTGCTGACAAGTACGGCCCTGTAAGAAGACAAGCAATTTTACTTCATCATCTTGGTGTTGAGGGGCGAAGGTTATATGAGGATCTTCCAGAGGTCTCTCTTGGCGTGGGTGATGGACAGCCTAGTAATGTCTATGAAATGTCCTTACAAATGATGGAGGTGTGTTTTGTGACAAAGTTGAATATAGTTTTAGAACGGCACAATTTTTTCTCTAGGGTGCAAAACCCAGATGAAGACATTGTATCCTATGTGGCAGCGTTGAGGGGATTATCTTTAACATGTCAATTTGAAAACCTAGCTGATTTTCTTACACAGGACCAAATAGTAAGGTGTGCTAGTTCAGTTCAGTTCAAAACAAAGTTTATTTGGACTATACAGTCCTTAAACATATAAAAATCATCATAAAATACAATGCTTAAAAATCACAAATTACACAATAAAACACATAAAATTCAAGTTAAAATTGTTCGTTTTTGACTTCAAACCATAAAACATATCCTAACACGTATCATAAATTAAGGCAAGAATTCATTATTGGGCCCATTTCAAATTCTTTGGCTTGTTGAATACTCTTCCCTAGGGCACAAACTTTAAATCCATCATCATACGATTCCAGGGTAAGAACATTAAACCTTTTTTCAACCATATATCCTACACATATCCTGCAAACAGGCGAACTTTAGGATGCTAGTCACATTTCAAAAATTCTTTTACTTTTTGAATAAACCTCCCCAGAGCACAGGCTATATCCAAATTCCTCATTTCTAGTAAAAGTTCTGCTCCCTGTGCCGTTTTTTATGCTATACTTATTAAGAATTGGGCGTAAAATCTCTTTCGTATATCTAAAACTATTTGGCAATCCAATAAAATGTGTACAATATCACACGTTGTCCCCAGCGAACAGTTACATTTCCCATTGCTATCGATCATTACTCTTTTTACTCCATTATTGGAGTAGCAGGGATTGACACCAATTCTCAGCTTTAAAACTTCTCTTCTCAGTCGTCGGCAGGGTAATCTATCGATGTAGGGGAAATTGAATTCATCTTGTAGTTGCTACTAACTGGTCATTCTGTAGTGGAGTTTGAAGAATCTTGCTTGGGAAGAACATATGCTCCGGAGTATGTGACAGTGCCGTAACTCATCTTACCGCATAGGAACAGTACGACAAGCACTTTCCCACTACAAGTAGACTGGGCTCTCCTTGGCTCCCCCCTTGCCATCATAACATCAATTGTTGCATGACTGTGGT
This sequence comes from Calotriton arnoldi, assembly GCA_963921515.1. Classification (NCBI taxonomy): domain Eukaryota; kingdom Metazoa; phylum Chordata; class Amphibia; order Caudata; family Salamandridae; genus Calotriton; species Calotriton arnoldi. The sequence continues at coordinate 1,768,755 of CAWUFW010000138.1, forward strand.
TGCTTGACCCCACCTACTGTGATCTCAAGGGGTGGGGACAAACGGTTAGCTTCAGTTACGGGCCCAATCAATCTTTTTGGGCCATCTATTAATCATACTGTTTATAGGCTCGTGTGTTTGTCGATTGCCCACTGGACTCTTGGACTTGCATATAGGGTGGTTTTATTGTGGTCCCTTCCTAGGTTGAACAATGGGGAAACGTACTTGTGCTACTAAACAGTCCCGGCCCCAAGTAAACCTTTCCTCCCCGCCCCTCCCAACTTCTATTGACCGAATGCTACAAAGGGCTATAGGCGCTGTCACAACAGAAATAGAACTCACTGAAAGGCGTCTGTCAATAACTCCAGATCGCTCTCTCCCGTTAACAGTATCACCCACTCTTAATATTACCTCTGCAGCCCCCTCATCCGTGGAAAATGTCCCACCGTCTCCACCGCAACAAGCAAATGCACCGACAATTGCAACCCGAAAGGGGGACGCTGTTGTAGGTACTCGCAAGAATGGGAAGCGAAAGCAAGCAAGTGGGGGGGCACCTAAAAGCAAGAAAGCGAAAGGGGGGCCTGAGGCAAGTGTAGAACATACGCCCAAGCCAAATGCAATCGTAGAATGCACTGTTAACACTGGTACAGACTCAAACTATCCATCCTGGGCACAGACCCTATTAGCAGACCTGTTGATCCAACTCAGAGTTATCGTAAAGGAAGAAGTTGCCTCTCTAGTCGATCGAATACATAATCTGACAACCATGGGGGATTCAAGGCAAATGCACTCCAGTGCTAACACAATCCAAACTGCACTGAGGGGGGGTGATTCCAGTTCCCAGGTAGATCTTGCCAGGCAAGTTCCCTTAGATAATCAAATGACATCTAGGACTCAAGACCCCATTAGCCACACGATCACTAGCCAAGACACCAGTCGCACTCCCCAGTGCTCTGGTGTGCAACGGGGGCAAGATCACACTGTGCATTTAACTACTAAGAAATCCCATTGTGAGGCTGGGAATGATGCTACAACCCATGCCATCCGGAGTATCCATCAAAGTACTAATAGTGCATTAGGGCCTAGCACAAGTAGAGAAGAGCCGGGGGGGAAGAGTGCCCAGTGGGTAGGTCAGAAGGAATCACCCAGCCAAGTATAAACCTACCTCCTGCCTCATCCCCCTACGTGATCATCTTGGCTGGGGTACCAGTACTTAATAATGGCCAGAGGGAGTCACAACTGGACTTGAGGAATAAAAGTTTGTTTTGGCTGGCAAGGCATAGGCAGTTTCCCTATGAAAGGGCTGGGGAATTTTTAATGGTCCGGGGAGTTGCTTGGGTGGGATCCAGCAAAAAAACAATCCAAGGGGATTGTGTGATCATTAATTTAAAAAACCCCCAGACTGTACGTAGGCTATTAACCCAGAAATTTAGCCCCTCAGAGCCCCACACAGAGGTGAGAGCCCTACCGCTGGACCCACTGCTACAACTCTGGTAGGGCCAATGCAACCTCAGATTATGACAGGCGGCCTATAGAATATCAGAACACTGGCTACAGATACCCTCTCGCCAGACCTCTATTCTATAATCTACCTGTAACCAACAGATATGGGGTTCTGGAAGAAGTGGACTGACATCTAGGGATAATGGGATTGGGTCAGGGAAAGAGCACCCCGATGCCCCAGGGAGGACGAGTGGAGCCTGGCCATGGTTATCTAAGCCAGCCCTCCTACCCACGGGCAGGGCCAGAAATAAAGGTCCGGGACGCAACCACCTTGCAGGTGACCAAGGGGCCTGAAGGTCCACGAGATCTCCCCAGACCCATACTTTTCAATCCTTCTGCTCCTCCCAATATTAATATTTCAAGGGCAAACCCACCCACCGCAACATCTGATGGCCCCACCTTGATTCAACCAGATGGTACCTCCACCCCTGACGCTTACCCCCCTGATGCCCCTAGAGAAATGCCATATACAGGAAGCAAGATGAAGATCCTGTCCTGGAACGTTGCTGGCCTCAAAAGTAAACTGTCTTGCCCCGAATGGGGGCTTTTTGTGGACCAGTATGACATCTGCATGTTCCAGGAAACGTGGGCATGGGTCGATTGCACAAGGGTAGGATTTGCGTCATTTAATATACCAGCCACTATAAGAAAGAGGGGCAGACCATCTGGGGGTTTATCTATTTGGGTCGGCTCCCACGTGGGCTGTATAGCTAGTCCCTTGAACACCTTGTCCAGTGACATCCAATGTGTAATGCTTAGCTTCCCAACTAAGCTGAAACTTGCTCTTATTAATGTCTATTCTCGACCTGTAAGTTTGAGCAAGGAATCGTCAACCCTTGATGTACTAAACTCCTTTATTCCTACTGTTCCCCCCGACATGAGGTTGATTGTTGGGGGTGATTTTAACTGTCAATTTGAGCCCCTCCCTGGCATTCCTGATCCAATCTCCAACGAAGAGGACTCCCAATGGGCAATTCCTGACCCGCAAATTCCGCCGATCAAGGCCTTGTCCCCCTTGGCACTCCAAATTAATGCCATTGTGCTAACCCACTCACTAAGAGCGTGTAATGGCCGCACAATATCAGATACGCCAGGGAAACCAACATTTAATAGAATTGGCCATGCTTCTCTCCTGGACTACATCTTAGTGGAGACTAGATCATGACGCAGGGTTCTCGATTTTGCCGTTGTTCCGCGGCACGATAGCGACCACATTGCCTTGGCATTGGTACTGAAGGTGCCGGACTTAGGTATTGCCCCGGCCAGTAGCCCCCCTCCTGAGAACAGGCTAATACTTACTAATAACAGAAGAAGAATAAAATGGGGGGTAATAAAGCAATCACCTAAGAAGTTGAGTGCACTCTATGCAGTTGTAGTTCCAGTCCTTCTAGAACTCAGTGGTGTTCCTGCTGAAGTGGGCAACCTAGCTTATATTAATAAAGTCGCAGAACTCCATGTAAGCCTGGCATCCAAACTGGCTGATATATTCTACCCAAAAATGCACCTTAAGACAAAAAAATGGGCTACTCAGTCATGGTTTAATGATAATTGCCGAAAGGCGAAACGGGCCCTGATAGCAGCCATTAAAGCCAAAAACAAGCTACTAACAAGATGCAAGCGGGTTTTATACAAAGGAGCTATCTGCCAAGCAAAGTAGTCCTGGGAATTAAATAAATGGGAGGACATAAAAACCGCCCTACTGAATAAAGATATGAAGGAATTTTGGGCCGTAGTCAGAACAGGTAACAGGGAAGGTAATCCAGCCATAGAGCCGAATATACCAGCAGAAAAGTGGGCAGACCATTTTCAGGCGCTATACACAATGAAGCTAGTATCCGGCTCCCACAATGACATCCGCACCACTACCCAAAGGGTCTCATGTGCAGACACCGGCCTGGTAGCTGAGGTAACTACTTCCTTACCAAGGTACACCGATGAAGAAGCTGTTGGGATCACTCTTCCCAAAGTTTCAAATGCAATCAAGAAACTTCCCGCTGGCAAAGCACCGGGATTAGATAAGCTTCCAGGGGATCTTTTCCGAGAAGAACCAACAATATGGGGCCCTTATTTGTGGGTACTATTTAATGCTATAATGAATGGTATGCCAATCCCCGAAACTTGGGCAGGGGCAGAAATTGTCCCAGTTCTTAAAAAGGGCTCTCCACTACTCCCTGCAAACTACAGACCGATCAGTTTGATCGATGTCACACAAAAACTGTTTGCACGGGTACTCCTAGACCGCATTCAGGGTTGTTAAGAACAAAACAGAATCATGAACATTCTGCGCCATCTTGTCTGATGAAAGTTCCTACGTGCACATAAACTACAGTCATTCTGATTTACCACAGCCATTTTGTACTCTGTTGGTCACCTTCATTTCACCCTGTCCTCTAGCAGCTTTCTGACTCTCTGACCAAACCTGATATGTGTGCTGGGGGCTATAAACTATTTCCACGACAAACATCAACATCACCTGCTGCCTCAAACTCGTCTTTCCTCTCATCCCTGCACAAACGGGTTACAAATACCAAACAGACTCTTGCAAACATGGTTTATTGCACTACACACAGCAAGACTGTTTTTTTACCAACAATGGGACCTGTTCTTATCAACAGAACGGACTCTTAGATCTGGCCGGTCTCACTCGTTTTTAGACCCTGAAGCAAGGTCCAGCTGCAATTAAATTGTCTGTTTTTGACCTGGGTGGGAGGAGAGTTAATGTTTGGCTTGTGTAACCATGTTGATAAAACAATGTCAGGCTTGTGTGACAACCTGCCCGGGGCGGAGACTCCAAGCTTGTAACCATGATAAAAGAAACAAATACATTGTGTAAAACTGTATAAAAGGAAGAGTCAGAAGCATTGCCAGTAGAACACCTCCCTGAAGACATCCTGGTGTCAGCAGTTGACGTGGTCTCCTCTAAGAGTAATAAACCTTTTTCTTGCCTTCCAGCTTCCAGCGCCTGCCTCGTTATTTTAGATAGTGAATCCAAAGTGGATTAAAGGTGACTTTGCGCCGGGCAGCATTGGGGATCCCAGGAGACTCGCTGCTTTTCACAAATTGGCGACCCAACGGGGGCCCATCAGAGACACGTGGGTCCAGTAGAGAGGTCCTAACGACGGAGTGAACGACTAAATGATTGGAGTGCACCTGCCTGAAAGAGACCCTCGTCTGGCTGCCAATTGACTGAACTTCACCGGTTCCGAACGGACCTCTCTCGAGTGACCTGCGGTCCTGACTGGGGCCTTACAGGAACGCCGCATTGATTGTTGGAGTGAGAGGACAACCAGGCGCTGGAAGGGGAAGACTAAGAACTGTCCATACGGTCCGGGTAAGGTCGTGAGAAAACATGACTTAAATTGATTGATTGATAGAAATACTAGTATTCCTTTTGAGTTATTTGAGACATTCCCTGCTTGCAAACAACGTAGAATAGGAATATTCTCTCTTTGCAGACAGCGAAGGACAGGTAGTGCAGACTTTTGTCTAACATTAATTGAGATATTCATTTTGACCGCTAAATACGTCATGCCTGTTTTCTCTAGATTGTTTGATTGTTTTGGACCGGACCGTTTGTTAGAGGTCAGTCAACCGGCACCGCCGGAAGGCACCCCTAACAAGGACATGTACGTAAAATATGGATTAGCCACCGTAGCTTATAGCAAACTATGGCATAAGTACACTAGGAAGGACTGGGTAAATCAGTGGCCACTGACGGGATCTTTCGATCCCGCTAAAATAGAAACGTTAGAATTAGCTCTCCACAAAAAGTAAGCTAGACCAGCCATGTTTGATAGTTTTGGTTTATGGCGAAAAGAAGCAGCTCAACGAAAGAAAAGAGACGAAGCTAGACAAGATAAAGAAACGCGAAAATCAGCTTACCAAGCCTGTAAAAAGTTAGAAGAAGAACTAAAAGAAAAGGAAATCGATAAAAAGGAACAGGAATCAAAAATATCAGGTCAATGCCCTGTTAGAACGCCCTTAACTCTTTACCCCGAGTTACCAGCAAAACAGGGGGTAGATGATGATTTATTGTTAGGTCCCCCAATGATATACATGCCACCCCTTATGCCCCTACTCATCCCGTAGTACAACGCCAGGACCCCCAAAGTATAGCTGGAGATGGCACGATCGCCTCAGTCTCCACCGCCTCTGCTCCCACCGAGCCACCCACACCAAATGCCTCATCAAAGGAGGCAGTAGTAGAGGTAGGAACCAAGGAAATAGGAGCGCCCAGGGTCCCGCGATTAAGTAAAAATGAGCGAGCAGGCATTGATAAAATAGTTAAAACCCTCATAGATAGGAAAGAAACAGAAGAACACGTAACAGACATATGCGACTCCTATGTTGAAAACCGCAAACGATACTTTATTGTACGTCTCTGTTACCACACCCTTACTGCATATGAAGAGAAGTACCAAAACGTAGGGCCCGAGCGATTAGTGGCTCTCTACAGGAAGGTAGACATCGGAGATGAAGGCGACAACGATGTTGCAGAACTATTTTCATCCACACTAGAAGTATTGCGTCACCTCATAGAACAAGGACAGATAGATAGGGACAGGACAACTAAGGTAGCAGGACCCCCAGTGGAAAAAACAGATAGCATGATGCCAATAAAAGAAGCTGCCCCTTACTGGGTACCTCCTAGAGGACAAGGGACTAATGACGATATAAACCATCAAGACGCTAGAGGAAGGGTGGTCTACAATTGGGTGTATCAGCCATGGGACAGACAGGACATCCTGACCTTCCGTAAATCTTTGCCGGATTTACGAAAGAACCCCACCGCCTTTTACGCCGAGCTAGGTACCGCTCTGGGATCAACAATAATGACACTTGCCGACATAGACTTGTTCTTCGGGTTATGTTTGCCAGCAGATGTGTGGAAACAGGTTAAGAAAGTAAACCATACCGAACTGTTTGGTCATACCTGGGAACAACTCGACACACTAGATAAACAGCGGAACCCTGGTCAAAAACCAGTTAAAGCAATATTAGACCTCCCTGACAAAATAGTGCAGAAAGTGAAAACGCTGATCCCAGAGAAAAAGATAGACTGGTCCATAGTAACCGCATGCCGCCAGAAACCACAAGAGGACGTCTCAGAGTACTTCTCCAGATTTGAAACTGTGTTCTCTGATTACAGTGGACAAGACATGTCCACCGCAACCGGACACCACTTATTTGTGCAGAACTACGTCAAAGGATTACTGCCAGATGTATCCCAGAAACTACAAGCCAGCGAAAGTAGTTGGGCAGCATCTAAACCGACGGCCATTCTCCAAATGGCCCAGTATTACGAGCATCAGAGAAACGAAAATGACAGGGCTACAGAAAGGAAAAAGAAGGACTTGAAGGAAAGGGTAATGATAGCACAACTCCAGGGGGCGAATACAGGAGGGGAGCAATATAGGGGAGGAAACCAGCAGAATACCCCTAGAGTACAGCCACCTAGGAACAATCCATCTACATCATATGTAGGACGCCAAGACCTAGGACAGGATCAATGTGCATTTTGCAAAAAAATATGGACACTGGAAATCCCAATGCCCGGCTTTGTTAGGAGCTGCTAGGGGCAGAGGGGCGAGGGAAATAGCAAGTGGACAGAGAGGAAGAGGACGTGGGAGAGGGTACACGAGTGAAACAAGCGAGGAAAGGCCAGGAAGAGTGAACGCATTTGACCATCCCAGACAGAATCAGTACCAACAGACAGATTATGACAATACGTACGACTTTGCATAGGACAGCCAGGGGCAAGGGAGGGATCCAGTCGAGCTCTGCGTTGATCAGCAAGGCCCTTATGTTACCGCTGAGGTCCTGGGCACAAGGTCGCCATTTTTGGTAGACACAGGAGCAACACGTAGTGCACTATCCAAACGACTGATTCCAAGGGCACCCTTGTCAGGCTCACATGTGACCTCAATAGGATTTGACAGTACGCCCTCCACCAACCCTTTGTCCCGACCCATCCCTTTTAATCTTGACAGCAATGGCGTCGAAACGACATTCCTCCTCTCATCTAACACCCCAGACGCCATTATGGGCCTCGACCTTTTGAAACACTTCCATGCGACTATCAGATGCTCACCAGACGGAGTGCGTGTCATCCTGTATGACAACCCCCAACGCCATAGAGAGAACCCTTTTCAGCACATGTTTTCCATCTCTGAGACTGACACATCCCTACTGGACACTTTGCCATCACACTTATGGGCTAGGGCTGATTCAGACGTAGGACGAATGATGATTGACCCAGTACACGTAACAATACGACAGGACGCAACCTACCGAAGGTACCGCAGTACAAAATATCGCCAGAGGGTGAGAAAGCACTAACAGAGATCATACACTCTTTGGTAGAGGCAGGGGTGGTAGAGGAAGTAGTGAGCAACATTTGTAACAGTCCCATACTACCGATTGTAAAGAGACAGGGAGAGGGAGATGGGAAAGCCTACCGCTTCATCATTGACCTGCGGGAGGTAAACAAAATCGTAGTACCACAATACCCAGTAGTTTCCGACATCACGACAATTTTGACTTTAATCCCCTCCACTGCCACCACCTTCACTGTGATCGACCTCAAGAACGCCTTCTTTTCCATACCTATACACGAGGACAGCCGCTATCTTTTTGGATTTACCCTAAATTCCCGTTCGTATAGATTTTGTAGAGCACCTCAGGGGTACACTGAGAGCCCAAGTATCTATAGCCAGGCGCTTAAAAGACAGTTGGACGCCATACAATTGCCAGATGGAGTGGCACTAATACAATATGTAGACGACATCCTTCTAGCAGCAGACACCATACCAATAGCCGTCACAGCCACCATCAAACTACTCCATTTCCTTGCTGAGAATGGTCACAAGGTCTCCCGAAAGAAACTGCAGTTCTGTAAATCACAAGTGACCTATTTGGGTCACCTTTTATCAAAAGAAGGGAGAAAACTCACGCCTGACAGGATCCAGACAATTCTAGACACCCCTGTCCCCAAAAATCAGAAGCAAGTCCGCTCTTTGATAGGCCTCACCTCGTTTTGCAGACAGTGGTTACCGAACTTTAGCCTCATTGTCAAACCCCTTCTCTCCCTCCTAGCTAAGGACATCCCCTCACCTCTCCCCTGGACCCCCGAATGCCAGACAGCCTTTAAAGAACTACGCAATACCCTTTGCTCAGCACCAGTCCTAGGAACCCCAGATTACTCCAAACCATTCTTCCTCTACACACACGAAAGGGAGGGATGTGCATTGTCTGTCCTAACACAATCAATTGGTCACAAACAACGCCCTTGTGCATATTTTTCTGCCACCCTCGATCCAGTAGCCAGAGCCCTGCCAGCGTGCCTGCGCGCTGTGGCAGCTGCAGCGGTATCAATACGCCAGAGCAAAGGAATAGTGCTCTCCAATCCAGTCACTGTTTTAGTACCCCATGCAGTCGACACACTACTGAACCAGACCAAAACCCAACACTTGACTAGCGCCCGACTGACAGGATATGAGTTGACCCTGCTAGCACCGCACATTACCCTAAAGCGATGCACCACCCTCAATCCAGCCACACTGTTACCCCTACCCGAGAACGATTCTAACGTGGCTCCACTACACGACTGTGTGACACTAACCGATGAACAAACAAAAAGTAGAGTAGACCTCAGAGACACCGCCTTTCTAGAGCCAGATGGAGAACTATGGGTGGATGGTTCGTGCATCAAACTCCCGACGGCACCACCTCAGCTGCATACGCTGTCACCACACCCCGAACCATTCTAGAAACAGCCCGTATTGCCCAACGTTCCGCCCAGGCAGCAGAACTCATTGCCCTCACACGAGCATGTATTTTAGCAGCTGGCACGACAGTTAACATATACACCGACAGCCAATACGCCTTCGGGGTGGTTCACCATTTCGGGATTCTATGGAAAGAAAGAGGGTTCCTGACTTCACACGGTACACCCATCCTGCATGGAGATTTAGTCTCCGCCTTGACGGAAGCAGTCCTCCTCCCCAAAAAGCTAGCAGTGATAAAATGCCAAGCACATAGGAAAGTGACAGATCTCATTGGACAGGGAAATGCGCTAGCAGACGTTACTGCCCGAGCCACAGCAGAAGACAGAACCATGACACGAATGTATGAGACCAGGTCACAAGCTGAACAATGGACTGATGCTAGGACCACTGTAAGGGACATACAGACTACAGGCACACAAGACGAATTGACCGAGTGGGAAAAGGTGGGACTAAAAGACGAGGAAAATTGCTGGAGAACTAAAGACGGAAATAAATGGCTGTTACCCAATACCTACCTCATCCCCATATTGACCATGGCACATTTACCAGCACACATAGGCTCCACCCCCATGATTGAACTAATCACAAGAGTATGGCATAATGTCAAGATAACAGAATCTGCAAAGCGCCTAGTACAACAATGTATAGTATGCCTACAACACAACCCAGGGAAAGGGACAGTAGTACCACGGGGAGGGTTTGGAGTCCCTGATCACCCCTTTGAAGTCCTTCAAATGGATTACATCCAACTAGAGAGATGCCATGGTCTAAAATATGTCCTGGTGGTTGTGTGCGCTTTTAGCAAATGGGTGGAGGCATATCCCACCCGCGACAATACTGCCATAGCCACTGCAAAAGTATTGTTGAAAGAATTCTTCCCCGGTACGGCCTTTGCAGAATTTTATGGAGCGACAACGGCCCACACTTCGTAGCCGAAGTGATACAGAACATACTGAAAGGGTTGGGGGTAAAACAAAAATTCCATGCCGTCTTCCACCCCCAATCAGCGGGCCTGGTAGAGAGACACAATGCAACATTGAAACTAAAGCTAGCCAAAATAGTTGCCACAACCGGGTTGAAATGGCCCGACGCCCTTCCATTGGCATTGCTATCAATGCGCTCCACCCCGACCAAACACAGACTGACCCCGTATGAAGTGGTCTTCGGCAGGCCTATGAACATTTGGGCGGCACCAAGACCCACCTCCATTAACGATGTCCCGAACATATTAATGTCAGACTATCTGCATAAATTGACAAACGAGCTAACAATTATCCACCAACAGGTGCAGCAAGCCTTGCCTGACATATCCAGGGGCCCAGGACATGTGATAAAGCCTGGGGACTTCATCCTAGTTCGCAACTTCCAAAGAACGAAGAATCTGGAGCCCAGGTGGACGGGCCCCTGGCAAGTCTTGATCACCACTCGAACTGCCCTCCGAGTGGAAGGAAAAAAAAATTGGCTGCACGCCCACCACTGCAAGAAAGTCCCTCCAACGCTGGCAACCTGTGAAGAGGTGGAGGTGCAAGAGGAAGTACTTGCAAAAGACCGACCAGCTCTGAGTTGCTACCCACAAGAAGACACCCTCCAACTGTCTGAATTTCCCGACCCCACGGTGCCATCCAAGGAATGGTACAACCTAAGATCGACGAAAAGGGGGGAGCTCCAACAACCAGGCCACTAACTGAGTCAGAGTCTCAGATCGGTAGCACAGCCAAACGATGCTACCAGGAAAAACACCAGACAAAAGTCTGTGGTCCTAACAGTTGGTGAGCTCCTCGAAGATGATGGAAGAAACGGAACACCTGCAAAGCCACCGCAAAGACACCAAGACTTTTGAACTGCACAGTACAAAGACAATTGCACTTGTAGCTGCATTTCTCACCTGCCTCCTGCTAATGGTCACACTCTGGATCATTGAAGAGAATGCACCTGCATACAGAACATTGTCACCAACCATGCAACCAATCACAAAGAAAGAACACTACCTGGTATCACTACCGCCACATCTCCGAGAACGACGCAAAGAATTCTGGAATAATTCTTTCGTACAGATGCTGCACCAGCACAATCTTGCCACCAATGCCACTAACTGTTGGGTCTGTGGGCTGCTACCACATGCCACTGAACATTCCATCCCTTTCATCCCTTCACCCTTTTCTGTTCATGGATCTTGCCTTGCCTGGATGATGCTCCTACAAGAAAGTTACAAAGACAATGCCACTTCCGATGGGACAATCGCTCAGTTCTACAACGAGTTCTGGCTAAACCAAACAGGAAGAACAGCAGCTCCCTTTGCCCTCACACCTCCAATACGACATTCCCAATGAATGTCCCCTCCAAAGAACGAGTGGAAATACAAGTGTTCAATAATCCTGTCAGAGCCACATTTTCCTACCTGAAGAAAAGAACTGCTGCAACACTGACTGTGGCCCTATCTGTGGTGAACGTCTCTGGCCTTGTATGCATTGAAGGCCGTGGGACTAAGAATGTGGGTCACAGCACTTGTAACATTGTAAGGACTTTGAACACTGCCAATCCTCCAGCATTTGTTGCATCACCCAATATGTACTTTGTCTGTGGAACCAAAGCCTACACCTGGCTCCCAAGAAACTGGGGGCACGTGCTACATCGCCTTTGTTTTGCCACCGACCTACACAGCCCCTGCAGAGCATCATCGAGAAAAGCGTTCTAAAGACACTGATCAAGCAGACTCTGCCGCATCACAGTTCGTTGACGCAGCAAAAGGGCTCGTCCCGCTATGGGGTCCGATGGCAAACAGCCGAGCCATCAGACATCTGTCTCAAGCGGTAGAAACCGCCCTGAACGTCACAGCTGGCATCCTCACCAACAACACTGCCGAGCTTCAAGCGGTCCGTCTGGTGGCCCTACAAAACCGCATGGTCCTGGACGTGGTACTAGCGGATCGTGGAGGAGCATGTCGCATCATTGGTGCCAGTTGCTGCATATACATCCCTGATAATTCACCCTCTGTCTATGAAGCAATCGAACATCTCCACAGACTGTCTTCAGAAATTCATCAAGGATCAGAGACTTGGACAATTGGAAGTTGGCTTTGGGGCATCTTAAAGGACTGGGGTTGGAAAATATCAATGTTTCTCTTGGTCCCAGTATTGGCAATATGTGGTTGCTGTTTGGGTGTACACTGTATACCACCTTTGTGTTCTCTTTGCATAAGTGCCTTGCGCCCTAAGACTATGGACACTCAGTTAACAAAAATGAGAGTAATGTATGAACAAGAAATACAGGACATTATGGAGATCGAAATAGACTGACAAGATGGCTAGTTATGTTCAAAGGGGCGACTGTTAAGAACAAAACAGAATCATGAACATTCTGCGCCATCTTGTCTGATGAAAGTTCCTACGTGCACATAAACTACAGTCATTCTGATTTACCACAGCCATTTTGTACTCTGTTGGTCACCTTCATTTCACCCTGTCCTCTAGCAGCTTTCTGACTCTCTGACCAAACCTGATATGTGTGCTGGGGGCTATAAACTATTTCCACGACAAACATCAACATCACCTGCTGCCTCAAACTCGTCTTTCCTCTCATCCCTGCACAAACGGGTTACAAATACCAAACAGACTCTTGCAAACATGGTTTATTGCACTACACACAGCAAGACTGGTTTTTGCCAACAATGGGACCTGTTCTTATCAACAGAACGGACTCTTAGATCTGGCCGGTCTCACTCGCTTTTAGACCCTGAAGCAAGGTCCAGCTGCAATTAAATTGTCTGTTTTTGACCTGGGTGGGAGGAGAGTTAATGTTGGGCTTGTGTAACCATGTTGATAAAACAATGTCAGGCTTGTGTGACAACCTGCCCGGGGCGGAGACTCCAAGCTTGTAACCATGATAAAAGAAACAAATACATTGTGTAAAACTGTATAAAAGGAAGAGTCAGAAGTATTGCCAGTAGAACACCTCCCTGAAGACATCCTGGTGTCAGCAGTTGACGTGGTCTCCTCTAAGAGTAATAAACCTTTTTCTTGCCTTCCAGCTTCCAGCGCCTGCCTCGTTATTTTAGATAGTGAATCCAAAGTGGATTAAAGGTGACTTTGCGCCGGGCAGCATTGGGGATCCCAGGAGACTCGCTGCTTTTCACAGGGTTGGATGGAAGATAACGAAATTTTAAGCCCATACCAAGCTGGATTTAGGAAGAATACTTCCACCGTTGATCAAATATATTGACTCCAGCTTATATTTTGGAAAATGGTGAGAATGGAGGGTTGGCAGCCTCTACCTAATTTTCGTGGACCTGAAAACGGCTTTTGACCTGGTGCACAGAGACAATTTATGGGGGGTACTAAGAGATATGGGGATCCCATCCTACCTTCTAAGCATGCTTATTAAGCTGCACGAGGCCACTTACGCCCAAGTAAGATGTGGGAAAGGGGGAGAATTAACCCCACGATTCCCAGTTGACAGAGGAGTGAGGCAGGGCTGTGTGCTTGCACCCACCCTGTTCTGCATCTCTGTCAACGCATTGATTGCCCAACTCATTGAGGTTAAGGATAATGATGCCCCAAAGCTAGCAAACTCAAAAGTCCCAGCATTGATGTTTGCGGATGACACCCTCTTAATGTCCAAGTCGCCGATGGGAATACAGAGGGTACTGGACAGCTTTGTCATCTTTTGCAACAATAGGGGGCTGGAGATAAATACCTTGAAGACCAAGTTTATGGTCTTCAACCCAGCCAAGACAACACGCCCTAATCCTCGTTTAGATGACACTGTGCTGGAAAGGGTCTCTGTATTTGACTATTTGGGTGTCACCCTCACAGAAAATATGGAGTGGGGGCCACAAATTGCCAAAGCCAAGCTTAAGTTAGCCCAGACTACTGGAGGAATAGCAAAACTACTTAGGGATTCCTCCTATAAACCTACTGGGCCTATTATTGAAATATACAAGGCACAATATAGGGGTGCTACAATGTATGGGGCCGAACTCTGGGGACATTGCTCTTGCAGCCATGTAAGCAAAGTTGAGAACAGCTTTTTAAGACAGATTTTGGGTCTCCCTTCCAGCACCCCCTTAACCCCCCTGCGGCTGGATTTAGGTATAAGGCTGATTGGAGATGAGATTGGCCTAAGACCCCTAACTTTCTGGAGTAGATTGTGGGTGACCCCGGAACTGGCAGAATATCGGTCAGAAACAAAAGAGTTACTGGGTCTCCCTGGGGTAGAAAAAATTGCTTGGTTTGCACATATAAGGGAAGAGTGCAGTAGGATAGGCAAACCAAATCTCTGGAGTAACCCTGAGGAAACGTGTTCTGCAGTTTCACGTGCTGAACTGGTGAGAATTTATCGAACACATAAATTGGCAGTCATCCATGGGAATCCGGATCCAGGCCATCTGACAGCTGAATTCCTTACTGTAAAAGACGAGTATAAATTTGAACCCTTCCTGGATGGCATTCTACCTTTCCCAGCAAGAAAATTATATCTTCAGTTTAGATTTAGTACCCTTCCACTGCGAGCCTTTACTTGTAAATGGTCTGGAACTGCCCAACGTGGGTGCCCAGCCTGTAACCATCAGGAGGAGTCAGAGCTCCATGTTTTATTTTTTTGTCCAGGATATAAATCTGCAAGACAGCGCTGGCTCATACAGTTGTGCAGGAATCTAGAGTTTGTGCACTGCCAGGAGGCACTTAGAATTTTGAAGTTTGATACCTCTAAGCCCATTGTCTTTGCTGTCTCTCGATTTTTAAATTCGATGTGGCGTAGGCGCTGGACTCTTTTAAAAAAATAATTACACTAGATGCTAATGCATAAACTGTTCTTACTTTTTAAACAAAAAAGAGAGAAAAACTCGTTTTAATCTTTTTTATTGTTTTAAATTTTTACCAATGAAGATGATTTTTAATTCTTATACCATTTGTGTAATTCTTTGTATGAATACTTTCACCATTACTGATTTCACTGGATCTATTGATTCCATGTTCTCCGTTATGTACTGTTTGGTCCTCACAAACGATCTGATTTCTATTGGACCCAGGTTGTGTTTTTCTTTTCTTGTTATTAATGCACTTGCACTTTCCTGAGCTTACTGGCTTTGCCTATAGGCCAGTGCAGTTAATTACCTTGGCAAGCAAAGATGATGCACATTGACTTTTATATGATGGATGGACTCGTTTTTGTATTGTATTGTATTGTATCATAGATTTTATAGCGTAAAAAACTGTCAACCTGCGGGTATCCTGGCGCTGCGACTTACCAAATTGTCACTAGGCAGAACAAATAGCCTGTACGCTGATTTAGAGAGCTCATATTACTCATCCCTAGGGAAGAGCCAAGTCTTTAGGCTTTTTCTAAATGAGAGCAGCGAGTTAGTTTGTCTGATATGCAGGGGGAGATCATTCCAGAGTCGTGAGGCTGCTATACCAAATGCTCTGTCACCCATCCTAGTCTTCTTGAATCTAGCAGTAGTTACCAGACTTGCACTGGAAGAACGAAGATTTCTCCCAGGATTGTACCAGGTGAGTTTCTCCTGCATGGAAATTGGACCCAAACCATGCACTGCCCTGAACACAATGCAGAGAGATTTAAATTGAATTCTCTCCTTAATGGGTAGCCAATGGAGGTCCTTTAATGCTGCCGTCGTTGAAGACCTGCGCTGCCAATTTAGCGCCAGTTTAGCTGCTATGGACTGGATCCTCTGCAGCTTCAATAGCACTGAGTGTGGTGCTCCCAAATACAAAGAGTTGCAGTAGTCCAGTCTACTTAAAATTATTCTCCTCACTACTAAGGGTCTGGTAGCACTAGGCAGTAGTGGGAGAATCTGGCGTAATGCTCTTAAGAGTGAGAAGCAAGTACTAACTATTTTATTGGCTTGTGACTCCATTTGGAGGTTGTCATCCATTAAAACCCCCAGATTGCGTACTGTTCTTACTTGAACCAGTGGTTTGTCCGAAGGGGTAAATCTGAACTCAGACGGCAGAGGCCGCATCATTTTGGCAGAGGAACAATATACAACCTCCGTCTTTCCTTCATTAAATTGTAGGGCATTTGTCCTGAGCCAGTTGGAGGTTTGACACATGCACTCCTGAAATGTTTCTATGGATACCGCTTGATTTCCCTCCATGGAAAACACCAATTGTGTGTCGTCTGCATAATTGACAATTCTTTATTGTCAAGCTTTTGATTGTATTTGTATACATACTTTTATGGTCTTAATGACCGAAATAAAGTTTTTTTTTAACTGAACTGAATTTATTTTGCCATGAAGTAGCCATAAAACATACCGATTTTTTTCTCCTGAGGTACTCCTGATCCTGGACTCGAGAAGTTTCTTTGCCCAGAGACCTAAGTTCCCTCCTCTCAGCCTCAATTTGTAGGGACAGGGGCTAATCTTAAGCCTCATCATTGTACAAGCTTTTATCAGAGTTTTTCTTACCCCTTTTGCCCATGTTAGATCACTCATTAATATCTCATTTCTGCACCACTGCGAGGCAAAGATAATACGTTTTTCAGGGCTTTTCCCTCTTCTCCATCCCGTCCATTTTTCCCACTCAAGTATAGTAGTTCGGCTCCATATAGGAACTGCGGTGGAACCATAGCTGTATATGCTTTTAACACCGGGCTATCCGACTTTTCCCCGTATACTCCGTTAAATTTCTTTAAACCACTAACCGAAGCTGATGTCCTTACTTTCAACGCTTCGAGGTGGGTAGACCAGTTCATATTTTTCTGAAACCACATGCCCAGGTACCTGTATTCATCTACTATTTACAACTTTGTGGAACCCAAGTACCAACTGAACCTTATTTTCCTTCTTCCAAATCTCATAATCTTTGTATTGTCCATGTTCACTACGAGTTTTTTATGCCCACAATATTTGTTAAAACTGTTCAGCTTTCTTTGTAGCCCAATCTCTGTTTGGTCTACTATTACTAGATCATCCGCATATAATAGACAAGAGATGTGTTTCCCATCTACCTTTGGGCTGGCCCCCCTTTCTTTGCCTAAGACTGAGGGTAAATCTGCAATGAATAGGGAAAATAATAGAGGGGCCAATACACACCCCTGTCTCAGCCCATTTCCAATCTGTATTTTCTGAGACAGGCTCCCCTCTGTGTCTAGAATTACTTGCGCCCAGTTGGACGTATGAAGTTCTTGTATCAGACTTAGTAAGTCTCTTGGGATGTCATAACCAATCAACGTCTCCCACAGCTTCCCTCGGTCCACTAAATCAAACGCTGCGCGGAAGTCCACGAAGCAGCAGTACAGACTTCCAATCTGCTCAATGGACTTCCGCGCAATGGACCAGAGCGCAAAGCAGTGATCGACCGTTGAATGTCCCTCCTTAAACCCCCCCTGCTCCGGGGGCACAATCTGATTCACTTCTGCCCACTCCTTAAGCCTCTCCAAGATTATTTTGGCTAATACTTTTTCACCTATATCTATAAGATTGATTAATCTATAGTTTTTGGGGGCATTTATGTCTCCTTTTTTATGGATCGGTCTTATAATTGCGCCTCTCCAGTTTTCTGGTATGATACCTGTATTAAGTATCCCCAGGAACATTTTTGGAAAAAAGTCTGCCCACCACTCAGGCCTATTTTTTATGATCACTGCCAGGAGGTTATCTGGGCCAGCTGCTCGAGTCAGTGTTAGATTAGATATAGTTTTTTTAACCTTGCTGGCGGTAAACTGATCCTTAACTTCCTTCTTCACTCCTAGCCATAATTTTGAGATTGATGCCTCATTTTCTTTCCAATTACCATAAATTTCCCCCAGGTAAGTAACCCAGTCATCTTCTGGTACCACACAGTTCAAGGAACCTAAAGATTTCCATGAGCTTTCTTGGACCAATTTCCAGAAGCCTTTCAAATCTTTAGATTCTATCGCAGTTAGCAATTTAACCCAGCAGCTCTCTTTGTAGGATCTTTTTTATTCCTTACCATCATTTTATAAGTTCTCCTTTGTTTCTGGAGGCTGTAAAGCAATTCTACATTGTACTTTACCCTAAGTCTTCTTTCTCGTTGTCTGATGCTTGCTTTAGCTTTACGACATTCTTCGTCGAACCATTTCCTCTCTATACTTTGTGGTTGGTTTTTCCTCCCACACCCTGGTTTTCAAAATTTAATTTTTACCCTTATACATTCCACCAGTTGCCTAATAATATTTTCGAACCAGACAGTATCATAAGAATTCGGAACATTTTCCAACGAAAGTGTCTGCTGTAAGGCTGCTAGCTTTTCTATAAAGTCCTCTGATATCCGAGTTGTAAGGGGTCTTGGGTAATCAACGTGGACCTGTATCACAGTGTCACTTTGTTTTTTCTTTATACCATATACTTCTATCTTCAGGGGCTAATGATCACTTCCTTCCACATTTACCACCTCAAAGCGCTTAATTAGATCAAAGTTCCAGGCATGTACAAACACATAGTCTTTTGGGCAGAGTTGCTGGCCTGACTTGAAAGTGCGCTTTGCTGGTCTATCCGTGTCCAATCTGCCGTTCGCACAGACCAAACCCAAGGCGCCAAGCATTTGACCTAGAGACACATCATATACTGACATAACCCCCCTTGGAAATAAGGCTTCCCTAATTTTATGTGAAATCAACAATTCTTTGCACCATTGGTCGGTCCTACATGGGTTTAGCTTGTGGTTGAAATCGCCCATCACAAACAATACATCTTTTTGATAATTATCAGATAGATTTAACAAATCCTCATTTAATTTTCCCATTTCGACCTTATAATCGTTCTCTCCCCCCCTCTGGATGTATACATTTACAATAACTATGCCTTCAAATCGATGGCCTGGGTTCGATAACAGTACTCTACATCCTATTGCCCATTTGCATTTTACATCTAAAAGTACCACCTTCCTGGCAATCTTAGATGAAACCAGCGTCAGTTGCCCTCCTGAGGGTCTACCAAAACGATTCTTTTTTGCAACCTTCGTCTGATGGGCAAACCCCTCAATTACTAGGGTTTCGTCGCACAGCCAAGTCTCCTGCAAACAAATAATCTCATTGCTGTCAGTGGCTTTTTTGAAGCTATCCTGATTCGCTATTCTATTATAGCCATTTATATTCCAGGATAGTATGGATAGGCTGTGCGACGACCCAGGCTCCTAATCTATCTCACTTAGGCACCCATCTCCCTCATATGCTGGGGATGCTAGGACTCTATATCTGTTTCCTGCTAGGAATCCTTCATCGTCTCTCTCACTTTCCCTTCCTCTTATGGTGATTTCAAGATCATCCTTTTTATCCCAGCAAGCATCGATCGATCTAACCTGCCTTCGGCCCAGCCCTGCATGGTTTAAAAGGAATGATCTCTCATCCTTATTATAAACTTGCAATTCTATCCTTTTTACTAGTCTGATCCCTTCCTTATAAAGCTCATGTTCCGCTTTTATTATTGCAGCCTTTACTAGTCCAGAGTAAAGCAAAACCTTGGTTACATCTGTCCCCTTGCTATTTAAGGTAAAGCCAACTTCTCTAAGGTCCTCTGTGCCGATATTCCATAAGCTTTCACAATTAGATAGGGAGGAAAGCAGTTGTGATCGGTTTAAAGGAACTAATTTCCTAACTTTTTCCCCCCCTTTACCCCGGCCGATCGGCTCCAGGAATACCCAAAGGTCCTGTTTACTTTTTATCTCTGCCTCATGGGGCCCCCCATTTGGTCATACTCGCTTCTACCTTGATGAAGTAGCTCCTTGCCTTTATCCATATGGCCTCTAATGATTCTTGTGCCTCCTTGCGTTGACTTCTCCAACTTCCTTTCCCTTTCCCCCTCTTTTTTTTCTACTTGTTCTTTATTTATACTATTTTTCCTCGTCCTAAATTTTCCTGGGCCTTTTTTCTTCCTTTCCTCGCCTTCTGTGTTACTCCCGGATGTTCCTTCTCCTAAATTATTTACCTTTAATGGGGCTAACCTTACCTTCTTTCTTACGAGCACTTGTTCTTCTTCTCTTACTTCCTTCCATAACCCCTGCTGTAATGGAGCTTGGCCCTTTCTAGATTTCCTCTTCCATCTCTTTGGGCGTGGGATACGCTGCTTATAACTCCTCCTTTCCCCCCGTTTTTTTATGATCATTGGGTGCCGTGAAATAAATACACTATGCCCTTCGTTCTGCAGTGGGGCCTCCAGCGGTGCGCCTTCCTGCCGAGGCCTATCCCCCTCTTGGTGGGCCTCACCAACTGGTCTAACTATGGAGGGCATAAGCTCCCTGATTTGTTTCAGCTCCCCTATCATGATTATGAACTGATCCCTTTGGGTTTTTAAGACCTCATTGTTCATTACTGCTACCTCTAGCAACCCTTTGTAGAATTAACATTATGTCCAGCATAGCGGCGCTTAGAGGTACCTGTTACCTCCAAATTAAACAAAGAGGGTCCCGAATTATCGTTCACTTTGTCCTGGGAATTTTCCGCATCCACCTTTTTATCCATATATCATTTTATAAGATGGATATTACTCTGTCCCTCGTCGTCTGTTTCCGATTCCTCGATTTCTCCCTCAATCTCTATCTCTTGAACACTCAGAGAGCTAGAGAATCTAGGAGATGAGGACAGGCTTGGGTCCAGAAAGAGTCCGGAGAGGTTAAATTGACTTTGATTTGGTGAGGCTCGCTCCTGGGGTGCCACATTGGCTGGAGTTAACAGATTCTCTCTCGCGCTCTGTTGTTTTCCTTTCGTGCCCTTTCCTTTAAAATGTTTCCCCACGAAATCTTTAATTGAGTTTGTAACCGAGGCTCCGCCCTTTGCCCCCCCCGGCCTACTTTGCTGCGGAGTTGTGGCCGGGGGTTGGTTTTCCCTCTGTAATGCTTTTTTACATCCGGTGGTGTCGCCATGGGCTTCTTTTACATTTCCTTTCTCTTTCAAGGACATGGCTATATCCTCTCTGCCCATTTCGCTAAGGTCGGGTTTTTTAGTTTTTTTTGGCCTCTCGGTGCTTTTGCTTTACTAAGTGCCATCACCTTTTGGGTCCTTTTGCACTTTTCCTCCTTTGTTACAGGTGAACCCCTATAATACCCTTCTTCTTCCTTCCCTTTTGGCTTCCACCATAGGCTTCCGAAACAACTTCTGTTTGAGTCACCTTTTCTTGCCTGGGACCTTCTCCAACACAATTTGTCGATGTGCCCCAACCCCCCTGCCCCTGCACTTACCTCTGTTCCACGGCTGCGCGCTACTGTCTCCCAGCTCAACTTCTGCTCTGCTGCTCTGCTGCACCTCCACAACCCAGTCAATTAGCAGCTGGGATTTTCCTCCACGATGCACGGGGGAAGACCAAGTGCAGCTCAATGCCCTGCACTGGGAGCACTGGGAGCCGGGAAGTCCCAGGCTCACTCCGTGTGCTATGGCCAAACAATTTAGTCCTAATACGCCTTCCCTCGGCGTCGCGATGCGCCTTCTCCCAGCGTTTCTGGTGCGTTTCTGGTGCGCCTTTACTCGCCTTCACTCGGCGTCTGCGTGCGCCTCGGTGCGCCTTCTACCGGCGTTTCAGGCGTGCTTTTTTCCCCGGCGTCCTGATGCACCTTCCTCTTCGGCAGCGACGATGTCCCGTGTCACGTGATGCTGGGCGTACGTCGTAACGTAACGTAGCATAGCGTAGCGTGGCCGGGAACAGAGACTTGGCAGGTGTACTAGTGATAAAAGGATTCAAGAGAAATTGTTAATAAAGAATCCAATGTTGGAAGAGGCAATAGAGATTGCTATGGGTTTGGAACATACTCACCAATGGATAAAAGAAATGGACAAAGAATGCGGAAATAAAAGCAGTTTTGATATGAAAAAGTAACAATCTTCTAGCGTATTGGATGTCTATGGATCAATAAGTGAAGTCTAGAAGACAAAACCAGTAGAGAAAAATCGTTTCAAGGTGAATCTATGGTTAAGGAACAGTACTTACTAACACAGAAAGCTAATTCCAGAACCATCAGATGTTATTGTTGTGTTGGACCTGGGCATATAGGGTCAAGTACAACATGTGTTAAAAGCAAAACAACAGTCATGAACATTACCTGCGCCATCTTGTCTGGTGGAATTCTATGTGCACATAAGTTGCAGTCATTTTGATCTATCACAGCCATTTTTTACTCTGTTGGTCACCTTTGTTTCACCCTGCCCTTACTAGCATCCCTCTGACCGACCTGGTACGTGTGCTGGGGGCTATAAACTCTATTGCCGCAACAAACCTCAGCGCCACTTGCTGCCACAAACTCGTTTTTCCTCTCATCTCTGTTTACAGGCAAACCTTTGGACACTCTACCCCTCACTGCACCTAGTTACACAAACAGGTTCCAAACACCAAAAGACTCTTGCAACATGATTTATTGCACTGCAAACAGCAAGACTTGTTGTTACCAACAATGGGACCTGTTTTTATCAACAGAATGGACTCTTATATCTGGCCGGTCTCACATGTTTTAGACCCTGAAGCAAGGTCCAGCTGCAAGATAAGATTGTCTGTTTGACCTGGGTGGGAAGAGAATTACTGTTGGGCTTGTGTGACAACCTGCCCGGGCGGGACCCCAAGCTTGTGTAACCATGTTGACAAAACAAATGCATTGTGTCAAACCTGTATAAAAGGAAGAGCCAAAGGAGTTATCAGCAGAGCACCTCCCTCAGACATCCCGGTGTCTCAGTTGACGTGATCTCCTCATGAGAAATAAACCATTTTCTTGTCTTCCAGTTTCCAGCGCTTGCCTCATTATTTTGATAGCGAACCCAAAGTGAATTAGAGGTGGAACCCTGCACCGGGCAGCATTGAGGGTCTTAGAAGACTCGCTGCCTTTCACAAATTGGCGCCCAAACGTAGGGGCCCATCAGCGACGCGTGGGTCCGGTAGAGAGGTCCTAACGACGGAGTGAACGACTAAACGATTGGGGTATACCTGCCTGAGAAGACCCTTGTCTGGCTGCCGATCGACTGAACTTCACCGGTTCCGAACGGACCTCTCTCGAGTGACCTGCGGTCCTGACTGGGACCTTAGAGGAACGCCGCATTGATTGTTGGAGTGAGAGGACAACCAGGCGCTGGAAGGGGAAGACGAAGAACTGTCCATACGGTCCGGGTAAGGTCGTGAAAAAACGACTTAAATTGATTGATTGATTGAATAGTTTGATTGAAATACTAGTATTCCTTTTTGATATTGAGTTATTTGCGACATTTCCCTGCTTGCAAACAACGAAGAATAGGAATATTCTCTCTCTTTGCAGGCAGCGAAGGACAGGTAGTGCAGACTTTTTGTCTAAATTGATTGATTGAGATATTCATTTTGACCGATAAATACGTCATGCCTGTTTTCTCTAGATTGTTTGATTGTAATTGTTTTGGACCCGACCGTTCGTTAGAGGTCAGTCAGCCGGCACCGCCGGAAGGCACCCCTAACAAGGACATGTACGTAAAGTATGGATTAGCCACCGTAGCTTATAGCAAACTATGGCATAAATACACTAGGAAGAACCGGGTAAATCAGTGGCCACTGACGGGATCTTTCGATCCCGCTAAAATAGAAACGTTAGAATTAGCTCTCCACAAAAAGAAAACTAGACCAGCCATGTTTGACAGTTTTGGTTTATGGCGAAAAGAGGCAGCTCAAAAAGAGAAAAGGGACGAAGCTAGACAAGATAAAGAAACGCGAAAATCAGCTTACCAAGCCTGTAAAAGATTAAAAGAAAAAACTAAAAGAAAAGGAAAACGATAAAAAGAATCAAAAATATCAGGTCAATGCCCTGTTAGAACGCCCTTGACTCTTTACCCCAAGTTACCAGCAAAACAAAGGGTAGATGATGATTTATTGTTAGGTCCCCCAATCATATACATGCCACCCCCTTACGCCCCTACTCATCCTGTTGTACAACGCCAGGACCACCAAAGTATAGCCGGAGATGGCACGATCGCCTCAGTCTCCACCGCCTCTGCTCCCACCGAGTCACCCACACCAAATGCCTCACAAAAGGATATAGAATGAAGGTGGGCTTCGCATGGGGCCTTCTTTCTGATCAGAGTATGTGGATATAAAATAAAGTCTGTATTTCTGCGCTGAGGCACTAACACTGGCTACAAAAACTGTTTCTTCACAACACACATCAATTTTTCATGACTTTTTAACGTGTTCCCAGTCATTAGATCTGTACCACAGAGACTCTTCAAAGACTCGAATTATCTCAGTATACAAGGCTGCAAAGCACCATCTATGACGCTGCAGTCACGCCTCGGCTGCCCTCGCCCACCTGGCATCTGCTGCCCCCCTGGTTTCACTCTGCAGCAGGCTTCCACCTCGGAGTGTTTGGTCTCTGCCGCAGGTGTCTGTAAGGGGAGCCCCTTTTGGTTTTTGCTATGTAAGGGGAGCCCGGCTCCTGAAACGGAGGCAGAACTAACATTCCTCTCACATGAGCCACTGAGAGTTCACTGCTGGGGTCAGATACTGCACCTCACAGCTGCTGCCCCAGGCGGTGCAATGAAATGTGCCCACTGAATCACTTGCCACTGCCAGGGGTTATGATCTGGCTCAACAATTAGTGACCACTCGCCCTCTGCAGCTGTTCTGATGCACCAACAACGGCATGATGAAGGCACGCCCCAGCCCGAGCACGTGCCCTCGAGCTCATATTACATAAACCCATTGTAGCCAAGCACCGTCAGCCAGGTCTGGTCTTTTGGCCGTCCGCGCTTTGCATTCTGGGTTTTGTATTTTTACATTTATCATTATAAGTACAGGGTTCAAACACCCAGCACACAAAGTGTCACACACAGCATTTGACAACTTTAGAAACTATGCAGTGGTAAAAAAAAAAAAAACACTTTTGTGTTATTTGGTTCCTAGGAAAATTTCTATGGGCTGGAACAAAGAATTGTTTTTAAAATTATTTATTTGTGGTTTTTTATAATAGAGTACTTGTAAAGCACTATTATTAGCCACCACTAGATAGCTTTGGAGCGCCTGGGATCAGATATTACTACGGTTAGGTAGTAAGTCGAAGACATACTCATAACAACAAAACAAAAAAAACAAAAACGTGCAACCTGTTTACAGATCGTAAAAACCGTAGACAATAATGCAGAGATAAACGCGGGAGGGCATCGGCTGGTTTTTAGGCGTATAACCTGGAGGTCTGCACCTAGTCACGAGGGCATAAATGCATAAATATTACTGCATTCCATATCAGAGATCTATGGCTTGCACATCTATCGCTAAAATAATTATTTATGTTTAATGAACATTTTATTAAACATCCTGGTATACAAATGGCCCTTTTAAAAAAAAATATATATACAACTGGAACAGAAATATTTTGCACAATTTCTGAAGCATATCTGCTAAAAAAAAAAAAGTGTACTTTTGTGTTTCTCGTTATGTAAATACAGTAGAAATGTTGTGAAATCACTAAGCCCAATACTGCTGCCAGAAAGGATGCTAAAATGGTGCAAATTACGTTTCTCTCTTGTTCGGCACCAGTGCAAAGTTTCTGTATTATGTCAATTACTGAAAAGCGGAGCAACTGAGGAACAGAATGAAATCAGTAAAAGAGTGAGAATAAATCCCAGCTCATCCACTCAGCCTTTCAGTGTCACCAGGCACTCGCCAACTGTCAATAGCGCCAAGACACCCTCTTGGTGAATGTGCACTCTACACAGACTTCTTTTATATCATGTTACACCTCATTGGCCTCAAATGCCTGGTGAATTAATACTGTAGGGTCATTGTTTACAGGCCCTGTGTAGAAGCCACCAGACATCCTGAGCCACTTTATGGACACTGGAAAACCCAATGCCCGGCTTTGTTAGGAGCTGGTAGGGGCAGAGGGGCGAGGGAAATAGCAAGTGGTCAGAGAGGAAGAGGACGTGGGAGAGGGTACGCGAGTGAAGCAAGCGAGGAAAGGCCAGGAAGAGTGAACACATTTGACCATCCCAAACAGAATCAGTACCAACAGACAGATTATGACAATACGTACGACTTTGCATAGGACAGCCAGGGGCAAGGGAGGGATCCAGTCAAGCTCTATGTTGATCAGCAAGGCCCTTATGTTACCGCTGAGGTCCTGGGCACAAAGTCGCCATTTCTGGTAGACACGGGAGCAACACGTAGTGCACTATCCAAACGACTGATTCCAAGGGCACTCTTGTCAGGCTCACATGTGACCTCAATAGGATTGACGGTACGCCATCCACCAACCCTTTGTCCCGACCGATATGTAGACGACATCCTTCTAGCAGCGGACACCATACCAATAGCCGTCACCGCCACCATCAAACTACTCCATTTTCTTGCTGAGAATGGTCACAAGGTCTCCCGAAAGAAATTGCAGTTCTGTAAATCACAAGTGACCTATCTGGGTCACCTTTTATCCAAAGAAGGGAGGAAACTCACGCCTGACAGGATCCAGACAATTCTAGACACCCCTGTCCCCAAAGATCAGAAACAAGTCCGCTCTTTGATAGGTCTCACCTCATTTTGCTGACAGTGGTTACCGAACTTTAGCCTCATTGTCAAACCCCTTCTCTCCCTCCTAGCTAAAGACATCCCCTCACCTCTCCCCTGGACCCCCGAATGCCAGTCAGCCTTTAAAGAACTACGCAATGCCCTTTGTTCAGCGCCTGTCCTAGGAACCCCGGATTACTCCAAACCATTCTTCCTCTACACGCACGAGAGGGGAGGATGTGCATTGTCTGTCCTAAAACAATCAATTGGTCACAAACAACGCCCTTGTGCATATTTCTCTGCCACCCTCGATCCAGTAGCCAGAGCGATGCCAGCGTGCCTGCGCGCTGTGGCAGCTGCAGCAGTATCGATACGCCAGAGCGAAGGAATAGTACTCTCCAATCCAGTCACTGTTTTAGTACCCCATGCAGTCGACACCCTACTAAACCAGACCAAAACCCAACACTTGACTAGCGCCCGACTGACAGGATATGAGTTGACCCTGCTAGCACCGCACATTACCCTAAAGCGATGCACCACCCTCAATCCAGCCACACTGTTACCCTTACCCGAAAATGATCCTAGCGTGACTCCACTACACGACTGTGTGACACTAACCGATGAACAAACAAAGAGTAGAATAGATCTCAGAGACACCGCCTTTCTAGAACCAGATGGAGAACTATGGGTGGATGGTTCGTGCATCAAACTCCCCGACGGCACCACCTCAGCTGCATACGCTGTCACCACAGCCCGAACCGTTCTGGAAACAGCCCATATTCCCCAACGTTCAGCCCAGGCTGCAGAACTCATTGCCCTCACACAAGCATGTATCTTAGCGACTGACACGACAGTTAACATATACACCGACAGCCAATATGCCTTCGGGGTGGTTCACCATTTTGGGATCTTATGGAAAGAAAGAGGGTTCCTGACTTCACACGGTACACCCATCCTGCATGGAGATTTAGTCTCCGCCTTGACGCAAGCAGTCCTCCTCCCCAAGAAGTTAGCAGTGATAAAATGCCAAGCACATAGGAAAGTGACTGATCTCATTGGACAGGGAAATGCACTAGCAGAAGTTACTGCCCGAGCCACGGCAGGAAACAGAACTACGACACGAATGTATGTGACCAGGTCACAAGCTGAACGATGGACTGACGCTAGGACCACTGTAAGGGACATACAGACTACAGGCACACAAGACGAATTGACCGAGTGGGAAAAGGTGGGACTAAAAGACGAGGAAGATTGCTGGAGAACTAAAGACGGAAATAAATGGCTGTTACCCAATGCCTACCTCATCCCCATATTGACCATGGCACATTTACCAGCACACATAGGCTCCACCCCCATGATTGAACTAATCACCAGAGTATGGCATAACGTCAAGATAGCAGAATCTGCAAAAGCATAGTACAACAATGTATAGTCTGCCTACAACACAACCCAGGGAAGGGGACAGTAGTACCACGGGGAGGGTTTGGAGTCCCTGACCACCCCTTTGAAATCCTTCAAATGGATTGCATTCAACTAGAGAGATGCCTTGGTCTAAAATATGTCCTGGTGGTTGTGTGCGCTTTTAGCCAAACACCGACTGACCCCGTATGAGGTGGTCTTCGGCAGGCCTATGAGCATCTGGGCGGCACCAAGACCCACCTCCATTAACGATGTCCCGAACATATTAATGTCGGATTACTTGCATAAATTAACAAACGAGCTAACAATTATCCACCAACAGGTGCAGCAAGCCTTGCCTGACGTATCCAGGGAACCGGGACATGAAATAAAGCCAGGCGACCATGTATTGATTCGCAACTTCCAAAGAACGAAGAATCTGGAGCCTAGGTGGACGGGCCCCTGGCAAGTCCTGATCACCACCCGAACTGCCCTCCGAGTGGAAGGAAAACGAAACTGGCTGCACGCTCAAACGAGTCCCTCCAACCCTGGCAACCTGTGAAGGGGTGGAGGTGCAAGAGGAAGTACTCGCGAGAGACCGACCAGCTCTGAGTTGCTACCCACAAGAAGACACCCTCGAACTATCAGAATTTCCCGACCCCCACGGTGCCATCCAGGAAAGGGTACAACCTAAGATCGACGAAAGGAGGGAGCTCCAACGACCAGGCCACTAACCAAGTCAAGGTCTCAGATCGGTAGCACAGTCAAACAACGCTACCAGGAAAGCGCCAGACAAAAGTCTGTGGTCCTAACAGTTGTTGAGCTCCTCGAAGATGATGGAAGAAACTGAACACCTGCAAAACCACCGCAAAGACACCAAGACTGCTAACCTGCACAGCATAAAGACAATTGCACTTTTAGCCGCATTTCTCACCTGTCTCCTGCTAATGGTCGCACTCTGGATCATTGAAGAGAATGCACCTGCATACAGAACATTGTCACCCACCATGCAACCAACCACCAAGAAAGAACACTACCTGGTATCACTACCGCCACATCTCCGAGAACGACGCAAAGAATTCTGGAATAATTCTTTCGTGCAGATGTTGCACCAGCACAATCTTGCCACCAATGCTACCAACTGTTGGGTCTGTGGGCTGTTACCACATGCCACTGAACATTCCATCCCTTTCATCCCTTCGCCCTTTTCTATTCATGCATCTTGCCTTGCCTGGATGATGCTCCTACAAGAAAGTTACAAAGACAATGCCACTTCCGACGGAACAATCGCCCAGTTCTACAACGAGTTCTGGCGAAACAAAACAGGAAGGACAGCCGCCCCCTTCTGCCCTCACACCTTCAATGCGACATTCCAGATTAATGTCCCCTCCAAAGAACGAGTGGAAATGCAAGTGTTCAATAATCCTAACAGAGCCACATTTTCCTACCTGAAGAAAAGAACTGCTGCAACACTGACTGTGGCCCTATCTGTGGCGAACGTCTCTGGCCTTGTATGCATTGAAGGCCGTGGGACTAAGAATGTGGGTCACAGCACCTGTAGCATTGTAAGGACTTTGAACACTGCCAACCCCCAGCGCTTGTTGCATCACCCAATATGTACTTTGTTTGTGGAACCAAAGCCTACACCTGGCTCCCAAGAAACTGGGGGGCACGTGCTACATCGCCTTTGTTTTGCCACCAACCTACACAGCCCCTGCAGAGCATCATCGAGAAAAGCGTTCTAAAGGCATTGATCAAGCAGACTCTGCCTCATCACAGTTCCTCGACGCAGCCTGATAATTCACCTTCTGTCTATGAAGCAATCGAACATCTCCATAGACTATCTTCAGAAATTCATCAAGGATCAGAGACTTGGACAATTGGAAGTTGGCTTTGGGGCATCTTGAAGGAGTGGGGTTGGAAAATATCAATGATTCTCTTGGTCCCAGTATTGACAATATGTGGTTGTTGTTTGGGTATACACTGTATACCACCTTTGTGTTCTCTTTGCATAACTACCTTGCACCCTAAGACTATGGACACTCAGCTAACAAAAATGAGAGTAATGTATGATCAAGAGATACGGGATATTATGGAGATCGAAATAGACTGACAAGCTGGCTAGTTATGTTCAAAGGGGCCACTGTTAAAAGCAAAACAACAGTCATGAACATTACCTGCGCCATCTTGTCTGGTGGAATTCTATGTGCACATTAGTTGCAGTCATTTTGATCTATCACAGCCATTTTGTACTCTGTTGGTCACCTTTGTTTCACCCTGCCCTTACTAGCATCCCTCTGACCGACCTGGTACGTGTGCTGGGGGCTATAAACTCTATTGCCGCAACAAACCTCAGCGCCACTTGCTGCCACAAACTCGTTTTTCCTCTCATCTCTGTTTACAGGCAAACCTTTGGACACTCTACCCCTCACTGCACCTAGTTACACAAACAGGTTCCAAACACCAAAAAGACTCTTGCAACATGATTTATTGCACTGCAAACAGCAAGACTTGTTGTTACCAACAATGGGACCTGTTTTTATCAACAGAACGGACTCTTAGATCTGGCCGGTCTCACATGTTTTAGACCCTGAAGCAAGGTCCAGCTGCAAGATAAGATTGTCTGTTTGACCTGGGTGGGAAGAGAATTACTGTTGGGCTTGTGTGACAACCTGCCCGGGGCGGGACCCCAAGCTTGTGTAACCATGTTGACAAAACAAATGCATTGTGTCAAACCTGTATAAAAGGAAGAGCCAAAGGAGTTATCAGCAGAGCACCTCCCTCAGACATCCCGGTGTCTTAGTTGACGTGATCTCCTCATGAGAAATAAACCATTTTCTTGTCTTCCAGTTTCCAGCGCTTGCCTCATTATTTTGATAGCGAACCCAAAGTGAATTAGAGGTGGAACCCTGCACCGGGCAGCATTGAGGGTCTTAGAAGACTCGCTGCCTTTCACACATGTATAGCAAGAAATGCGTTGTGTCGCAACTGTGGGAAAAGAGGTCACTTCGCCAAAGATTGTAGGGCAAGGAACTGTGTAATCAAAGTTAAAGAAGTCGATGACGTCTGAGAAAATGTACAAGAAATAGTGCTTGTTGTGGATGACGTATGTGAGGGTAAACAGGAAACTTCACAAGTTGGGGAAGTAAATAGAGAAAGTATGTATAAATTGGAGAAGCCTCATTGCAATTTGTACATGGACAACCATGAAGTGTGGATGTTAGCTGATTCGGGAAGACTGTATACCCTGCTATCCCTAGATACCTTTCACAAGCATTGGTTAGCAAATGCTAAATTGAATGAGCCCGACACAAAGGTAGTAGGCTATGGAGGAAAGACCATTGACATCATTGGGATGAAATGGATGGTGATAAATTTTGAAGGAGAACTGGTGCATGGCCGAGTGTATGTAACCAAACAAGGAACGGACTTGTTAGGGTGGCGCCATCAAAGAGACTTGAACATAATCCTTAATCCTAATGCTGAGAAGCCGGTTATGATAAGTAGTGTGCACTGTATGGATAAAGGCGAGAAATGTCATGAGGTTTATGGAAAGAAATGGATGGAAAGATACCCAGAGGTATTTACGGATGAGCTAGGAAAAGTCAAGGGGTTTTCACATTAGATTATGCTAAAGAAAAATGCTGTCCCGGTGGTACACAAAGTGAGAAGTGTTCCTCATCTAATGAGAGAACCACTGCAGGAAGAACTGAACAAGTTGTTGGAACAGGGGATAATTGAGCCGATAGAATCCTCCGAATGGCTACCACCAATTGTAGTAGCACCCAAGGAGGGAGGAAAAATGTGGCTGTGCATCGATCTGCGAGACCTAAATAAAAACATATGGGTGGACAGACAGCCTGTCCCTAACATTTCACAGATGTTGACTGCAATGAGCGGTGATAATGATTTCAGTGTAATAGATATGTCAGCTGCGTACCACCAAATTGACCTCCATAAAGACTCTAAACATCTTACATCTTTTGTGACACGGCTCGGAGTGTACCGCTATCGTAGGATGCCTTTTGGACTTGCGTCGGCCTCAGCAGTGTTGCAAAGGATCATGCTCCAGATTCTGGGGGACCTTAAACAAATCCTGTGTTTCCAGGATGACATTTTGATCATAGGGAAAGATGAGGAGGAGCATTATCACTTGATGGAGGAAGCGTTATCACGATTAAAGGAATGTGGGTTGACTATCAAAAGAGAAAAATGCCAATTGAGAAGAACTAATGTTACGTACCTGGGGCACGAAATATCTGGAAATGGTATCAAACCAAAGAAGAGCATTGTCAGGGCAGTAAAAGAGGCAGCCAAACCAATGAATAAAGAACAACTGAAGGGGCAGAGTATTGCTCCAAATTTGTGCCAAATTTTGCTGACATTATGGAACCCATCAGGGCATTAATGAAAAAAGGTGTTACCCATTGAATGGAGTGGAGAATGTGACGATACGTTTAATAGTGTAAAAGACAGTATATCACGTGCAGCAACTTTGGGTCATTTCGATACCACTGCCAAGACATACATAATGACTGATGCCAGTAATGTAGGGATTGGTGCTGTCCTGATGCAAGTGAAAGATGGCCAAGATAGAATAATTGCGTTCGCCTCTAGACGCCTTCAGAAAGCTGAATCCAATTGTTCTGTCATTGAAAGAGAGGCCCTAGCGTGCTGTTGGGGAATCAAGCACTTTAGAAACTTTGTGTGGGGCCTACCATTTAAAGTGAAGACTGATCACAAGCCTATGATTCACCTTTTTAAGGGGGGTAAAGGGCTTGAAGGAAACATTACTCCAAGAATATCAAGGTGGATGCTATCTGTCTTGGATTACAATTTTACGGTTGAATGCATCAGTTGTTTAAAGAATGTGATGGCTGACTGCCTATCTAGATTGCCAATGGATAATGTGGATATAGAGGATAAAATTAATAATGTGGGCGTAATAATGGAAGGGGATGATGAGTCAGCCATCAATAGGGAAGAAAGGGAGGCGGCAATGGATGATGATTCTACTTTACAGGAATTTAGAAAATATGTGACTGAAGGTTGGAACTCTGAGGGTGTGTCTAACGGTCTGTTCAAGTTGTATTACCATGTGAGGGATGAATTGAGTGTGATTGGAGGAAAACGTATGAGGAGGAACCAGATCATTCCACCCGAAAAACTCAGGAGAAAAGTGATTCAGATTGCACCCGGGGCGCAACATGACAAAGAGGCGGGTCCGCCAGTCTTTTTGGTGGCCCAGGATGGAAATTGTCCTTGAGAATGTAGTTAAAGAGTGTTACGCCTGTGCCAATAGTGACAAATCCAGAATTGTCAGACAAGCTCCTTTGAACAGTGTAGAACTACCCAATAGACTGTGGGAGAGGGCGGCTTTCAATTTCTTGAGTCATATAGCCAGGTTAGGTGAGAGAAATAGATACATAATCGTTATTATTGATTATCATACCAAATGGTTTGTCACAGAAACAACCGGCTCCATAAACACTGAAAGTGTAATAGAATTTCTTGAGAGAGGGTTCATGGACTAGGGAATAACAGAATTTTAGTGTCTGATAACGGAGTGCAATTTACGTCCAATTGTATGAGAGAGTTCTTGAGCAGAATGGGGGGTTAAACACGAAAGGGAGGCCTTGTTCAGACCCCAGGCCAATGGATTGGTTGAACGAGTCAATCAATTGGTCATGGAGAATATTCAGTTGTCCCTCGCAAATGGTTTATCTTGGAGGAAGGAGCTGAATAAGTTGATTTGGGTGTACAAGGTCACTCCTCATTCAGTGACCGGAGTTTCACCTTTCATTTTCCTAAAGGGCAGGGAAAAGGGAATGAAAGAGGTTCCAGGATGGTTATGTTATGTTATGTTAATCGAACTTATAAAGCGCTCTGTTACCCGAGGGTGTCCTGGCGCTATGCACTGCCTGCTGAACCTGAGATAAGTTGACACAAGGAATTATTGGTCAAACAGCCAAGTTTTGAGACCCTTCCTGAAATAGAGGAGGTCTGTGGCACTCCTCAGTTGAAAAGGAAGCTCGTTCCAAGATTTGGACGCACTGTTAATAAAGCTTCTACCTCCCCAACCTGCCTTCTTAACAGAGCTAGTTGTGACTTTCTTCGCCCCCAATGATCGTAGCGCTCTCCTAGGAATGTACCACTGAATTTTTTGTCGTAGGTAGTCAGGACCTTTGCCATGAAGGGCTTTAAAAACGGTACACAGTGCTTTGAAGCGTATTCTGTGTCTGACAGGGAGCCAGTGCAACCGTTTGATCTCTTCCTTTACAGAAGCAAACTTTGAGGTCCCTGACAACAATCTGGCTGCCGCATTTTGGACCATCTGAAGCTTGTTAATAAGTTGTTTTTGAGCGTTCATGTAAAGCCCATTACAGTAATCCAGCCGGGACATAACAAGGGCCGAAATTACTGTTTTGAGGCAATTTATGTTGAGATAGGGCTTAACCTTGTTTATGATCTTTAGAACATAAAAGCAGGCCGAGGTAACTGAGCTAACTTGGTCACCTAGTGTCAGCTTATTATCCATTAGCACTCCCAGGTTTCTGGCTTTCTCAGTAGGTGTGGGGCATGTGCCAAGGTCAGCCGGCCACCAGTCTGGGGTCCAAAATAGCGGATTCTTCCCAAATTTTATTACCTCTGTTTTATTGGTTAAAGAGCAAGGAATACGTGTGGGTGGATCGAGATGTGATAAGGAGAAATGTGGTCAAGAAACAAATCAAAGCCAAGAGTTACTATGATTATAAGAAAGGTGTGAAGGAAATGAACATAAAGGAAGGAGACTGGGTAGTGGTGAAGAAGAGTGGTTTTGTTAAAAAGGGGGAAAGTAAGTTATCCAAGCCAGTTATGGTGAGGGAAGCTAAAAAGAGTTCTATAGTTTTGCAAGATGGATCTGTGTGGAATCCAGGGAGTGTAAGTAAATGTTCACGTGGATGTGTATTGATGGATGAGTGAGTAATCACCACTGGAAATGGGAGCCTTGCAGATATTTTAGTAGCTCCTAAATGTGTTTAATCGTACATCTATACTTATACCTATTGTTTGAGTTAGTGCTATATATTATGATTTATAGATTTGTAATGTGAAACTGTTTTAATTGTTACTTTTTAAAAATATTTTAAATTACTTCTTTTTTTAATTTTTAATATGTAAAGGAGGGAGATATGTAGAGTTGCTGCAATCTTAAGAGTCCATTATTATGTAAAGGAGAACTTAGAATGTGGAAGGAGGATGTTTTCTTATGATGGGAGTTGGGAATTAGAAAGAGAGCCAGAGAGTTGATGCTGGAGGTGGCTTTGTGCATTTAATACACTTCTGGATACTCCATGAACGCTGCTGAGTGATCCTTACAGTTACATTTACTATTGCCACTCCAATTAGGGAAGGTGTTGGACACTAAAGGGGTGACATTTACTATTCCCACTCCAATCTAAACTAATTTGGGGAAGGTGTTGGACACTGAAGTTGCCATTTACTATTTCCACTACAATTTGAAGCATTTTATGCAAGGTGCTGGACACTAAATATTTTATATATACAGTCAATACTCCATACCCACACAAAGGTCCTCATTATGATGTCGGTGCAGACTGCCACCAACAGGCCATCGGTGGCAGTCTGCCCGACTTATAGGGCATCAGTCCGACTGCCGCATTATGATGCAGGCAGTCGGAGCGATAATGTTGGGGGGAAAGAGCGCCACCTCCGACAGGATCTAAGATCCTTGTGGGACGGCGGTCAGACGCCTATCCCTACAATGAATGCGGTTCCTGCGCCGCCGTAGGGATTAGAATGTCCCTTTTCTACTGCCTTTTCAAGGAGGTCCCACCGCCATGAAAAGGCAGACCGAAAGGGACTTTTTGGGCCCAAGCAGGGCCCTGTTCCTTGTGGCCCCTGCTAAGTGGCCTTGGGGGACATGTAGTGCCCCCCAAACTTCCAGGCACAACATAGTACCTGGCACACAGTGTATGGATGTTTACAAAGTGCGCTTTTTTACTGCGGCTTGTGCTGCAGCCCTTTTCCTGGGCCACAGCACAAGCCGCAGTAGAAAAAAGCATTTTACGACCGCCTG
The DNA here is from genome assembly GCA_963921515.1 of Calotriton arnoldi. Lineage (NCBI taxonomy): Eukaryota > Metazoa > Chordata > Amphibia > Caudata > Salamandridae > Calotriton > Calotriton arnoldi. Next base: position 1,804,912 of record CAWUFW010000138.1, read on the forward strand.
CACAACGGTCGTATCCTGATACAGCGGGCGGGACCGCCGACTCATTGTTGACGGTTCCTGCACAAAATTATGGCGGTCGGCGATCTGACTGACTGCCATCCTAATAAGGCCCAAAATTTTGATCTATGAAAAAAATGAAAATTCATTAAAAGACACAATAACCCAAACTAAAAACCTATATATTTATAATTAAACATTAACATAGTAAATAATATGTTTAGCACTGTTAATATTTAATATATTTTTATTAATATGTATTCTTAAACTTTGAAATATAACATACAAAAATTCATAGCCCAAAAATGAAAATCACAAAAGTTACAAAACACATATGAAACTAATTTTCAAATAAATAGCAAAAATAATGTTTACATTAAAATTAATAAATTTTAGAATATATACTCCCAACAACAGAAATTATTCCAATAATACACATATTAAAAATTCATTATTAAAATTTTGTTCAGTAAATTTTTCATAAATAAACCTATAACATATAAATATACAACAAGATATTAACCTATACATCCGAAATAATACATATTTTTTTATTTTCATAATTGAATTATACAATTTCATTTGTTTTAAAAATAAATGTAAACAGGCATCAGACTTGCTTCTGGGTCACTGAGCAGCAGATGGGCCAACACTTACACAGGTGTCACAACAGCACGCTAGCAGCCATGGGATGCGCTTTGTAAATAATGCAGTGTTGACCGTCATGTGCATAAGTCTTGGCTACAACGGTGATGTCCACCATGGACAAAGTTTTTGACTTCTGTGGCGATGTCAGCCACAGCAGCAGCGCTGGGTTTCGGTGGCTACATTTACCATGGGCACAGCTCTTGATTTAAGCAGCAAGGTCAACTGTGATTGTTGCTATTGCAAGGCCTGCAGCCTGCTTGTGATTACCTCTTGGAACCGCACTTCTGGGGAGACCGCACTGACCCTCTTGGGACTCGCAGATCACTTTCTGCAGTGTGCTTTCTCCTGGTAGACCCTACACACCAGAGTCTGGCAATTTCTGGCACTACCTGAATAGTCACACCTCTTGCGGCTTGACAGGCTCTTTCACTCTCTCAGCAGGCAGGCTGGCTTCCAGGTGCTTCAGGTCAGGGGTACAGCTCTTCCAGCAAGTAAAGACTCCAGTTGATGTACCCTCTCCTCTGGGATGCTGGCCGTCACACAGACACGAGTTCTGCTTGTTGTACAGCAGTCCTCAAAGTATGCTGTGAAATACTTCCTTCCTTGGCGAAAGGACTTGGAACTGGAACAACAAAGATTTAAATAGCTCTCACGTTTATGCAGTCAAGCAGATAGGGAATATGGATTTCATTACAAGACCGGAGGCTACCATTATGCATAATCTTTTATTTGCCACTCCTGCCAGCAGCACCTTCAAAGAACTTTCCAATCAATAAACAACACAGAACTGGAACTTTCAAAAACATCAAATGTCTCTAGCACAGAACTCTCATCCTCTTTTAAATGCTGCTCCTGAACAGATAAGTGCCTTTTATCATTTATGTGTATATGGTATCTTTTGATATGTGAATATGTGTGAATGACTATGAAGGCTTCTAATTTTCAGAAGCAGTATGTGGAGTATTTATTGTATGTTGTTTTTTTGTATTAGAGTTTTGGTTAAGTAAAGTATGAATTAAAATGGTTGCTAATAGGATTAGAATTAAGTTTTGAAAAAAAAAAAAAAAACGAAGAAAACGAAGTGCAGGAAAAGGTTTTGTAATTTGGGAGTGCCTTTTTAAAAAAAACGGTATCGGGCTTGTTGGGCAATTTCGCTTACCGTTGAGAGAGCGCGTGAGGCGCGCGAGCAGGGAGAATTTCTCTTGAGGCTCGAGCTTAGGCGAGAGGTCCGGTTGCGTGTAGCGTGAGCTCTTCAAGCTCGTGCTACAGTGTGAGCCAGTAGCGGGACAGTAATAAAAAAGAAGAAAGGTGCACGAGGAAAACGTGTCATAAGATGAAACTGATTAGCTCGCTGAGATCTTGCGAGATCGAGGCGGCCATATTGGTTTGGGAATAGGTTCATTGAATATTAAGGGAATCATGAGGCCGATTTTTAAGCAAAGAGAAAGAGTGTTTTGTTGCTAGGCAGTCGTTGGAAATAACGATTGCCCGGTACATCGTAATATAGGATTGGGTTGAGAAGGATACATAATAAGAACAGAAATACATTGAAATTAAGGTAATAGCTTGGTGTTGGTTGTATTAGGTGAAATTAATTTATTTGAAGGAGAGAAAGATTTTAAGATGAGCTCTGAGAAGAGTGGTGTTCAGACTCAAGTGGTGGAAGGAAGAGTAAGTGAGGATAATTTGAAAAGACTGATTCAGTCAGAGGTTAAAGCTTCTATGAGACAGTTTGTGGAGATTGTAATGGAGAAAAAAAGGAAGGATTGTAGATCTGAGGAGGATTTTTGGTCCTGTTCGGATGAGGAGGATAATAGGAGAGGAAAAGGACAAGGTAAAAAAATTGAGGAAAACATATGGATAAAGGTAGCAAGGATGGTTTTAACACCATCACAAGAGTTGGTTCCCATAGCGGCATAAAGAGAAAAGGTGTCCCTGGCAGCACACACGATTTTTCAGAAGATGATTACATAATGGAAACTGAGGATACAGTTTTGGATGGGTCAAGGAAATGATATGGTGAGTTCATCTATGATGTGGACCAGGATGACGATTTAAACGATGATTTGAAGGTGGACAAAGCATTGACTTCTAAGTTGGTTATTAAAGATCCTTTAGATGAGGTTATGTTTAGTCCTTATGAGATTAGGCACCCTAGAAGCGCAGAATGGTGGCCTTTGGACCATGTTGGAAAGTTTATTAAAAAATGGCTTAGGAAACCTCTTGAACAGGAGGTTAGGAACGTGTTAAAAGCGGAATGTTCAAGACCTCAAATAGAGAATAAGGTTTGCTATACACCTAACCTTGACCCAGAGATGATAACATATTTGTTTAAGTTGGAGAGAGATCCTCGCAAGGGTCTGGAACGTTCATTAAAGCAATGCCAAGACAAGCTTTTAGATATTCTGGGTCCTCTAGCGAAAATAAAGGATATGACAGAGGAAGCCCATTTGAACGGGGAACAGGTCGATGTGTATCTTTTGCGTGGCTGGAGCCAAAGGGCTATGGTGTTTCTGGGGAACGCAAATTCAGGTTTATTAGCGGAACGTAGAAAGTCAGTTCTTATGAAAATAAACCCAAAATTGGGAGAGATGCCAGACAAAGAGGCATGTAATGACGCAAAAGGGTTGCTTTTTGGAGATGGTATGGTGAAAAGTTTGGGCAAACATGTGGCCACTTTTACCGCTCTAGATAAAGCTCAAAATAATATGAGAAAAATGTTTGGAGGAGTTTTTGGAAGGGCCAGGAAACGGGGATCTTATGCTGGCCGTGGAGTTCAAAGATCCCAGTACAATTTCCCATACAGAGGAACAGGAAGAGGTTACCAGGGCTCATCGGGATTCTTCCCACAGAGGGGACGCTTCAGGACAAGAAGTAGTAATCGAGGAAGAGGACAGTCATCTTCTAACTCAAGAGGTGAGTACAGAGATTTATTTTGGTTATTCCCAAATAAGAGTAGGAGGACGTCTTTGTTTGTTTCTAGACGAATGGAGAAAGGTGACAAAAGACCCATGGGTTCTGGATACGATAAAAGGGTTCGAGATAGAGTTTAAGGAGAGACCAGTTCAATCAGTAGAGCCAAAAGAATTAAATTTAACAGAGGAGCAAATGAGAATAGCAGATTTAGAAATAGATTCAATGTTGCAGAAAGGTGCAATACGTCTGGTAGAAGATCATTTAAAGGGTTATGTAAGCACATTGTTTCTAGTAGAGAAAAAAGAAAAAGGTTGGAGACCGGTGATAAACTTATGAAGTCTGAATCAGTCAATGGTATACAGACATTTCAAGATGGAAGGAATCCATCTACTAGGGGACATTTTACAGGCAAAGGATTGGATGGTAAAGTTGGACTTGAAGGACGCTTATTTTACTGTGCCAATGAAGGAAGAGAGCCAAAGATTTCTGCAGTTCAGATGGAGGACAAAGTTGTACCAGTTTCTTTGTCTTCCATTGGGCCTATCTTCGGCACCATTGTGCTTCACAAAAATAATGAGAGTAGTTGTGGCTTTTTTGAGAGAGAGAGGAATACGTCTAATTGTTTATTTAGACGATATTTTGATAATGTCTCTGGATGTGAGGGAAGTAGTTGCGCAGTTAAGAGAAACAGTCAATCTGTTAGAAAGGCTGGGTTTCTTGATAAGCAAAGAGAAATCTGTTTTGGTAGCTTCTCATAGTATGGAATTTTTGGGTTTCAAAATAGATACGATAGGAGAAGTTTTGTTGTAAACCAGAAAAGAAGGTAAGTATGATAAAAAAAGAGGTTGTACGAGTTCTGCGAAAGGAAACTTTATCATTGAGAGATCTGGCAAGGATTTTAGGATTGTTTTCATCGTCGATTCAGGCAATATTTCCAGGACCCTTGCATTATCGAGCACTTCAGAGAGTGAAAGCGGGTGCTTTAAGAAGAGGATTATGGTACGGAGACAAGATATTTTTGAATATAGAGGCAAGGGAAGAATTGAGTTGGTGGTTGCACAACCTGGATGCTTGGAATGGAAGGGCAATTTTTGGATTTGTGCCGGATTGTGTATTGGAGACGGATGCAAGTGGATCAGGTTGGGGTGCACGTTTGGAAGAGAAGGAGACAGGTGGTGTTTGGTCAAACATCGAGAGGAGCATGCATATAAATTGTCTGGAGTTGACAGCAGGTTTGCATGCATTGAGGAGTTTCAGGAAGGAGATACAGGGAAGAAATGTATTAATGAGGATGGACAATATATCTGCAGTATCGTACATAAACAAGTTAGGCGGTTGCAGGTCAAAGGATCTTTCGGATATAGCAAAAGAAATGTGGAAGTTCTGTTTGACTCACAAAATTTCTTTAAGGGCAGAGTACTTGCCAGGAAGCATGAATGTGGTGGCAGATTGGAACTCGAGAAATGTGAGAGACTACAGTGATTGGATGTTGAACAAAGCATATTTCAAGAAGATAGATCAGGAGTTTGGGTCGATAGAGGTGGATCTGTTTGCAACGAGATTGACATTCTAAATTGGAAGGTATTTCAGTTGGTTACCGGATCCTGATGCGGAGGCAATAGATGCATTTCAGCAAAGGTGGACAGAAATGAGGGGGTATGCTTTTCCTCCTTTTGCAATGATCCAGAGAGTGCTTCTGAAGGTGAGGAAGGAAAAGTGTCTATTGGTTCTGGGAACTCCTTTCTGGATATCTCAGGCGTGGTTTCCAACAGTCTTGGAATTGGCATGCGAGGTACCTTTGTTGATACCAGCAGAGGAAGGTATGTTGTCAAACGAGGAAGGAGAGGAACATCCTTTGGTGCAGAGCAAGGTCTTGAACCTTCTTGTTTGGAAGGTGTCAGGAGATCTGGAGCAATCGAAGGCCTTTCACAGGGGGCTGCCGAATTACTCGAGGAGTCTTGGGCACCCGGAACTAGGAGGAGATACAAGGGTGTTTGGAAATTTTGGGTTAATTGGTGCTTGGAGAGGGATTTGGATCCCGTGGAGGCATCTGTAGTGGAGGTTGTAAATTTCCTGGTAGAGAATTTTCAGAAAGGTTTGAGCTATAGGACAATAAACTGTTACAGGTCAGGTATTTCTGCAGGTCATGCTTTGGTCGGAGGAAAATCAATAGGAAGTAATGCTTTGGTATGTAGAATTTTGAAGAGCATGAGGCTTAAAAGACCTCCTAAAGCAAGATATGGAGTCTTATGGGATGTAGATTTAGTTCTGAAAATGTTTATGGATTGGCCATCTAATAAATATATAAGTAATAAGAATATTGCTGTGAAGTTAGAAACTCTTTTGTGTTTAGTGTCTTGCAAAAGAGTTTCAGATGTGAAATGTCTAGAAGTGAGCAATAGGGTTTACGGACCAGATGGTGTATTTTTTTAAATAAGGAAAAGGACTAAGACAATGTCAACTTCGGTATTTTATCCCAAATTTAAAAATTTTAAAAAGTTGTGTGTGGTAGAATGTTTGAAGGAGTATGAGTGCAGAGTTTTGCAGAATAGAAGAGATGGAGATCATCAGTTGTTGATTTCATTTGTTAAGCCTTACAAAGCAGTAAGTACAGCAACAATTTCTAGATGGGTGGAATTTGCAATGAAAGAGGCTGGAGTGGATGTGGAGAAATATAAAGCGCATTCTGTGAGGGGTGCTATGGCAAGTAAAGCTTGTTGGTTTGGAGGAAGTTTAGAAAGCATCTTGAAAGCTGCTGATTGGTCTAATGTGGGTACTTTTGCAAAACATTATTTTAGACCAATAGAGCACATGGAGGCTGTAGTGTTGAAGGGCTTTCAAGATGCATAATGGTAGCCTCCGGTCTTGTAATGAAATGACGATTCTCAGATTTACATGACAAGAGAATCAGGATTTCATTAAAGACGCAGAGGCTAACATTATCCACCCCTCCTCTCCCTTAAAAAAAAAAAGGAACATGTGGGAAAGGGGGAGGAAGCAAGAGGGACATTATTGTGTTTTTATTGATATTTTGGATATTTTAATATGGAATCTGGTATGAAGAACAATAAGTTAATTATATTTTTTGATTGCAGACACGCAGATGTGAGGTGCAGAAGAAGTGGACGTTTGGATGGAGGAGAAAGAATCTATATCTTCGCAGTTTTGCATTTAAAAGAGGATGAGAGTTCCGTGCTAGAGACATTTGGGGCAGATTTACGAGGACTGGCGCATCCCTGCATATTAGCAGGGATGCGCCAGTAAAGATGCGACACGCAGGAATACCCTTGCGCCACCACGGATGTGTCGCATTTACGACGCACCGTGGCGCAAGGATAGTCAGATGCGTGTTGCATCTTCTGGCGTAAGGGCAGCGCATTGCTGGAGTCGTGTCGCAAGCGCGACACAACTCCAGCAATGCTCAGGGGTGCCCTATGCCTAACATGCTGTGTCACTCCTTACGCCTGCTTCAAGCAGGCGTAAGGTTTTGACGCAGCATGGACGTAAAAGTGACTCAGTGAAATCTTGTAGATTTCACTGCGTCACGTTTACGGGGCTTCCATGGGACGGAACGCCCACCCTGCATACATTATACCTGACGCAGGTATAATGTAGCGTAGGGCTTTACAACGTGATGCATCTCACTAGATGCGTCACGTTATAAATCTGTCGCATGGTGACGCATTGTTTACAACACCACTGCGTCACAGAAGTGACGCAACGGTGTCGTAAACATGTTGCAAGGGCTTGTAAATCTGCCCCTTGATATTTTTGAAAGTTCCAGTTCTGGATTGTTTATTGATTGTAAAGTTCTTTGAAGGTGCTGCTGGCAGGAGTGGCAAATAAAAGATTATGCATAATGTTAGCCTCCGCGTCTTTAATGAAATCCTGATTCTCTTGTCGTGTATATCTGAGAATCGTCATTCTCTGTCTGCAATCTCAAAACAGCTTTGCGTCGGTACTTCTGTCAAGTGTCATCTCTAGGCTATTCTTGAGACAGAGCCTGTGTGTAGAGTGAGGCTCTTCACAGCAGGGTAGTCTCCAGTCTGGAGTACTCACAACAGAGGCTCAAAGATGTGCGACGTTTCTGCAACTGGCTTTTCACCATCCACACTGAACAGTGATCAGGATAAAGACAAAAGACTGGCCTCATCTAAACGATCTCTCTCACCCTGAACAACCAGGATGAGAGTTCCGCCCCAAACACCAACCAAATGATAGTGCCCAAGGAAAACTAATCAGCAGTTCCACACAGCAGGAGCTGCTTAAGTGAATTTTAATGGAGCCTTATTGCCTCCCTCTATTTTCAGGAATGACAGCAATACTCTTCCGGTGTCTGTGAAAACAGTCTCACCTACATCTTGTGCACAGCAGTTGGCTAGGGGCTTCCAAAATGGGACCTGCAGGCCTCCATTACTCTGGCTCACTCATGCACATACTGCATGCACTACACCAGCCACAAATGCACACAATCCACTTGGATGTTAGTACTAGGATCTAGATTACACATTCATGCAGAACTTTACACAAGTGGGGCCAGCTACACAGATAGAAGGTCTGATCACAAATATGGATTTAGAAAACACAGTATGCTTCCAACACCTCTGTACATGCTAAACCCATGACAGGGGTGGTAGTCCAGTGTCAGCAAAATGAGAGCACAATTGGTGCACCCCTCCAGGTCACAGGACAGTTGCAAGACTTCATTTGTATTAGGGGCTGGGCGCTTAATTTGTAAAATATGAAGTCCAGGTGCTCAAATGTTTGTCGGAGGCCACACCCACTTTACCAAGGCTCCACCCACTTCCTCCATTGGCTCCACCCACTTCCTCCATTGGCTCCACCCACATCCTCAACTGGTACTGCTGAAAGTCAGATGTAATGCATGATCTGAATTTCAGCAAGGGAGCCTTCCTCCAAATAAGGCTTTGAAAGGAGGTTCCCCTGCCCTGTAAAATTTTTGAAAAAGAGTCAATCAAAAAGTGCATTTAAAGCTCAATTTTGGAATAAAATAGCTAAATTAACTAATGCATTGAATAGAGACACGTGAAATATTCCAGTGCTCTATGTGCCAATTTGGGGAAAGGACAATCCTGGGGTATATCATTTTTAAGAGAGTCTAATTGTGTGTCATGAGTTCAAAGATACAACTTTTACATATCACTGAAGTCAGAGGAGTTTGAAAAATCGAAACATCGCACCTAAGAACAAGAACAACCCATCTATGGCCAAAAGGCATGTCCACTATGCAAGGATCACAATGGAAGGACCGCCAGACACAATTTATTTAACAAGTACTTCATATAAAACATCTTGGTCTGTAATGTTTGTTGAGTTGGCTGTATAAAGCAGAGACATGCAAACAAAGTCACACACAAGGACAACTGTACATATGCAGGCACATGCGCATACACAGATATATTAAATTTGTGGATAGTACAGGACGCACGCAGAGTGCAAAAACATAACAATACAAAGGTGTTGCACATAGTCAGTGGCAAAGACCGAGGACAAAAATGAAAATGAACCCGAGCAACTGAGACTTACATAGAATCAAAATATGTGCCCTTCACACACAAACACACAAAAACCTAAACCATTCCATACAGAGCATTACCTGTCCTCCACCCTCACTGTCCCAAATACACACACACACAGACACACTCAATGCTAAAGGCAGAGAGAACAAATTAGACATTAACATATGTGGAGAATGCCAACACCCGTGTGGAGTACAATAGCAAAACACTGTACTTTGCTGACAAGAGAGTGCAGTGTCTCCCGCCTTTTGCTAGATAGTGCTAATAGTGGCTCAGCACTTGTTCCCTGAATTCTCTCTAATACCATCTATCTACATGATCGTGGTGGGTGGGTGGATGTAGGTTGTAAGAGTGTCGATTGAGTAAAAATGGAAGAATTGATTTAAATGGAACACTATAGTTCAATCTCTGGCAATGTAAAGGTCCCATGCTGCTGAAGATGAGACAGCGCCCAGACATCTACTCCATCCCCACACATTAGTCCACCAATTCCCTTTCACCGCAACAAAATCAAGACACCTTCTTTGTGTGTGTGGGTTGGCAAAAGATAGCCTTTTGTAACAATAGTAATGCTGGCACTCCATCATTTCCATGTCAAAATATTATCTGACTTTAATAGATTCCTTTCATTCCTCTGACAAGAGGGAAGCAAGTTAGCAGCAGACAGTTGCTGTTAAAGAAATAACGGCTGGCTGCACTGGTGCTCTGCCTTCCTGCCAGCATACGTAGATGCTTAAATTGGGCAATAACTGGGCCAGTGATGCATGTGGCTGACACTGCAGTACTTAAATGTGCTTGCGGACACTTTCTAATGAGAGCTGTTAGAGTTGCCACACATCTTCTTATCTATGCTGTGGAATGCAACCACATGACTTGCATTGCAAGCAGGGACATCTAACCATAAATTTGTCTTTGTTGAATTGACATGTCTCATATAAACCTGAGGCACTGCTGGCAATGTGTGTTTACAAGAAAGAGAGCAAGAGAGAGAGCGAGAGAGACAAGGGCTTGTTTTCAGTTGGCCTTCTATTGCTCTTCTGCGTCCTTACATGGGCTTCATAGGAGGACATGGCCCAAATGCTGCCTGGATTAGATAATCGTGCTTATTTGTTATCCTCTCATGTTGAGTGAGTTGAGTGTGGCCCACAATTTGCCACATCAAAGATGTTCCTACTTGCTACTGTGTGAATGCTAGTGTGTGCCCTAACCTGTTTCTCTACAATCACAGCAGTGCTCACTGATCTCCTATGCAAGCTTCAGTACTAATAGTCACAAGCAAAGAAGGGGCCAGTGCTAATAGCTGATTACCTGTTTACGCATACTATGGCCTGTGCTTCGAATGCACAGCTATAACATACATGATGATTACTGCCCCTGAGGCACAAAGGCCCGTTTTTCTTTTATACTCTAAACTTAACTGCACCATGCATGACTGTAATCAGGTCATACTTTCTACAAACTACATGAAACCAGTGCTAAATTTGAGGCAGTGGTTTCCGATGCTCAGCAACGGCACTTAATTCTCAACACAGACACTAATGACAGTCCACCACATGGCAGAGCTGTCTGTCTAATTTTGAGATGAGCACAGCGACAGTGTTTAATATGTCAATATACATTAAAAATTAATACCTGGCTGCCGCCCACACCATCCTTATTGCTTTGGATGGCCAGCAATAGTCTGAATTGTCACACTTGTAGGATTAAGATGGTAAGTATTAAGAGAACAAATAATAAATATCACGTTTTGCAGGCTCACATTCGACACCATGGCATGTTGTTGTGTTCCTGCACTTAGTATGTATATAGTTTGTTTTTGTTAAATGGTTGTGGGTTTCTTCTCATGCGCTCTTTATGCAGGGTGTATTTTGTGTGACTTTCAAACAAAACCTGTAAGTGCTGTTAGTTTCTGTGTGCATGCTACTGTCTTGTTGTCCAAGTGTGTCTGACGTCTAACTTTTGAGGTGAAAATTGCTGTCAGCTGTGGTGGGCCCTCCCAATAATACTCGCAACTGGGGAGGGAGCAGGCCCCCTCCCCTCCAAAGTGGGGTTGTAGACTGAGGAACCAGAGAATGTGACTAAATGTAATATACATAGTTTACATTATTTCTCTCTTTTCGTATATATATATATATATATATATATATATATATATATATATATATATATATATATATATATATATATTATGTAAAAAATGTGTAATGTAAAATATTATCTCTTAGTAATCACATTTTAACCAGACCTCCTGCAGCACCATAGTTTGGAACACTGCTGCAGACATAAAAATGTTTAATACAAAGTGACACTGCATCTTGCAGTTAGATTCATGATACGTCAACTACCTAACATAAAATCTCCTTGAGATTATCTATTCTGTACATATATATAAACACAATCCCGCCCCTTTCATTCGATCCCACGAGGGCAACTAGCGTGTGGCAAATGTAAGGAATACAGAAATAAAAATGAAATCCATATTGTTTATTATACTTTTATAAATTAGGTATTGATTGGCTGAGGGGAGAACTGAATATGAACAATATGTGTAATATGAGATGCGTTTTTCTCTCAAGTCACTTGTTATGCTTATGCGGCATTAACTCACTGGGGTTGGAACTTGGAAGTCAGTTACTGACAACATTCATCCCTTGCTACACAAAGTGCACATCAACAACTCTTGCACGTCTCCAGGATCCACAGCACCGCAGATATAAAGTATATGAAGGTCACCACACTCTGCTAACTCTGCACAGAGCGGGGGCTCCGGGGCCTCGGGACATCCAGCAAACACAGACAAACGTGGAAAGAGCCCCAGCAGCGCGAAAACATCACTGAAGCTGAACGTGCACAAGCAAGGCTAGCGATGTTAGAATGGCAATGGAAATCAAGTTAACGTTAAACTAACGCAGGATGCAGCCAAACATCACCCGCAAACTAAGTTAAGAGGCCATGCGGCAAACAGATGCAGTGGCCCAACTGGTCCGTACCCCACAACAGTAATCACCACTGCATGCACAAACAACCTGAGCCACGAGGCTTGATGACGTAGGATAGAAATATCCAGATTCCGAAAGAGATGAAATGCATGGAAAAACAGCATTTAATTTAATTTGAGTCAAGTAAAAGTAAGTCAAACATTATTAGACATTAAGGGGTTAAGGCCAAGACCCGCCTGCCCTTTCAGCCTCCTGACCTGACTAGTGCTCCTGCACACGGTGCCCCGCCCGGCGCCAATGGCATGAGTGCTCGGGCTTCAGACTCTGTTCATACTAAGTCTGTTTTACTGCCCCACGGTGACCGTCACCATGCTCAAGAAAAAGCAGCGTTGGTTTGGTTTGATACTTACTGGTTTACTGGTGGCACTGCCTTTATGAGAGGCCTGCTGCTGCTTCAAATGATAGTGCCCGCCTCAACGTCGTGCTTTACTTGCGGTGACGCATGCGTTGCGTGTGTGCCGGGCGTGGAATTTAATTTGAAAAAAAGGTTACGCAGGCTGCCGCAGCCCATACCTTCACAGAACCAAATACAGCCCAATCAGTGGCCCGCCTACCGGCAACACGGAAGTGAAGGCAAATTTGCATGGATATGGATTTATTATCGGCTCTCTCAGCACAGCAACACTCTTCTTCACCAGGAGACTCAGGAGACTGTAGCAGAGTTTGAATAACACTGCAGTGAGTGAGTCAATTATATTTACTTTGACATATATGATGTGATGTGCAGTGAGTGCAGTCCTGTTGTTAATGTGAGTTGGCAGTGGCAGTGTAGATCAAGCCCTGATAAATAAGTGCCGGTGCTAAGCACCGGAAAGCACCGGCACAAATTAAGCCCAGGGCTGGGGTAGGCCTCTGCACATGTTATATTGTTGTAGGCCTAGAGGAAAAATGAAAAACTGGGATGTTAGTGAGTCACAGTCAAGCACTCAGAACATGGCAACATGACGGCACACCCTGCAGGAAACATTCTCAGTTCAACAGCATGTTCAGGCAATATTATGTTTTTCCTAAATTAAAACTGCTTATCTTATGGTCATTTCGCTACATATATGTTTACTTTTGTGGATACTAAACAAGTACATATTTGTGTCTCAATGTATAATCATTGATGTGGATAAACATTATTTCCGATCATTCTCCATCTCTACTGCAAACATGCAGGAATAGCTGCTCCTCACCCTCTACATGGTGAATAGCTTGAATGTTTTGTTTTGTTTTCTTCACAAGAACGATGAGTTGGTAGCAAGGAAAGCTGACTGGAGCCAGTAAAGTTAACATTCCCTGTGACCTGGTAGCTGCCTTGCTAATGGGAGACCTGCCATATGTTCCGGAGAGCTTACCTACAGCCTGCAGAGCTGAAAGTAGCCATGAGCCCTTAACATGGGGCAGACGATTTGCATGGAGAGAGCTGTTGAGGGGCCTTCAGAACTGATGAGAGGCTTCAAGGTCACAAGCAACAGCTCCACTACAAGATTTCAGAGGAAAAAAGGATCCGCCAGCTACAAAACCTGAAGTGGTAGTGCCTTGGCAGTACAGCCAAAGTCCTCCTCACCACTGGCTCTTGCCAATTTCACTCTTGTTGCAGCCCTCCCCCCTGCTCAACCAGAACTCCAGAAGCTCAATACAGTTCACTAGATAACAAAATAGAAAAACATCTACAGTCACTCGCCTTTAATCTCATCAAGGCTTCGCCAATGCTTCATCAATGTTGCAAGGGCCTGTGGGCCAGCAGAATTGCCTGCAGACCCATGTCAATACCTAGCTCTGCAGCCAATCCAGTCTGAACAGTGAACAACTCATTGAATATAGGTATTTTACCAAAGCAACTCTAAACGCCTCACATAAAACCCTCCCTAAACCAAACAGGCTTTGAGCAAAGAGATCCTTTTAACCACTGGCAAATAGCAGACAGTGTTTAGTCAAAAAGACAGAGCGATTGAAAGATGTGCCTCAAAACACATACCTACATTCAAAGACAATAACCTGCTTTCAGATTTCCAAAACAGATTCTAGTATGGCTGAGGCACAGAAGCAGCAGTGATTTCCACAGTAGATTAAAACTGGAGTACTGCCACACCTAGTACTTGAACTCTTTGGTACTTGAACAGCCTTTGATACTGTTCACCATCTCAAGCTTCTACAGAAACTTGACAACATCAGCGTGCAGGGTGCATAGCTGAAGCAGATTGCATCTTTTCTGTCAGACAGATCATCATCTCACTGCTCTCTTGATGTCAGCTACATTAATTCACAACTAATGTATGCAACTTCTTCACCCCCCTTTAACAGTTACCGTAGCTCTATATTGCACCCAATCTGCTACTTCAGTTTCAAGTGTTACTGTTAAGCAGGTAATAAACAAATAAATAAATCCAGTATTTGTAAAGCGCGAACAGCTACCCGAAGGCATCCCGGCGCTGGGGGCCGTCGGGAAGATTAAGCAAGCTATTGCCCAGAGTCACATGGTGCTGGGCTGACCTGCCGCCGGTGATTGAACCGTGAGCCCCAGATTCCAGCGTCAGTCGCCCTGGCCGCTGCGCCACACCTCTTCCAAACAAATCATACATAAGTATGAAAACTCATCTGACTTTGACTCAGACTCAATTGGACAATATCTCAAAGTCAAATAATGGACGATATCTAATCAAAGCAAAATAAACACGTTGCAAATCGAAATATCCATTTGCAGTACATGGACTAAACACTGCCCATCAACAATATGGCCCCAGCAAGTAGGCCCGTCACCAAACCAACTGAGCCTAAGTGGAGAATCTCGGGAAAGATACGGACTCCCTCCAGTCTGTCACACATAATAAGATTGTGTTTGACTTATATGTTTAAAATGCAGTTTTGAGCTTCTTTCCCTCATTGGCTATAAAGATATCTCTGCCTACATTGCTTGAAATGCTTGTCCCGCTGCACTGACTGAAGAGTTAGCCCCCCCCAAAAGTTGGGTCTCGTGTGCCCTTGTTTAGCATATACTATATACTTTCTGATTCCGACATGGTACCCAGTCTTACAGATGCAACAAGAAATTTGTGTTTTTTTGTAGCTGGGGCGTGAAAGATGCGACTCCATAGTCTGTCAGAAAGTCCTGGCCAAATTGAGGGAGGAAAGGGGGTACTACAAACCCTCACTGTGCCTCTCCAGCAAGAGCGAAGTCGAATGTCATCGAATGTCGCTTTCGTGCTCCTTTCGGGTTCATGGCATGCTGTGGGCATCTGCTCTTGTTTGTCACTTTGGTCTCATTACAAACTTACACAAATTTGAAACTGATTGTAGATCAGAATTTTGGCCTGAGTTAGAGTTTGGCGGGTGGGTTACTCTGTCCCAAACATGACGGGTATTCCGTGCGCCTTATTTATTACAAGTGCTCAGGCACGGCCCGTGGTAGGAGTGCCGGTCGGGCGGTGACATGGGGAGGGGCAGGGTGGGGGGTAGTAAACTACGGATTAAGGCCGAATACAGGTAAGTGAACATTTAAATAAATAAAACGAATTTCGTTGCGCGCACTGCATCGCCAAATGCGATGCAGTGCACGCAACGAAATTCGTTTTATTTATTTAAATGTTCACTTACCTGTATTCGGCCTTAATCCGTAGTTTACTACCCCGCACCCTGCCCCACCCCCGCCCCACGTCACCGCCCGACCGGCACTCCTACCACGGGCCGCGCCTGCAAGTGCTGTGTAATACAGCGCGTTTGTAATAAAGCATCCGTCATGTTTGGTATAGAGCAACCCATCCGCCAAACTCTAAACCAGGCCCTTAATTCCTTTTGCTTCTGAAATTGCCATGTGCTTATTAAACATACCTTCCAGCACCATGTGACACCAACAGTGGCCTTGTCTGGGACCCACTGCAGTGTCTGTCACTGGCACCCAAGGGGGAGCCCAGAGATTGTCTAAGCAATAATGAAAGTTCCTACTTCTGGACTTCTAATCGGGCTGCTAATATGTTTTTTCCGCAATGATCTAAAAGCTAAATTAAAGATTTCAGTCCTGGGTCTAGGCACTTCTGGCACTTGCCACGACTTTGTGTGGCCTTTCACCTTAGAAGAATCATAAAAACAGACTCACTAAAAGTGAAATGCCACAGGTGACTCGTGACAAACGTGGCCTGTAGGTTAGTGAAGAAATATATGCATGTGGTAGTGAGATAACTATAATTTGCAAGTCCAACAATGTCATAAAACTGCTTTGCACAAATTTTAAAAAAAAGTGAGTTTGCAAATCTTAAACATGAGAAAGTCTATTTAGAGATACTCTCCTTCCATGTAATTTTTCAGTTATTATTATTAATTAGCATTTATTGAGCGCATGGCTACCCTAAGGCATCCCATCGCTAGCGGCAAAAACAGGCAAAGAGAGGCGGTTACCAGTTAATCTTCTGGAAAAGCCAGGTTTTAAGTCCCTTCCTGAAAAGGAGGTGGAAAGTCTCTAAGCGTAAATGCAGGGGAAGGGAGTTCCACACTTTCGCTGCGTTGTACGAGAAGGACCGACCCCCGCTGCGCATCCTCTGAATTTTGGGGATGATGGCTAGATTTAGATTCGCCGAGCGGAGAGGTTTCCTTGGCTGATAGGCCTTAATAAGTGGGTGGTTGATGCGAGGGCCTGACCCCCTAAGGGTCTTGTGGGCGATGCATAGGACTTTGAATGTAATCCTCTCCACTATGGGCAGCCAGTGTAGGGACTTTAAGCTGGGCAAGGCTGACTGCGTTCTGGAGGCTCCCGTCAGGAGTCGGGCGGCACAGTTCTGTGCCACCTGAAGCCTCCTCAAGGTGGATTTGGGTGCTCCTATATACAATGCGTTTCCATAGTCCAGGCACGAGAGGACCAAGGCCTGGACTATAGTTCTCCTTGCCCCTATGGGGAGTAGAGGAAGGACTTTCCGCAACATTCTGAGGGTGCCATGACAGACACCGGCGACTGCAACTGCTTGCTGGTCAAATTTGTGTGCCTTATCCAGCCACACGCCCAGACTCTTTCTTTTGGGCTTCGGGACTGGGGGGGGGGGGTCCGAGGCAGATGGGCCATGGCAGTTTGGGCTCTTTGTTAGATGTATTCCCAAGATACATTATTTCAGTCTTGTCTCCATTAAGCCTGAGACATGACTGTTGCATCCAGTTGGCTACCTTCTCCAGGCAGGACTCTAAGTCAGCTGGGGCATTGCGTGGGTGGTTTAAAGATACCACCAGCTGGGTGTCATCTGCATAGATGACAACTTTGACCCCATATGGCTGAATGACCGCCGCCAGTGGCTTCATGTATACGTTAAAAAGCGTCGAACTCAGGGAAGATCCCTGAGGGACTCCATAGCTGAGAGGTAGAGTCCTAGAGGTGCATTCCCCTGCATAAACCTGAAATGTTCTGCCATTGAGGAAGGATTGAATCCAAGAGATGGCTCCTCCTGCCACCCCGGCCCTCCTAAGTCTCTTTATGAGGATGTCAAGATTCACCGTGTCGAATGCGGCACTAAGATCAAGTAGGATAATGGCCGCTGCACCTCCCTGATCAATTAACTTCTTTGCTTCTTCGACCACGGCAATCAGGGCAGTTGGAAGTCATAGATCCTGCCCCAACGTAAATTATCATTGCACCAACTGGACAGGTGTATGCCCTGTATGTACTAGCCTAAACTGCAAAATATTACAGGCAGTAGCACTGGGGCATTCATCACTTTAAGTGTGGTAGATTTCACATGTTATAGACGTCCAAACAAAAAACATAAATTCTTCAAAAGTTTAACACTTGGGCAGCGTGTCTGCTGCCCAAGTATTAAAAACAGAGACCATATTAGCACATTTTAGAATCAAATTTTACTCTTCCGTACAAATCTGGATGAGCTGGCCGTGGTTGTGTGAGCCAGTGGTATTTCACCACAGGAACTGAAAGCAGCAAGTGAAGACGCCTCATTGGGCAGCTGTCTCCTGACGAGCATGTTAGGGTGTCCATCACTGGCTGCATTTGGATTTGTCAGAGAAGACTGTAAGAACTATAAATAAACTGCCCTGAACTGCACTTACCATGATGCATTTGAAACAGTAAAAGTATGCCGAATGCGCGACCCTTTATAGACATCTCAAAAATGTTCTATGTTGGTCAGCAAAAGACATGAATCTGGATCACAATACGAGGGAGATTTACAAACATTTTGCGCTGGGTTAGCGTCACAAATGTTTTTTTTGCTATTTTCTTTCCAGCGCAAAACTTGTTTTGCACTGGAAAGCACCGCCAAAGTAGTGCAAAGCATCACGAAGTACGCCGAGGGGGCGTGACATTGGTGGAATATGGGCATTCCCATGCAACCACCCATGCCTTTTGACACAAAGCCATATTTACAAAGATTTGTAGACATGGTTTTGCGGCAAAAGTTAACGCCCCTTCAAAGGAGGCACTATCAGGAGAAATGCTTTCATTTCTCCGTGCTTTTCCGACTTTGCATGCATGCTGCACTGTGCAGCTCCCATACAAAGTGGGAAAAGCTTTCCATCGTGTCTAGGCTAAGGGGGAGATTTACAATAAACTCACACAACGCAGCGCAGTCCCCCGCGAGGCTGCGCTGCATTGCACGAAAGGGAGGGAGCAGGAGAGCGCCATATCTTCAGAGATATGGCTCTCTCCTCCCCTTTCCCTTGCGCAGGCGCTGATTTCAGCGGCCCTGCGCCATGCACCCACCTTAGCACCATAGCACTAGTGTGTGTGCTTGAGTTTAGCATAGGTTTTGTACAGGAAGAGGTTACCCTTCTTGTTCAAAATACTATGCCTAGACATGATGGAAAGTTTTTCCCACTTTGTATGCGTGCTGCAGAGTGCAGCACGCATGCAAAGTCGAAAAAGCGCAGAGGAATGAAAGCATTTCTCCTGTTAGTGCCTCCTTTGAAGTGGTGTTAACTTTTGCCACAAAACCATGTCTACAAATCTTTGTAAATATGGCTTTGCGTCAAAAGGCATGGCTGGCTGCATGGGAACGCCCATGTTCCACCCATGTAATGCCCCTTGGTGCTAAGTAACGCAAAGCAGTGCTTCGAGCTACTTTGAGGGTGCTTTCCAGCGCAAAACAAGTTTTGCACTGGAAAGTAAATAGCAAAAAAACCATTTTGCGCTGGTTAGCGTCAGTGGTGTGACGCTAACCCAGCGCAAAATGTTTGTAAATCTCCCCCATAGTATTTTGTACAAGAAGGGTACCCTTCCTGCACAAAACCAATGCTAGACTCACACACACACACCCTAGCGCTATGGTGCTAAGGTGGTGCGTGGCGCCCGGCAGCTGTAATCAGCACCGGCGCAAGGGAAAGGGGAGTAGAGAGCCATATCTTTGAAAATATGACGCTCTCCTGCTCCTTCCCTGTTGTGCAAAGCAGCGCAGCCTCGCGGGAGGCTGTGCTGCGTTGCGTGGATATTTGGTATATCTCCCCCATGCTGCTCTCCTGGGCTATGCTGCGTTGCGTGATTTTTTTGTAAATCTCCCCCTTAGTGTCTGACTAACGCTATGTCATGTCCTTGGCTACTGCAATGTGAACACAGGTTTCTGGAGGTGATAATCTGTGAAGTGAATGTTTGTGCGTATTTCTCGTGTGGCATATTGTTGAGGTGGAGGGAGGGTTGGACTGTAACAGATAATAGGCCTGGGCACCAAAATAATAGAGGCCCTTATTAGAACATCAGATGGCTAAAAAAGTGGACCCTATTTGCAAACTGGGGCACTTTTGAACTTGTAAAGACACGCTGCATAGGTGTTTTACAATGTATGCAAGACTGCGTTCATTTGTAATTGTTGCATGCAATGCCTGCGATATCTGAAAAATCAACAGGGAAAACTGGCCTACCAGACCATACAACAGGCCCACAAACAGCCACACACTCGCCTCTCAGACCAGCCGACCTAGCACTGCCAGTTTTCCCTGTAGGCCAGTCTAGCCCCGGATAGGGATGTATTCAGTTTTTTTTTGTGCAGCTGTTTTTGTGCTGCATTATAGCAATGTGATATCGTTTTGTACTGTGGTTGTTGTGTTGTGATTGTTTGGGCTTTGTAATATTTTAATTGTTTTCTTATTTTGCTTCGAGTATTCTATTGGGTTACGGTTTGTTTACTTTAGTGGTGTCAGAAATGCTGCTACATTTCTAACCAAATGCTCACATGCCTTTCAAATTCCTGTGACAAGCAAACATTCACTTGTGTCTCAGGAGGGAAAATAGCACTGCTCCGGCGCTTCCACGATTTATGACACAGGTCAGCTAAAAAGACACACTGGCAGAGACCTGTCTTAAATTGTTGCTTGCATTAATTGCTCGTCTTATGTGACATCGCCCCAGATCTCAAACGGTGGGAGTTACTTGTATAGGAAGCCAGCAGGTGGCAGTGTGTGCTCATGAAAACATCGACGTGACTAACATTTTGAATCCAAGGAAGACAACTTGGAAGAAGAAGGTGGATCACTTTGATTGGTGAGTGATGGATTAATCGTTGGTCATTAGAATATTGATCAAGGTCTTTCTTTAAAAATGTAAATCCCTTTGGGGCATATTAGCAAGACCCACGTTAAAATTATCGCCGTTTTAGCGGCAGGAAACTGCCGCTAAAACGGCGATAATGGGCTTGCTAATATGCGTTATGGAATTCCAATAGAAGCCCAGGTTAGATGTCCTGCACATCTCACCTGGGCTTCTATTGGAATTCTATAACGCATATTAGCAAGCCCATTATCGCCTGTTTTAGCGGCAGTTTCATGCCGCTAAAACGGCGATAATTTTAACGTGGGTCTTGCTAATATGCCCCTTTTTTGTCTTCTAAATGCTATATCTGAATTTTCTATGTGCGCTTGAACCTTACCTAGGCTCTATACACAATGTTGACTTTGCATGCTGAAAATGATTTTTGGGGCACTAATGAAAAACCGGACGATGATTTATTACAGAGTTAATGTTAACAGCTGTGTTCGAAATATTACACCTTGTTGCCTTTCAGAAATTGAGGTCATTTTTGGGCAGTGATATCCAGTTAGTTAAATTCGGACATGTACAGTCATCAGCAAACCACGAGTAGAAGTTCGATGTGGCAGGGCCACGCCAGCCTTCCTCCCTTCCATGCCAGTATATAGCGTACCTTTAAAGCAATGCATTTTATTTAGAGAGAGCGGAGCTGCATAAGCAACTATGGAAAGGGAATGTAAGTTACCATAACTTTCTCAAATCGATGCCTTTCTCTGAGATGAATTTTTATAAATTCCGACTTCTTGGTGCAGCAAGTAATGGCAGCAAATACATTGGCTAGCTTGTGATGGGGACTTTGTAAAGAAATATGTGCAATATAAATAATACAATAAAATATGAAAGTTCTAAAAAAAGGGAGTTGATGTATATTCATACACATGGTTGCTATCTGAAGACTTGCTAACGTGAACAGTTTGAATGTTGAAAGCGGTGTATCTTGAGAATGTGTGGTTATGCGGCTAGTAAAAACATGTTGCACTACTTGATACCATGTCTACCATCAAGCACCAATACATAAGGAGACAAATATACAAACTGAATGTCATTGTTCTGTATACCTAGGTACGTGGCCAGCTGGGTGAAGAAGACAGCACTGTATAGATCTTGGTGCTGCCAGGAAGAAAGATGAAAGGAGAAGTCATGGATACAAACCCAGGCGTCTTGAAGCCATAATGGATGCAGCAGGAAACAGACCCGAACTCTTTGAGGTTCCTAGGCAGACCGGAAGCTCTTTCCACCTACACAAGCCCTAATCCAAGCGTGAAGTGCCTTAAATTTGTTGTAGTCTTTGAGGAAACAAATCCACCCAATAAGGTTACAATAATAACCATAAATGCAAATCCTCCTTGAAATCAGGGTGGGCGGAGGAGGTTTAACCAAACTAGAGCCAGTGCTGACTGCAAGGCAGCAGATGTTTCTACCCAAGGGAGGCCCCCTAGACTAGAGTCTCAAGGTGCGAGAGGTCAGAAGATCCCTCCTACCTGAATAGCTAACACCCACCACAGTGGTGGAAATGACTGAGCTGCTTCTACAAAGTCATCTGGTGAATAACCAAAAATTGGTGAATAATCAAAAACATTTTGCGCGGTGGATGGCAGTCAGGCTTTCGAACAGGCTACAGCATGGAAACCCTCGCTACCCTTGGTTCAGATAATGCACTCCGTGGCCTTGCCGAAAGAGAGGTTGTCCCCCTTCTCCTCCTGAAACTCTTGGCGACACCAGGTACAGTGAAATAACTCTGGCACATATCATGACGTCACGCTTGGGGACCAATGAACCGTTATCACGCGGTGTACGTTATTCTCCCCAAGGTGGCGTTCAGATGATGGAAACTGAGGACTCCAAACCTCCTCTGATGACCAGTCTATGATAGAGCATCTGAACCCCAACCTTACCCTCACCCTCTAACCTTCCGGCTCAGAGGTGAACCTACTAAGAGATCTCAGAATCTCTCCAACGCTTCTCACTAGTGCTAAATAACAGTTTTTTTCTGAACAGTGTAGCAACAACTGGAACTAACAATAAAAAATGTGGTGAAGGGGATTAATTTTTAAATATATTTGCTATAGAACCTCATTAAGGAATCAGCTCGACCCTCGGTGGTTGAGGCACCGGTTATCTCCAGCCTAGTAGATGGCACTGTCCTCCTAGGAGGTCTCACAAACTTCCATCAAGTCCCATTGAAAGTTGTACAACAAGCGGAAGCTTGTTTGATTTTGGGCCACTTAGATCAAATTTCTCCGTTTGCTTCATATTCTCAGGATGGAAACCATTCACGTTTTCTTGAAGCCTTGCGTAGAAGGCCCTCAACCTGAACTCTACGGAATGCTGAGTGGACAGAGTCCATCATGGAAGGCTGCAGACCTCTCTCTGTAGCTCCGAAAATGTATATGTTTAAAAGACAACAAACCTAAATGAAACATTCTCGAGTGGCACCACAAAGATCTGGAACTCGTTCCTCTGAACTATGTTGAGCATTAACATTAATTGTCTTTTGAGTTGAAAACATTGACTTTCAAATTCACTTGATCTCAGGATCAGACACAGCTTTCCACCTGCCTTTACACAGATGATGGGATCAAGAAAGCAGGGCAACTGGACATTCTTATACTCAGACTCAGTTTTTTTATTTCTCTTTATTGTTTTGACTGCTTAACAAAAAAAAAAAATAGATGAATAAGATGAATTAGAACATTGGAATGATGGGAGGTCCACTAAAAACAATGGAGTGCTCCGGGCTTCTAATGGCCGGTAGAAGCAGTAGCGGCTCCTGGTGGGAGTGCTGCCGGGCGGTGACGTGGGGCGGGGCAGGGTGGGGGGTAGTACACACCGGAATACGGATGAATGGAGGTAAGTAGACAATTAAATCAATAAAACGAATTTTGTTGCGCGCGCTGCATCGCCAAATGCGATGCAGCACGCGCAACGAAATTCGTTTTATTGATTTAATTGTCTACTTACCTGCATTCATCCGTATTCCGGTGTTTACTACCCCCCAGCCTGCCCCTCCCCCACCCCACGTCACCGCCCGGCAGCACTCCCACCAGGAGCCGCTACTGGGTAGAAGCCCGGGGCTCCAACATTCCAATGTTTGTTCACAGCTGTTGCTGTGAACAAAAGGCCTAACAGAGCCCGAGGGGATTTCAATCCCCTCAGGCTCCGTGAGGCCTTTCTTTTACAAATTCGAACATTCCACCCAAATAGAACATTCTGCCCTCTAGGGGTGGACTGTTCTAATAGCCTTAGAGCCCTCTGTAGCAGGCTCTACTGACCATTAAAGGTCTTCTCCCCTGTTAAAGGCCCGAGCCGAATGGAGTGAGCCTTTAGTGGCCGGTAGAGCCTGCTACAGCGGGCTCTAAGTCTATATTAGAACATTGGAATCTTGGTGGCGCCAATGAAGATACTATAGTGGTTCAGGGCCAATAATAGCTGGTACAGACCATCTGCTCCAACATTCCACTGCTTGTCTTTCTGTTTCTAAGAACATTCTACACTGAATGGGTGGAATGTTCTAATAACCTTATAGCCCTTCTGCCTCGGGCTGCACCAGTTGTTAAAGGCCATCGCCCTCATTATAGGCTGGAGCAGAATTCGGGTTCAGGGCCTTTAACAAGCGGTATAGCCCTCGGCAGCAGGCCATAAGGCTATTTCAAGGATCAGTAGTGCAATAATTGAGTGCATAGCAATTTTCTAAACAATATGGAGCAGATTTACGAGCCCCTTGCGCCACTTTTGCGCCGCCGTTGCGTCACTTATGTGACGCAGCGGCAACGCAAAACATGCGCCACGTTGCGCAATATTTACAACGTGACGCATCTAGGGAGATGCGTCACGTTGTAAACTCCTGCGCCACATGAAACCTGCGTCAGGTTTCATGTGGGCGTTCCGGCGCAGGGTGGGCGTTCCCTCGCAGGTACGCCTCGTAAAGTGACGCAGTGAAATCTACAAGATTTCACTGAGTCACTTTGCGCCCATGCTGCGTCAAACCCTGCGCCTGCTTGAAGCAGGCGTAAGGATTGACGCAGCATGTTAGGCATAGGGCACCCCGAGCCTTGCTGGAGCCGCGCCGCGCTTGCGACGCGATTCCAGCAATGCGCCACCTTTCCGTCGGGGGATGCGACACGCATCTGCCCATCCGTGCGCCACGGCACGCCGCATTTTAAATGCGGCGCATCGGCGGTGGCGCAAGGGCAAACTTGCGTGACGCATCTTCCCTGGGCATCCCTGATGATTTGCAGGGATGCACCAGGGAACGTAAATATGCCCCTGAAATTTTTGTTTAAGGTATAGGTATGCGGCTATGACTGCACGTTCGGCGCACCGCAAGATAATTCTCCGCCTCCACTTCAACACAGGATGAAACAATGTGAGTGAAGCAAGTGGGGAATTATATAAAAAGAAAAATGGTGAGGACGGGTTGGGGGGGGTTGAAGGGATCTCTCCCCAAAAAACACTAGGTGCACTGGGAATGAACTCCCAACCCCGTAAACATAACAAAAAATAAGGCAGGCCATGGAACCAGGAGCAGTTCTGGAGCATAAGCTGCCCCCATGATGACGCCGCCCTTTCCGGAACAAGGTTAAAGGTTCAAGAGAAGGGTGGCTTAAAAAAACAAACACCGTAGGTAGAGCAGGAGGGAAAGTAACGGCAAAGCAACATTCTCACCGTGGGATACTTGTTAACTGAAAGTATGCATTGGTGGGTTTCCCACATTGAGATATCCTAGAATCCAAGGTATACATCATGGCAATATGCATCCGTCATTTAACTTAAGTATACATTCATGATATCATGGATAGCGATGATCCAAGCAGACTTTTTGACGGGAAAAAAAAGTGGTAATGTGATGAAATCAGAATATTTACTCACCTTCGAAATCAAAGGGCAAAATTTGCTGAACAAAGGACCTATCGGATCTTTAGTTATCCGGTTATGTTTCACTGGTGCGATCCACGTGCTCACAGAGCCCACATTCAAAACCGCCTTTGGATCCATGAGGAAGCATAAGAGAGCTTCTCACTTGTAAATATATTGGATCAATGGCCCCCCTGGCACTACCTTCGCCGGTCCGCACCTCTTCCACAGTCTCCCACCTTATACATCCTCCAAGCAGTTCTTCAGACTTGTGGTTGCCTAAAAGTCATTCTCTTGTACATGCACAGGCTAGTTCAGTGAACTTGGCACTCCTTCTGGGGGTACTGGAGGACCAGGATGTTCCTCCTGGAATGGGGAGTAACACTCAGCCACAAGAATACCGGGTCCAACTATGCATGCTTTTACCCCTTCCAGGGGACATAAAGAGCCTCTATTCACACATATGTTTTACCTGCTTGAAGCTGGTGGTTAATGTGTGGTGGGCTTTTCTCTTGGCTGTGGTGTAGGAGAGGGGGCGGGTGGTTGCACTGGGGCAGTGAGGATTTAGTGTCAGCTGGGAGGAGCTTTTTCTGTAGCATCTGAGTGGGCATGAGCTGGGCACAGCAGCTGCTCCCAGCCCCTGTAGTTTTGCACCAAGTCCCATATCTAGGGGCTTATTTTGAAGCCCATTGTGCCGCAGGTGCGTCACGTTGCGTGACGCACCGGCAGCGCAACCTGCTGTGTGATATTTACAAGCACACGTAAAGCCACCCTGCGTGGCTTTAAGTGTGCTTGTAAATATTGCCCCTTTTCACGCAACACTTTGCGTGTTAGAGGCGTGACATGGGTGTTGCTGTGGGTGTTTCCACGCAACACCCATGTCCACTGATGCATTTCCAGATTTACGAGCAATCGTAAACCTGGAAATGCATCAGAATGCTTCAGCACCCCAGGGGTGGTGTAGCGTGGCGCAACAAGGAGAAATGTTTTCATTTCTCCTCGTTTTATTCCTCTTTCAATGCATGCTGTATTGTACAGCATGCATTGAAAGAGGAAATCACCTTAATTGATTGTTTTTGTGCAGGAAGGAGCACCTTCCTGCACAAAAACAATCTCCCCACGATGCAGGCATCCTTGTACCATGGTGCAAGGGTGCCTGCGTCGGCGCATGGCAGCAGTTTGTGCGCCAGCGCAGGGAAAAGCACAGAGATGCGACATATTGTTGTAAATATGTTGCATCCCTGTGCTTTGAAACTAACGCAGCGTGGCGCAGCAAAATGACTTGCGGCACCGTGCTGCATTAGTTTCTCGTAAATAGGTCCCCTAGTGTTTCTGGTCCCCGAACTGTCTGATCTGGAGTTTGCGGGCCTGATAATTTCAGGTCCTTAGACACCAGGAAATTTAGAATTGGCAGGAGCAATACCAAACCCCTCTCTCTGAGCAATTCGCAATGAATCACAGTCAGTGTTTAATTTGCAAAAAGCATTGGTGTAGGAACTGACCGCTGGTGCAGATGAATGCCAGGGTTGTGGAATATCAAGGCTGCGTAGTCTTGATTGCACCTCATGCCTCTTTTTTCCACCATCTTGCTGTTCCTGCCTCTTTACATTGCTCTTTCAGGTTCTTTTTAATCCCTGCTGTCTTCCTTTGTCATTGCTTTCCAATCTTCCTGTTTCTTCTTCTTTCTTCTATTTCTTCCTTTATATCTATTGGTCAAAGCCTGATGCTGAAGAATGATTTCCATCCTTAACAAATGAGTGGTAGGGCCTTCAACCGTCTGCACAAATTCAGCACTGAAACTGGCCTCAGCCTTAAGAAGCATATATTAGGGATGCACAGATTACGTCCATCTGTTTGACCCATGCTGCAATTAATAGACATGTTCCATCCCACCAGTATAGCAAAAAAGAGCCACATCATATGCAAAAAATCAGCCCTGCTGTGTCCAAATCCTGGACCCTTAGGGAAGTGCTTCGATCTGAACATGTGTGTTCTCATATGAGCCACGGAACCTCTATGTAATAAATGGAAAAGCATTGAAGACACTCTTAGGATGTGCATAATCCTAGGACCATTAAGTAGCAGTCAGTTCTAGTTTCATATGTGCTTATAGTTATTGAATTTCCTGGATAGCCATCATCATGCAAGTGACCTCACTCAGTACAACCAGAGTTTCCCCAGTCCCAATCTTCGTATGTAGAAAAGCTGACATGTTTTGACCAATCAGAGACTATCTTCACTCTGGAATAGATATATGGTAGAAGCCCCAACCTCTTATCCACGCTACGCCAATCTCTGGAGGTGGCAGTCTCTGGGCTCTAACAGACTGTGGGCCCTTCAAGTAGCCTATCATGCTTTGTTGCATAATGGCTTCGTAACTGTCAGGCAACTTGATGGGCAGTTCAGGGCAAACTCTATTTTGATATAAGCGTTGACTTGTTCAAAGCCATAATTCCATTGTTAGCTCACTTAGGGCCTGATTTAGAGTTTGGCGGAGAGAGTACTCCATCACAACGGCGTCATTTAGAGTCGGGCAGACCTTCGGTATGTTGACGATGGAGACGTTCCATCTCCACTGCCGACGATACCTCCGATGGCCCAAAATAAAAGTGATGGCAGTCGGAGGTTTTGGCATTTGTCCACCTGCCTTTTTTAGAGTGGAGAACAGATGACAAGTTTTCACTGTCCGTCACCGCCAGGTTTTAGGTAAGGGGCAGTGAAAGCTTTAAAAAGACATCCATGCAATGGGACAAAAACTACCATGGCGAGAGGGTCATTTTTTTTCCAGAAACAAAATCCTGCTTTGGCATTTTGTTTTTGAAAATAAAAAGTTAAAACTTTGACATATGGCTTCGTCATATTGACTGAGCCATCCGTCAAACTTTCAAAGTATTTACAAGAACCGTCGTGATGGAGGTTCCGCTAACAGGCAGCTTCCCAGCACCAGCGTGGTCTTTCCCGCGGCCGGAGCCGCTGTCACCGCATCCAGCCAATTGGAGCGCCAGGAGGCGCTTCAAATCCGGGCGCGGGCTCCCGCAGCGTGGGTCCCGCTAACAGGCAGCTTCCCAGCACCAGCTTGGTCTTTCCCGCGGCCGGAGCCGCTGTCACCGCATCCAGCCAATTGGAGCACCAGGAGGCGCTTCAAATTCAGGCGCGGGCTCCCGCAGCACGGGTCCCGCTAACAGGCAGCTTCCCAGCACCAACTTGGTCTTTCCCGCGGCCGGAGCCGCTGTCACCGCATCCAGCCAATTGGAGCGCCAGGAGGCTCTTCAAATTCGGGCGCGGGCTCCCGCAGCGCGGGACGCGCGCAGGCGTGCCCGGGCCGCGTCCGGGCCAAGGGCGGGCCCGTCTGCACGCGTCAGGAGGTGGTAGGGCAGGGCCATTCCCCTTTGGCCTGCCGTTGGAAAACTGTTTTCAAACTACGGAGATATGCTGGAAACAGGTTTATAAGGTGGGTGCCTTTGCTGTTTAAAGTGGCCAGCTGACTGATTACAACGGACTATTTACCTTCTTAACCCGGGCGTATCCTCTCCTGTTTGGGAGCCCTGTGTTCTATACAGCAGCCCTTGGTTGGATTCTACCCACCCCACGTATTGTACTGCTATCTGCTATAAAGGATACTGATAAGAAAGAATACATCCTTGTTAGACAGCTAAAATGGGGAGACGTACCTGTATAGGGAAAAAATCAGCATTAACTGTGCAATCCCCAACAAGCCATCAGCCAACATCGATAGACAAGATGCTGCATAGGGCTATAGGGGTAGTCACTAATGAAATTGAACAAACTGAAAGACGGTTATCAATAACACCGGACCTAGTCCCTCCCCTGTCTAGCCCAGAACTACTACCGGTCCAAGAATCTGCGGAACCCGTTTCCCTAAGGGCCCATTCTAGGACTCGGGCCCTGGTTCATGAAGCACCGCCCCTGAACTTGCATATCGAGGATCCTCCTCCAGGTTCACGGAAGAGAGGGAACACTAAAACTGCTACGAAAGCTGGGAAGGCTCAGAAAAGGGGCACTAAAGATCCTGTAAAAAATGGGGGTTTGGAGAGGGAAGTGTCGGGCGGGGATGTGAACGAAGGCACAGAAAAACCATTGTGGGTGTCTAATCTGGTAAGGGATCTACACTCGGAAATTAGAAACATAGTTAAGGAGGAGATGACTACTCTGACTTTTCGGGTTGACAAACTGACATCCTTATTAGATGCTTATATGGGAAAAGTAGACTCTAGGGTGGATGTCCCACATTACCAATGTATGCCTCCAGCCTGCCCTGCCCACCAGGAAAAAGAACAGGCCCCGGAACCTATCCTGAGCCTGCCCCCACAAATACAGAATAACAGGGAGGATGGGGCCACTCACACGAATGTATCGAGCAAGCTAAGGGAGGCTACTAGCCTACAAAGCCAAGAGCCTAGAAAGGGTAGGGAGGATGGTAGGAAACAAAGACCCATTGTAGGAACAGCCCAAGTTGAATCTAATACACAGAACCCGGGTCTAAAGCAAAGAGCAACTGGGGGGCAGGACCTAAGAACAGAGGCACTAGAGGGTAGCCCAGCCTTACCATGCATCAATCTCCCCCCAGACTCCACGCCATATGTTCTGATCCTAGCTAACGTCACAGAACTCAAAAAAGGACAAAGGGAATCGCACTATGACTAAAAAAACAAATGTATTTCCTGGTTGTCAAATCAACTTCAATTTTCCTATAGAGATGCAAACAAGATTTTATTCACGCGCAGGGTAGGATGGGTGGGCCAAAAAATAAAAGACATACCTGGTGGCACTATTGTAATCAATTTAGAAATCCCCAGGTTGTAAGAACCCTCCTAATGCGAATCCATCAAAGGCAAGAAGGGGGGATTAGACCCCTTCCATTGGGGTATTTTTATCCCCCGAGATTTATCCCAGAAAGCAGCCCATGGATAGTCCGTGGAGCAGGACCCAGATACCGGCACAAGCAAAATTCCAGTGTGGGGCAAGACCAATTGAATTCGTTGTCTTTTAATCTTCCACTTGTAAATAGATTTGCACCCCTAGAACAAGTTGATTGACTAAAACCATCTCAGCTATTAAAACCAGAGCCAAGTCTTCAGAGGGATTATTGGGGAAACCACCTGAATGGGAGGAAACTGCATAAGATTTCCGTTAGCCCTGGACAGAAACTAATACAGGGATTAAGGAGGGTTGCCGGGGAGGAAAGTGTCCAAAATGAGGGGATGGAGGGGCCCTTTCAAACCCATATTACACCAGATATATCATTGAACTCTCTGCAAACATCTATAGCCCAGTGGCAGTCAACCACAGCAATCATACCCACTAAGTCTGATGGGAATGGGAATGGCCATAAGCCGGCTGTAGTAGCTACTGATAACCCAAACCAGCCACCAAGAAATCTATCTAAACTTCATGTTTTATCGTGGAATATTGCGGGCCTTACCTCCAAACTAGAAAATCCAGAGTGGGGAGCCCTCATCCACGCAAATGATATCTGCATGTTCCAAGAAACCTGGGCAAGGGAGGGCACCCATAGACTAGGCTATGCGACCTTTTGCCTAGCAGCCACCAGTGGGGGAAGGGGTAGACCTGCGGGAGGACTCTGCACATGGATTGCCGTGCATCTGGGTTGCACTGCAAAACAGGTTGAGACATCTTCACGGGATATACTTTGTGTCATTCTGACCTTTTCCACTAAGATCAGGGTGGCTATAATTAATGTCTACCCCCGCCCAGTTAGCTATGGCCAGGAGTCGTCAACTCTTGAACAATTGTCAAGTTTTCTGCACACTATTCCAGATAATACCCCGATAGTTCTCGCTGGCGATTTCAACTGCCAGTATGAACCCCTGAAAGACTTAATTGGAGGCGACGCCAATGAGGAAGACCAGCATTGGGCTATACCAGAACCGAATGCACCAGCCACTCGGGTTTGGACCCCATTGGTACTCCAAATGAACACCCTCACACTGACCCATTCTATTAGGGCTTGTAATGGGCGCACTAAATCTGATTCCCTGGCAAACCATACCTACAATAGACCGGGCTGCACCTCCATTTTGGATTATATCCTGTTGGACACTAAATCTTGGCACCGGGTGATTGATTTGAAGATCATTCCCCGCCACGATAGTGACCACAATGCCTTGATTTTAGAGATGGTATCGTTTTGTCCTATGGATACCCATGCAAATCAATATCCAATTGGATCTAGGCCACTTTTATCTAATTGCAGGAGGAGAGTTAAATGGGGGGTTCTCTGTAATTCCCAGGAAAAGATATCATCCCTTTACGAAACTATCATCCCTTACCTTGAGGCCGCTGATCAATTTAGTTATATTGTTGCCTCCGATATTGCCCGAACAGAAATTGGGAAAAACCATCATGGCTTAGTGTGTGATTTGGCAAACCTTTTTTTCCCTTTAGTAAAAACTAAGAAAAAAGATCCCACAGGCCACCCCTGGTATAATGGTGATTGCCGGAGGGCTTAGAAAGCTCTAGTCTTAGCTATCAAAAATAAAGATCGCCCCATGATAAAAGACAAGCGGATAGCTCATAAAAATGTAATTAACATGGCAAAAAAACGGTGGGAGGTAGACAAATGGGAAAGTTTGAGATCTGCCTTATGCTCTAGGGACATGCGGTCTTTTTGGAATTTAGTCAATACTGGCTCCACAGAGGGCAAGTTGGCAACAGAACCAAATTTGGGGGCAGAAATCTGGAAGATCCATTTTGAAGCCCTCTATACAAGGGAAGAGGAAGAAGCAGGACAAGCTACTAATGAGTGCATTTACCTGCAGTCCCATAATTCCGCTGTCATTGAAATTTCCCTGAAAGAGATAATGGGTGCACTGAGAAGGGTATCCCTCTCAAAGGCGCCGGGTCTAGATAAGATCCCGGGTGACCTTTTTCGCAACGAACCTAATATCTGGGCCCCTTACCTATGGACCCTGTTTAATGCCATCTTACATGGAATGCCGATTCCCCTGTCATGGTTGGGGGCGGAGATTATCCCAATTTACAAAAAGGGCTCACCACTCCTCCCCGCTAACTATCGTCCAATAAGCCTCATAGATGTCACCCAAAAAATATATGCACGAGTGCTATTGGATCGAATGGAAAGCTGGATGGAGGAATATTCTATACTCAGTCCCTACCAGGCAGGTTTTAGAGCCAAGATGTCCACAATAGATCAGATACTCAGGCTGCAATTTCTGTACTGGAAGACAGTGCTCTTGGAGGGAGGCAGCCTCTATCTGATCTTTGTGGACCTAAAATCGGCCTTTGACCTGGTCCCTAGGGACAAATTGTGGTCCATTTTATTAGATTTGGGTGCCCCCCCCTTACCTCTGTTATCAGATGAAGCGGCTCCACGAAAACAACTATGCCCAAGTTAGGTACGGCAAAAACGGCGAGCTTACTGATCCCTTTCCAATAGATAGAGGGGTAAGACCCCTGGCCCGACCCTCTTTTGTTTATTTATCAATGGTCTGGTGGAGGCTCTGAATGCTGGGAGGGACATAGATGCCCCTAGGCTGGCGAACAACAGGGTTCCGGCACTGATGTTCGCTGATGACACCCTCTTATTATCCAAGTCCCCAATGGGAATACAGAGGGCCTTGGATATTTTCCATCTATTTTGTAAAAATAGGGGTTTGGAGATAAACTCACTAAAAACAACATTTATGGTTTTCAATGCAGGTAACACCACGCGACCAAACCCCCTTTTAGATGGGAAACCATTAGAGAAAGTGACTGTTTTCGACTATTTAGGCCTAACACTTACTGATAAAATGGAGTGGAACGCACAAATTAAGAAGGCTAGCTTAAAGCTGGCTCAGACAGCCGGGGGATAGCAAAGATGTCTAGGAAGTGCACTCACAAAATGGTTGGTCCAGCAATGGAAATTTACAAGGCCCAGGGTAGGGGAGCGGCCTTGTATGGGGCAGAAATCTGGGGCCATCGACCATCCGATCCCCTCTCAAAGAATGAGAACTCTTTTATTAGGCAGCTACTAGGTCTCCCTAAAAGTACACCACTGACGCCACTCCGTATGGACCTTGGGGTTAGCCCAATTGCAGAGGAAGCTGCCCTTAGGCCTCTTCTCTATTGGAGACGTATCTGGAGTACTCCAGAACTTGAGTTCTTTAGAGAAGAGCTAAAGGAGGTCCTAAATTTACAGAGATCTGGCAAAATCCCATGGCTGTCCTATATTAAAAACACCTTGGCTGCTATGAGGATGGGAGATCTATGGGTTAATGCTGAAGCAATTAGCACGTTAACTCCCAAGAAGGCCTTGTCAAAGATCTTTAGAGAACTTAAACTTAACCAGATAAAGGCCAACTCCGACACTGGCACATTGACCCTATCCTTTTTAGAGGCCAAAGATCAATATAAGTTAGAACCTGTTCTTGATGTCATACAGCCTCCCCTTGCAAAAAAACTGTATTTACAATTTAGGCATGGTGTATTACCACTGCGTGCCTTTACAAATAAATGGGGAAACACTTTGACTCAGGGCTGTCCGGTCTGTGCAGATAATCCGGAGACGGATCAACATGTACTATTTGTCTGCCTGGCATACAAGAAGGTTAGATACCGATGGCTACAACAGGTATGCCGGAACCTTGGGACAAAGCTTTGTGTGGAGGCCTATAGGCTCCTAAAATACGACACCAGTCTGCCCATAGTGTATTCAGTCTCCCGATATTTATTCTCTATGTGGTGTGTACGTTTATCCATATTAAAAACTGGATCCATCAGATACTTTTAGCTTTTTATTGTAAATAAAACTTATTAATAATTTTTTAACTCCCTTTTTAAATATTATAAAATGTCTATTTCTAAGTAGTACCTCTTTATATCCATATTCAGAATTCTTTTTAAATACTGCAATGCACGCGCACTTTATCTTTGTAAGATTTATATGTATAAACTGTGCTGTATTCTTTTCTTTGTGCTTTTATGGCCATAAAGGCCGAAATAAAGAATTTTTGAATTGAATTGAATAAATGCAAGAGATGTCCGCTGGGCTGGCGGACATCTCTAAATTTGGCGGGCAGAGTACCTTCGCCATAGCTGGAGTAAAGTACTCCGCCATGCCAACGCTACTTAGTCCGTCCACCAAAGTCAAAATCAGGTCTTAAACCACACTTTATCTTGCGCCTATTCACCACTAGGCCTTTACTTCAGTCAATGCCCATTGGCTTTGCCTCAAACCTCCACCCACTGTTTGCTTCAGTTTGATGTCTCCACCTCTCCAGATAAGGGAACGAAAAGATGGGTATTTTTTTGCGACTGTCATAAAGCTCTATGGAAGATCTTTAAATCTCTTGAAGGTTGAGAAGTTTTTCTCATGCCTACATGAGCATTACATTTTTACAATAATCTCACAAAACCTTATCTTTAACAAAATGGTTCTGCATCAGACATATTTCACAGAAAACAAAAGGGCCCAATTACAACTACAAATCGCAGGTTCAAAATGGACACAAAATTACCCATATTTTCTCCCATCCCAAGATGCATAAACTGACATTTTGTAATATCTGACCTCTCGATTTGAAGCACGTTTTATCTGGTGAAAATCAGGAGGGCACACACGTGACTGGCACATTTTTTAATAACTTGTAATCTAATTTTAAACACAAAATGAGTTTAAGTATGAAACAGGTTTAGCATCCCACTTGTAACCACAGCCTATGTCTTCTTCTCCTGTGCAATACCACTGTGTGTAGAAAACATTTGGCAACTTGGCTGTGTTCTATTAGATCATTACTTATCTATGTATTATGAACCATTTCCGGAGAAGTGTGGCTCAATGGTTAGAGCGGCAGACCCTGATGCAGAGATCTGGCCTGGGACCAGGGTTCAATTCCCGCCTCGGCGGGTCTTGGGCTCAATTTCCTCGGACCTGATAATTCTCGCCTCAGTGCCTATTCTAATCATGGGTCCCACTCTGCAACTCTGGGCAATAGCTTGCTTAATCTCCACAACGGCCCCACCAGCGCTGGGATGCCTGGCTTCACCTTGGGGGTGCCCAGGAGTGGACATCTCACAGGGAATAGCCAGGAAGGGTTCCACAGCGGTATGTGTATAGCGCCAGGACGCCTCTGTTGGGGGCAGCAGTGCGCTTTACAAGTACGAATTTCATTTAATTTCATTTCATTTCATTTCATATATGGGAAACTTGCCAAAGGTTGTATCCAAAAACACTTAGGGGCCGATTCCGATCTCGGTCGGAGGCGCACCCAATACCATTCGGTCGGGAAAAAAGCCATGCGAATGCCTGTTTCCCGACCGATCCGTACAGCAGACCGAACGAGTAAGTACGATGCGCACAACAGCACAGAATCCGGCCGAGTCGTACTCACCCAATCTAGGTCCTGTTCTCCGACCGAGGCGAATCCGGAAACGCTGAATCGAGTCGCACGGAAGGGAAAATGCAGCTCCGTCTGGCCGAACAAGTACGATGCGCTTCCGTACGCGCCGAACCCGTCGCTACGCACGGCACGTCAAAGCATCCGGGAGAGGCGCACATAAGCTCCGATTCGCGCCACAACACGATCCACGGCTACGAGGCGAACACGCCAGCGACGAGGACGACGCGAAGCAACGAGAAGGACGAACAACACGAACCAACCATGAATCCCTTCGTCCCGATCATACCAATATTCTACATTTACTACCAGAACAGGCACGGACGCGTACGGCGCAGAAGGTAAGTCAGACACCAACCACAAAACACATACAACACGTACACGACACATCACACACAGAGGGATGCAGAATTTACTTACACCAGCAACAGCAGCACCATAGGGGCGGGATGCCCATCACCAATGCCACATATGCACACAGGGGCCTGAATGCGCACCACCACCCCTACCCAGGGGGGGCCGGATGCCAACCACCACTACCACCCTTAGCCAGGGGGGTGCCAGATGCCCACCACCACTACCACCCTTAACCAGGGGGGCTGGATGCCTACCACTACTACCACCCTTAGCCAGGGGGTGCCAGATGCCTACCACTACTACCACCCTAAGCCAGGGGGCTGGATGCCAACCACCACTACCACCCTTAGCCAGGGGGTGCCAGATGCCCACCACCACTACCACCCTTAGCCAGGGGGGCTGGATGCCTACCACTACTACCACCCTCACCCACGGGGGCTGGATGCCTACCACTACTACCACCCTTAGCCAGGGGGTGCCAGATGCCCACCACCACTACCACCCTTACCCAGGGGGCTG
Organism: Calotriton arnoldi; assembly: GCA_963921515.1. Taxonomy (NCBI): domain Eukaryota; kingdom Metazoa; phylum Chordata; class Amphibia; order Caudata; family Salamandridae; genus Calotriton; species Calotriton arnoldi. Next base: position 1,841,612 of record CAWUFW010000138.1, read on the forward strand.
GATGCCTACCACTACTACCACCCTTAGCCAGGGGGTGCCAGATGCCTACCACTACTACCACCCTAAGCCAGGGGGCTGGATGCCAACCACCACTACCACCCTTAGCCAGGGGGTGCCAGATGCCCACCACCACTACCACCCTTAGCCATGGGGGTGCCAGATGCCAACCACTACTACCACCCTCACCCAGGGGGCTGGATGCCTACCACTACTACCACCCTCACCCAGGGGGCTGGATGCCTACCACTACTACCACCCTTAGCCAGGGGGTGCCAGATGCCCACCACCACTACCACCCTTACCCAGGGGGCTGGATGCCTACCACTACTACCACCCTTAGCCAGGGGGTGCCAGATGCCTACCACTACTACCACCCTAAGCCAGGGGGCTGGATGCCAACCACCACTACCACCCTTAGCCAGTGGGGTGCCAGATGCCCACCACCACTACCACCCTTAGCCATGGGGGTGCCAGATGCCAACCACTACTACCACCCTCACCCAGGGGGGGCTGGATGCCTACCACTACTACCACCCTCACCCAGGGGGGGCTGGATGCCTACCACTACTACCACCCTTAGCCAGGGGGGTGCCAGATGCCCACCACCACTACCACCCTTACCCAGGGGGCTGGATGCCTACCACTACTACCACCCTTAGCCAGGGGGTGCCAGATGCCTACCACTACTACCACCCTAAGCCAGGGGGCTGGATGCCAACCACCACTACCACCCTTAGCCAGGGGGTGCCAGATGCCCACCACCACTACCACCCTTAGCCATGGGGGTGCCAGATGCCTACCACTACTACCACCCTTAGCCAGGGGGCTGGATGCCTACCACTACTACCACCCTCACCCAGGGGGACTGGATGCCTACCACTACTACCACCCTTAGCCAGGGGGTGCCAGATGCCTACCACCACTACCACCCTTACCCAGGGGGCTGGATGCCTACCACCACTACCACCCTTACCCAGGGGGCTGGATGCCTACCACTACTACCACCCTTAGCCAGGGGGGCTGGATGCCTACCACTACTACCACCCTTACCCAGGGGGCTGGATGCCTACCACTACTACCACCCTTAGCCAGGGGGTGCCAGATGCCCACCACCACTACCACCCTTACCCAGGGGGCTGGATGCCTACCACTACTACCACCCTTAGCCAGGGGGTGCCAGATGCCCACCACCACTACCACCCTTACCCAGGGGGCTGGATGCCTGCCACTACTACCACCCTTAGCCATGGGGGTGCCAGATGCCTACCACTACTACCACCCTTACCCAGGGGGATGCCAGATGCCCACCACCACTACCACCCTTAGCCATGGGGGTGCCAGATGCCTACCACTACTACCACCCTTAGCCAGGGGGGGCTGGATGCCTACCACTACTACCACCCTTACCCAGGGGGGCTGGATGCCTACCACTACTACCACCCTTAGCCAGGGGGTGCCAGATGCCCACCACCACTACCACCCTTACCCAGGGGGCTGGATGCCTACCACTACTACCACCCTTAGCCAGGGGGTGCCAGATGCCTACCACTACTACCACCCTAAGCCAGGGGGCTGGATGCCAACCACCACTACCACCCTTAGCCAGGGGGTGCCAGATGCCCACCACCACTACCACCCTTAGCCATGGGGGTGCCAGATGCCTACCACTACTACCACCCTTAGCCAGGGGGCTGGATGCCTACCACTACTACCACCCTCACCCAGGGGGCTGGATGCCTACCACTACTACCACCCTTAGCCAGGGGGTGCCAGATGCCTACCACCACTACCACCCTTACCCAGGGGGGCTGGATGCCTACCACCACTACCACCCTTACCCAGGGGGGGGGGCTGGATGCCTGCCACTACTACCACCCTTAGCCAGGGGGGGCTGGATGCCTACCACTACTACCACCCTTACCCAGGGGGGGCTGGATGCCTACCACTACTACCACCCTTAGCCAGGGGGTGCCAGATGCCCACCACCACTACCACCCTTACCCAGGGGGCTGGATGCCTACCACTACTACCACCCTTAGCCAGGGGGTGCCAGATGCCCACCACCACTACCACCCTTACCCAGGGGGCTGGATGCCTACCACTACTACCACCCTTAGCCAGGGGGTGCCAGATGCCTACCACTACTACCACCCTAAGCCAGGGGGTGCCAGATGCCCACCACCACTACCACCCTTAGCCATGGGGGTGCCAGATGCCTACCACTACTACCACCCTTAGCCAGGGGGGCTGGATGCCTACCACTACTACCACCCTCACCCAGGGGGGCTGGATGCCTACCACTACTACCACCCTCACCCAGGGGGCTGGATGCCTACCACTACTACCAACCTTACCCAGGGGGGCTGGATGCCTACCACTACTACCACCCTTAGCCAGGGGGGCTGGATGCCTACCACTACTACCACCCTTACCCAGGGGGCTGGATGCCTGTCACTACTACCACCTCTACCCATGGGGGCTGGATGCCTACCACCAACACCACCCCCACTCATAGGATGGACAATGCATGACACAACCAGCACACCCCAACCTAGGGAATGCAAGAAAAGACATCCCCCAACACCATGACAAGCGTGTGTAGACTGTGTCAAATGCCTACAACACTGAACATGACTTTGAACATACAATGTGACCCCCTAGCACATGTGCCACACATATATGTGTGTGGCCCCCACAATGCAAGCAGGCCATGACCATTGTGGCAATGGGGTCCAAACCCCCATCATCACAGTGACCAAAAGGTAAGTGTGGGGTCCATAGCTGAAGCACATTTTGAACAGTGTGGCAATGGGGTCCAAACCCCCATCATCACAGTTACCAAAATGTAAGTGTGGGGTCCATAGCTGAAGCACATTTTGAACATTGTGGCAATGGGGTCTAACGCCCCATCACCACAGTGACCAAAAGGTAAATGTGGGGTCCATAGCTGAAGCACATTTTGAACATTGTGGCAATGGGGTCTAACGCCCCATCACCACAGTGACCAAAAGGTAAGTGTGGGGTCCATAGCTGAAGCACATTTTGAACATTGTGGCAATGGGGTCTAACGCCCCATCACTACAGTGACCAAAAGGTAAGTGTGGGGTCCATAGCTGAAGCACATTTTGAACATTGTGGCAATGGGGTCTAACGCCCCATCACCACAGTGACCAAAAGGTAAGTGTGAGGTCCATAGCTGAAGCACATTTTGAACATTGTGGCAATGGGGTCCAAACCCCCATCATCACAGTGACCAAAAGGTAAGTGTTGACAAAGGAAGAGCTGCAACTGCCAAACTGCATGGATGATTCCTGGTCACAGAACATAAAACACATCAGTGGCAAAGTAGTGCATGTGTCCCATTGCAACATAAATTGGGGGAGGCAAATACTGCAGTGCAAATAAGACATACCTTTGGCCATGTGCAGACAAACAACACCCATGGGGGCTGACACTGTCAACATTCATCAATGACACAATGACAGAAGTGACCATCAGAATGCAGACTCACATATTTGCACCAATGGGCACACAAATGCAGATACCCTGTGGAGACTGTAGATGTGAGGTGAACAGATACCATACCATGGCAGCAATGGGACACACAAACCATGATCATTGTGCTGACCGATGACCTAGGAGTCCCAGGGACAGCAGGGGAAAGCCACCAAACTACATACAGCCAATGGCACACCCAAGATATGCCAATGCAGTGGTGCAGATGCACAAACACAAACAGGCAGACCCACACTGCACATCATACACAACAGGTGAGGGGGTGCCAGTGTCCCCAGGCAACCACACAACACATGAGGAGACCTGAATACCAATCATACAGATGTGCATACAGTGCCACACAAAGGTAACTCATGGATCCAAATCCCCTATGTGGGCAAGCAGGCATTGTCAGATGAGAGGGAGCACAAATCACACATGTCACACAGGCACGTAGGGACAGCAACTGACACAGCAAGACACAGACACACCACAGCACTACCCCCAGGGCCCCCACAATGTGGTGACCCTGGGCTGCATTACAATCCCACTGTGATGACAAAGCTAAATGTCGTTCACACTGTGAACCACAGTCATGTGTCCTGAGCAACAAACTACCATCACACCTACACAAGCACAAATCAATCAGCATGGCCAGTAAGCCAAGGCCAACATGGAGGCAGGGGCCTAGCTGGGCAACAACTCTCATCTCCACACACTCAACACCACACCCTCGACCTCCAACAATGTGCAGCAGTGAAGCACACATGCACTGGTGACATTGCACATGCACCCATGACTATTCCAGGGTGGTGGGTGGGAACCAAGGTGCAGAAACACATCACACATGGCCACTCAACAAGACTCCTGAATGTCTGACACGCTGCACACTACGCTGTACATGGACATGACGGCAATACCACACCAACCAATGGGATCCCAGCCACAGTCACACACCAATGAAGAAGCCAAGGTCACCCACAAAGAACACACATAGACAACAACCAACATTGCAGCCCGGACCCTGAGGAGTGCCAGCAGTCACACACACAACGTGTCACAATCACTGAAAGATAACACAAACTGGAAATCACATGACAGGGGCAAACAACAAGTGCCAAGGGGAAACCTGACTGTGACCCATCTGCGTCTGCACACAAACTCAGCCCTGACAGCAAACACACCTATGGGTGACACCCTGATGACCAGTAATGTGCCATGCACCCACATCACAGAGAACCCAGGGAGAAGACTTTGGGGGAACATAGGTCAACTCAGCAAGCATCACAAACAGGTACAACACTAGGGATCACAGCATGCACAGCTAAACGGAAGTGAACACACAGACATGCACATACAACACACACCTTGGGCGCAGGCAATGTCACAGGAGTACACACTGCCATGAGGGGACTCCACTCCTGTGTGAGGAAAGCTGTGCCATATGTTGCCTCAGTAGGGCCCCATCATGTCAGCTGAGCACTTGGTCACACAATCAACAATTAGCACCAAATGAGGGCTCCCGTCACATCAGCCTGGTCATGGAAGTGCCAACGAAATCATCAGCACAGATCCAACACACTTGTATAGCAATGTTGCACTGACAACACAGATGAGTCCTTTCCCATTGATGCCCAAACCTGCATTTCCAGTGGAGATGGCCACACGGTCAGGGAAGTAGACGAATTGAACAATGGCAGGCACAACAGATGTGCAGGGGTGGAAGCCACAGATGTGAAATAGCTAATCTAAGTAGGAAATCCCATTGCCAAATACTGAACACATGACACCCTCAGATGCTGCTATGGATGACATGGATACACCACAGGATAGGACACATTCCCCCTGGACCACATGGGTTCCTGCACAGTAACACTTCATTATCATGAGACCAAATATCACCATCACTGCAGCAAGGGCATGGTTAGCATCATCAACAACATGTACATCAGAAGCATAAGCACTAGAGAACAGAAAGTTGCTTTATTCAGCATATGTGTGTAATGAAAACAAAGTCCAGAAAAAACACAAAGGCCAATGGCCAGTCCATTGTCAAAGTCCAAACAGGGTGACAGTGGCAGATGTCACCCTACGCATGCCTGCACAAAACCAGGGACAATCCACTAGGAGGGGCAACCGGGGGGCAGGCCAGGCACCGCAGGGACAGGATCAGGGCTCACCAGGAGGAAGCAGGGAAGGGGTGGTGGGTGCTGGAGAGCCACTGACAACTGCAGTGGAGGTGTCTGACATGGTGTGTGCCGGCACAACTGGGGGCATGACTCAGATGTTGTGGGTGCCGGCACGACTGCAGTGGACCCTGCAGATGGAGTGGACAGGTCCGCCACTGCAGTACCCAAGTCAGACAGGGTGGTAGTGGACTCCACTGCAGTGCCTACCACCAGGGGAGGAGAATGGGGAACAGGCAAGGTGGGCTGGACAGAGGGGGAGGACACCCTCACCACATCAGTGGCACAGACAAGCGCAGCAGGGGGTGTGGTGCCGGGAGAGCAAGTGGCAGGGGGAGAAGGCCGGATCCTCTTGGGGATGGTCTATCTGTGGGTGGGGGAACCTGGGGCAGGGTGTGGTGGGGGCACCTGTGGAGTGGGGGCCTGAGGGATGGAGGAAGGAGACCTGGTGCCTGAGCTGCAGGGCGGTGGCGGGGTCTTGCTCTTACGACTCCGGGGGACTTGCGGGTGGGGGCCTCAGTCTGTCTGCGCCTGGGGGAGGGTGTCCGGGGGCGAGGGGCACTCTGCTCCGTGTGGGTGGGCTTCCTCTTCCCCCTGAATGCTGTATCAGCTGGATCGGAGGGGAAGAGGCCGAGGTCACTGAGGAAGAGCCGCTGGGTCTTTGGGGTTGCAGGTGAGGCAAGGGAGGGTGCTTTGGAGGGAGAGGCAACTGAGGACTGCGCAGTGCTCGTGGATGCGTGTGTGTGTTCCAGGGCCCCATCCCCTGTGAGTCTGGTTTCAGTCCCCTGACTGTGCGTGCGTGTGCGTTTTGTTTGTGGCGTGTGTGTCTGTGTGCTGGACGTGTGTGTGCTGGTGTGTGCCTGTGCCGGTGTGTGTGTGCTTGGGACGGGTAAGGTGCTGGGGAGTGTGGATGGAGCAGAGGCAGGAGGGGTGAGGGACTGTCTGAGGAGGGACACTGCTGCCGTCAGGGAGGAGTCCAATGGACCTATTGCCCCTCTGTAGGTCAGACATGCCCGATGAGATGCCCTCCATGAACGACACCAGCTGAGTCAACAGAGCGGTGTGCGCATGGAGGACACTCAGCATGGCTGTCTGCCCTACATGGAGCTGGCGAAGGAGGTACACAGACTCCTCACTCAGGGCAGCAGGGGACACAGGGGCAGGGGGTGCGGTGCCTGGCCCAAAGGAGACACGCTCCCGAACATGGGAGCCTCCACGGACCTGGGGAATGGGAGCCGATGGGAGGGCGGTGGTGGTGCTGGTGGTGGCGGGGACAGCAACACTAGCTGGAGTGTGGTGGCTGCTGACACCCGCCTCCATAAGGGAGTCATCCTCCGAGTTGCTCTGGTCCTCAGCTGAGGTGGATGGTGCTGAGGACTCCTCGGTGTGGCTCCCCTCGCCCTCCGTGCCACTGGGTCCCTCCGACCACTCCTCAGCTGCTGACCCAGTCTGGCTCTCCGGCTCCTCCTGGTCCGTGGAGCTGTCCCCTTCCGTGGCCGTGGATGTATCTGCAAACAATGGGGAAACAGACAGACATCAGTCACCTGCACCAAACGCACACACCACTGTGAGCACAGCACATTACAGAGCAAGCCCTGGCATCATTAGTTGTACACTGCTAAAAGTGCCCTAACTGAACAGGAGAAGCCAATTGTCAGTCTGATGCCAACCATGGCACTCACATCCCACATGGCCTTGCACCCATCTGTCTGGTGTCTGTTGGATAGCAACACCCCAGTGTGGACACATGCACCAACTACACAGTAGTTGGACAGTGCAGAGGACACGGTGTAGCATGTGGACATGCACACATCACAACTCTTGCCACTGAGTCAGTACAGGTTTCCGGATGAAAGGGACGCCCAGAGTCAAATAGGAAATGCATGTGATGCATACCAGCGACAGACACCATGATGCACCCATGTCCTGATAGCCATCGCCACAATGGTGTGCATGTAGCACATGTCACTCCCCTGCAGGATCACCAATAAGTAGACACATGCCATGGCGGAGGCATGACTGCTAAGTCATACATCACTGTCTCAGTGATGTATGACTTGGCAGCCAGACAACAACACTCTGCACTGTGTCACAATAGTAGGTCATGGGGAATGCAAGTCCTGGAGCTGCACAAGTGCACATGTACATCCCCCACACAACACATCATCTCAACCCTCATCTGTCCAGGTGATACCGATTGGACATATGGGAGACCTGTGACACTACCCTCTGAACCTGAGCCCCTCACAATCTGCTGTGAATGGGGAACAGCTGCCTGAACTTCACATTCGCATACCCCAGTCTGCACGGGCAGCTGATCAAACACCTATGTGACACACAAGTATCGTCTCCTATGGTCACATCTCCAGTGGCATGCTGAGCCCCTACCGAGAAACACCCCAGCAGTCCTGGCAACAAATCCACAGCACACTGACACAGAGGCAGACACCTGAGGGGTCAAATCACTGCGCACAATGTGTCAGCTGATACACGGGAGTGGGAGTACAGAGTGCATTGCATGGCCTGGAGTAGGCATGACTGTCCTGCCCCACATGAATGAGGGATGAGCCCTGGACAGTGGATAGCTGGCTATGTATGTGTGACACACGTAATCTGCACACTCCTGGGGCCCAAACATTGTTCCCACCCGCTGCATGGGTGTGTGCCACATACCCCAGGCACATGTGGTGGCTCAGCTCAGCAAGTGGACCGCATATCAAAGCAACACGCAGATTACATGTCCGAACACAGGCGTTGTGTGAAAAATGGACCCACCCATGATGCCCACAACAGAGTTAGGGAAACAGATGCTGTCCCCCACCTTTAGTGAAGCAAACTGCAAGGACACAGTCCCAAGTGACACAATTCCCTGAATGTAAGGGCCACACCTGGGTATCAGATGAGGAGTGGGCAGTGCACAATAGAGGGACATGGCTCCTGGACAACATGACTGCTGTACTGTGGCAGTTTAACCAGGCCAGAGGAGGGCACATAGCATGTAATACAGAGTTCACAGTGCAGTCTTTGACTCACCCCTCCTTGCTGCTGTCTGGCCTTCAGCTGCCCATCCAGGTCTGGAAACACCACCGCCAGGATCTGGAGCATGTGGGGGTCAGGGTCCGTGTTCCGCCCCTCCTGCGAGGAGGCGACAGCTTCAGCTGGACCCGTGCAATCCTCCGGGTCCAGCCCCGAAGGTCCTGCCACCTCTTCTGGCAGTTGCGGATCCGGCGCTTGTAGACCCCACGGACCGGACAGCCCGGACGATGTCCTTCCAGATCTCCTGCTTCCGATGGGCATTAACCTGTCAGGATGACAAAGTGAAAAGGCCATTACTACACATGCAACATATCCGTGCATGACACAGTTGTATATACATGTCTCATTCACAGGGGCACATGATGTACACAGGCAGTGCAACGCTGCCCATGGACAGTTTGCCAGACGTCACCACATGGTATCATTGCATGGGAAGTAAAACCTTGTTCAAATGCACTGTCACTGCACCATACCTGTCCAGTGCATGTCACTACACACTATAGGGGGTGACAACAACTCAGTGAGCCTGCTAGCCAGTGGCGTGCAGACTCTCAGCCTTGCTAGTCAGACAAAATGCACATTCAGAAAGGCAGTGCACAGAACACTCACCTGCTCCCCTGGTGTCCCATACAGCTTGCTGTACTGTGGAAGTAGGCTGCCCAGCAGGGTCTGGTTCTCCTCAAGGCTGAAGCCTGGGGCTCTCTCCACAGTACGTGCCATTGCAGGGTCCAGAGGGGCAGAGACAGCAGCAGTGCAGTGGCAGATGTCGTCCTGGAGCATGTAGTGCAGGCAAGTGAGCTCTCAGGGGAACAGCCAGCAATATATATGTGCTGGAGAGGCAGATACTGTCCCTTGTGTCCAAAGTGATAGGTCCAAGTCGTTTGCATCTTCTGAATCTGGCCAATCCATGGAATAGCAGCACCAATACACGCCCACAGCATCCTTCAAATCTTCAACTTCATGACATACATGATTTTGCAACATTGTTGTGGGTGACCAACTGAATTTCCAGCAACCGACTCGTTCGAATTTCGAAAACGCGTCCGTTGCCAGGCTAGGCCATTGTCAATGGGTGCGCACCGATCGGTCCATTGCGGTACAACGCGTACAGGGGTACAACGCGTACCCGCACACATTGAATGCAATGGGCCGGCCGGGGGCACCGATTGGTCCATTGCGGTACAACGCGTACAGGGGTACAACGCGTACCCGCACACATTGAATGCAATGGGCCGGCCGGGGGCACCGATCGGTCCATTGCTGATCAACGCGTACAGGGGTACAACGCGTACCCGCACACATTGAATGCAATGGGCCGGCCGGGGGCACCGATCGGTCCATTGCGGTACAACGCGTACAGGGGTACAACGCGTACCCGCACACATTGAATGCAATGGGCCGGCCGGGGGCACCGATCGGTCCATTGCTGATCAACGCGTACAGGGGTACAACGCGTACCTGCACACATTGAATGCAATGGGCCGGCCGGGGGCACCGATCGGTCCATTGCTGTTCAACGCATCCCTGTACAAGTGACTGGCATATGTCACCATGCCTGTCTCAGATGGACATATGCCAGCCACAGATAGCTTCCAGGGAGTGAGGGGCACACCTACAACACGACAGCCTGTCCAAACTGTATCATAAGGCATGTAAGGCTGCATTTCCTATTGTGTGTATGTTGGTGTACATGTTGTCCTGTGGGTGTCACCTGGGGGCAGCCACCCCCAGGCTGTGCACGTGTTCATGGGGACAGGATCCTGGGTGTTACGTGTACATGACCACTGTGATGTGCAACTGTTCATATCTGTGCATGTGCCATGGTCACATTTCACGGTGGTGTATGTGTATGTCATGTCACATACCCCGTGAGTCCCATGTGGGACGGTATGTTTGAGCCAGGGTGTCCCAGTGGCACAATAGTGATGGTCCTCCACAGTCTGTGTGCATGTAGTGTTTACAATGTCTCTGATTTCATGTGCACAATGGGAGACAGTCTCCACATCCACGTTGTGTGTGCATGGACTTTGATGTTGTGCGTGTGTGTGTCACAGACGTCCATGTCTGTCCTGCAGTGGCAAGTGGGACCACTACCTGTGGGGGTCATAGTTGTTTTGCTGTGGTGTATACATGATACTCCATGTAATGCCAGTGTCCATGTGGCAATACAGGGTCCCTGGGAATGTACCTGTCGTTGAGCTGTGATGCCTGGGGCACATCTGTCCTCACATGTCACTGTGGGGGGTGATTGTGACACGGCAGCAGGAGATGGGAACTGTGACACGGCCTCATGATATCCAATGGGCCAACCTGGGACTTATTGATGCCACTTGTTGAACCGTGATGACAGATGTTGGCCATGTATGTACCATACATGTCCTTACGGAACTGCACACTTCATGTAGTTGTGCCTCATAATGATGTATGTTGGGATATTGAGTGTGTTCAATGCCGCATATGTGGGCTGACTGACAATCTTGCTTTCTTCTCCTCTGCACTGCAGGGCTCCTGCTGTCCATCGACCATTCCCAGACCTGGCAACGATGGTGGAACGGGACAGCATCCGACGGTACCGCTTCACCAGGCAGCTGATTGAGGATTTGGCAGTGCAGTTGGCCCCACATTTGCAGCCTGGCCGGCTGTATCCTACAGCGCTGACCCCCAAGGTGAAGGTGATGGCAGCCCTACACTTCTTTGCCACCGGTACCTTCCAACATACTGTGGCGACTGCTGGTGGGATGTCACAGACCATGTTGAGCCGTGTGCTCTGCGATGTTTTGGTGGCAATGTTGCTATTCCTGAACCGGTACATCTATTTCCCTAGACTGCAACGACTCACTGACGTGAAGAGTGACTTCTATGCCCTGGGGAGGATGCCGCATGTCATTGGCTCCATTGATGGGACACATGTGGCTTTGGTACCACCACAGGCCCAGGAGCAGGCCTACAGGAACCGCAAGCACTACCACTCGGTCAATGCACTGGTGGTGTGTCTTGCAGATATGACCATCACACACGTGTATGCCCGTTTCCCTGGTTCAGCACACGATGCCTTTGTGATGAGGAGTAGTTGCATCCCCAGGATGATGGCACAGATGCAGAACCAGCGTGCCTGGCTTGTCGGTGTGTACTGACTTTGTGCCATTGTGTGTGATCTGATCTGTAGTATTCCGCCCACTTTTCCAAGTCAGCTAATGTGCACTTGTCTGTCCGTAGGTGACTCGGGATACCCCAACATGCCGTGGTTGCTGACACCCCTCAGGAACCCTGTGACACCAGCCCAGATGCGCTACAATGAGGCACATGGTCGGACCAGGAGAGTGATTGAGCGGACATTTGGTCTCCTGAAGAGCCGCTTCCGCTGCCTGGACAAGACCGGAGGGTCCCTCCCATATGCCCCTGCGAAAGTGTGCAAGATTATCATCGTCTGCTGCATGCTCCACAACCTGGCAGTGCGGAAGGAGTTGCCTCTCATCCAGGATGACAATGACCAACATCCGCCACCTGTGGAGGATCCTGGCCTGGACCACGATGCCAGTGATGATGATGATGATGATGAGGGTGATGTCCGCACACAGCTCATCACCAACTTCTTTAGCTGAATGTGAGTATCCTGAGGTGTCATGTCAATGATGTGAGTTGGCATGATATGTGTAGGTGGTGCTCTGGTGCTGTTGGAGTGTGTCCATGGGCTACTTGACTGGATGTGTGTAGCGATGTGTGCTTACAGGTGGTCTGTACTCCCCAACAGTGTTGACATGCTAACTTGGTTCTGGGTGGGTATCTTGTAACATGTATTGTGCATGAGTTTTGCTGTTCTGTCCTGTTCTCCATTGCTTTTGACTGTGTGTCATTTCTGTCCTTCACAGGGTACTTTCAGATTCGTTTGGTCAACTGTGTCCACCGACGACGTGATTGTACTTCCAGGGTGGTAGCTGTTGTGTCCCTACAGGTGATGTGCGCCACACCCATGGACTTCCTTCCTTCTACAGTTGTTGACTGTGTGCCCGCTGCCAGGTGGGATTACCTTGCATCTGTAGTGGTTACGACATGTTGCAACTGTGTAATAAACCTGTGCTTCACTTTGTGATGTGCGTTGTCTGTGGTCACATATTTGACTGCCATTTGCTTACTGCACCTGTGGGCTACTTGACTACAACTGGGAATAGGTGTGGTGTCTGTGCATTGCACCGTCTTCCCTGGCAACATCAGTGTAGGCAATGAGTCAGATGGCCTAGGTGTGTATGTGTTGTGTAGCCCTGGTGGTGTGTCTCCCTCATATGTGTCACGTTGCCTTTAGTCACATGCCTGTGTTGTACTTGCTGTTGCAGTTCGCATACACAGTGTAATTTTGCAGTTCATCATCTCCATAACAGCACCCACGTTGGAATCACAACAGAGGCAAGTATGGTGTATTAGTGTGTTTATTGTGATACATTTGTGTGAATAGTGCATAGGATGGGTAGTGCTGTACATATATCTTGCAATCAGAAGTTCCTAGGTGAATTGAAAGTCCTGGTAGACAAAATCCCCGGTATCGGGCCACAGTTGTCTGAGACATTGGTCCAACTTGTACTCCCCATGCAATGTGTGGGAGTTGTGTTGCCGTCAACAGGGTGAACAGTCTGTGCACAAAGGTGAACATCCAGAACAGGTTCAGGCTTCCTGGGAGTTGCGCTTGGCCATCGGCCTCTCACTTGCCCCTCCTCGGACGACCCCTCTTCTTTGGGGGGCCCCTCAAGTACAGGCTGCTGCGGTGCAGGGGACTCTCCGCCAGAGTCATCCTCCCTCCCTGTGGCAGTTGCAGTTTGTTCAGCACCAGATGTTGTTGGCACACAGGGAGGTGTGGACTGGTTGCTGTTCATCTCGCGGAGGCATTGTAAAATGTCCCTGTGCACCGCCGTCATCTCTTGCAGTGCGTCCCACTTGGACTCCACGCGGGCATGTGTGAGTCCAAGCGGGCATGATGGGCAGCCTGCTCCTGTTTCATGTCTCTGAGGAGCCCCACTACCTGGCTGAGATCTCCGGTGCTGGACTGGTACGCATCGGCTATGCGTACCAGTTGTGGGTCATCGTGCACACCAGCAACCTCTGCAAGCAGCGACCTCTGTCTCCCACCCCTCCCACCACCCCTGCCGACATGTGCAGTGCGTGCAGTGGCACGCACAGATGACCCTGGTCCACCTTGGGGGTTGGTGGTGGTGGTGGTGTCCATGGCCCCACGTTGGTCCAGGGTCCCTGTGCTGGTGTTGCTCCTTGTTCTGTCCATGTCGGCAGGGATGGTATTTGTGGTGACAGTCGTTGGAGGGGTGGGTGCAGGGGGTGCAGCTGGTGGTCCTGCTGGTGCTGCAGCTGGTGGTCCTGCTGGTGCTGCAGCTGATGGTCCTGCTGGTGCTGCATGTAGACTTGCACCGGATGTGCCAGGTTGGTCTTCTTCGTCCGAGGAGGGCAGAGGCTGTACGACACCAGTGAGCTCCGCATCCTCTTGAGCCTGGGAGTGGGACTCCTCAGCGTCTGCTGCTGTGTCCCCATCATCACCTGTTTTTGGGAGACACACACAATGTATGTTATGTTTCTGCAGGCATCAATGGTTGACACACCTGACAGTTGTGACTGTGCCTCTGGGTGCGGGCCTGTACATTGCATTGTCCTAAGTCGTCACAGTCAGGGGTTGATATTGGTGTGGCACATTGTCCTGCATTATTTGGGCATTTCTATGTATTTGTTGGGGTGTGAACATGGTCTGCATTGGTTGTATTTGGTTGACAGCCGGCCCTCCTTCCCACCCAGCCAGTCAGTTATCCCACCATGGACTGTGCTTGCATTGCAGGGAGTGGATGTTGTCTCTCAGGATGTCAGTCAGTGGTGTTGTGCTGTTTGTTGGTGCACAGTTCCCAGCAGGGCCTTGTGCTCCCCACAGCAGTAGCCAGTGTCAGCCATCTTGTGAGTCCTTCTCCACTCCCTGTGATGTGAGCATGGTTCAGGGTGGTGTTGATGGGACAGTTGTGGGGGTGAGCTATGTCTGTGACTATGACTCCCATCATGCTATTGCCTCCACCCCACTTCCCAGCATTCCCATACTTACTTGCTTTTGTGGGGAGTTCAGTGTGTGTGGGTGTGAGGGCAATGGCAAGATGGCTGACAGTGGTGTCCTGCTGTTGGTTGGTGTGCAGTTCCCAGCATGCCCTTGTGCTCCCCACAGCAGTAGCCAGTGTCAGCCATCTTGTGTGTCCTTATCCACTCCCTGTGATGTGAGCATGGTTCAGGGTGGTGTTGATGGGCCAGTTGTGAGGCTGAGCAATATCTGTGCCTACTACTCCCATCATGCTATTGCCTCCACACCCCTTCCCAGCATGCCCATGCTTCCTTCCTTTTGACTCTGCTTCCCTGTGGGGTGGGCTGCCTGTGCTGACAGGATGGCTGGGAGTGTTGTCCTGGCAGTTGTTTGGCTGAAAGTTCCAAGAGTGTCCCTGTGCTTCACACAACATAACCCAGGGTGGTGGTTCTTTGTGGGATCTTGAGTTAGGATGTGAGGCATTGCATTCTCCCAGGTGGGTTCTGTGGAGTTTGTGTTGAGGGGGGGGGTGTGAGGGGAGGTGCTTGTGACTATGGTCAGTGCTGCAAGTCCTCCTTCCCACCCAGCCATATCCCACCTTGGAACGTGCTTCCATTGCAGGGAGTGGAAGTTGTCTCTCAGGATGTCAGTCAGTGGTGTCCTGCTGTTTGTTGGTGCACAGTTCCCAGCAGGGCCTTGTGCTCCCCACAGCAGTAGCCAGTGTCAGCCATCTTGTGAGTCCTTCTCCACTCCCTGTGATGTGAGCATGATTCAGGATGGTGTTGATGGGACAGTTGTGGGGGTGAACTATGTCTGTGACTATGACTCCCATCATGCTATTGCCTCCACCCCACTTCCCAGCATTCCCATACTTACTTGCTTTTGTGGGGAGTTCAGTGTGTGTGGGTGTGAGGGCAATGGCAAGATGGCTGACAGTGGTGTCCTGCTGTTGGTTGGTGTGCAGTTCCCAGCATGCCCTTGTGCTCCCACAGCAGTAGCCAGTGTCAGCCATCTTGTGTGTCCTTATCCACTCCCTGTGATGTGAGCATGGTTCAGGGTGGTGTTGATGGGCCAGTTGTGAGGCTGAGCAATATCTGTGCCTACTACTCCCATCATGCTATTGCCTCCACCCCCCTTCCCAGCATGCCCATGCTTCCTTCCTTTTGACTCTGCTTCCCTGTGGGGTGGGCTGCCTGTGCTGACAGGATGGCTGGGAGTGTTGTCCTGGAAGTTGTTTGGCTGAAAGTCCCAAGAGTGTCCCTGTGCTTCACACAACATAACCCAGGGTGGTGGTTCTTTGTGGGATCTTGAGTTAGGATGTGAGGCATTGCATTCTCCCAGGTGGGTTCTGTGGAGTTTGTGTTGAGGGGGGGTGTGAGGGGAGGTGCTTGTGACTATGGTCAGTGCTGCAAGTCCTCCTTCCCAACCAGCCAGATATCCCACCTTGGAACGTGCTTCCATTGCAGGGAGTGGAAGTTGTCTCTCAGGATGTCAGTCAGTGGTGTCCTGCTGTTTGTTGGTGCACAGTTCCCAGCAGGGCCTTGTGCTCCCCACAGCAGTAGCCAGTGTCAGCCATCTTGTGAGTCCTTCTCCACTCCCTGTGATGTGAGCATGGTTCAGGGTGGTGTTGATGGGACAGTTGTGGGGGTGAGCTATGTCTGTGACTATGACTCCCATCATGCTATTGCCTCCTCCCCACTTCCCAGCATTCCCATACTTACTTGCTTTTGTGGGGAGTTCAGTGTGTGTGGGTGTGAGAGCAATGGCAAGATGGCTGACAGTGGTGTCCTGTTGTTGGTTGTTGCACAGTTGCCAGCAGGGCCTTGTGCTCCCCACAGCAGTAGCCAGTGTCAGCCATCTTGTCAGTCGTTTTCCACTCCCTGTGATGTGAGCATGGTTCAGGGTGGTGGTGATGGGACAGTTGTGGGGGTGAGCTATGTCTGTGACTGTGACTCCCATCATGCTATTGCCTCCACCCCACTTCCCAGCATTCCCATACTTACTTGCTTTTGTGGGGAGTTCAGTGTGTGTGGGTGTGAGAGCAATGGCAAGATGGCTGACAGTGGTGTCCTGCTGTTGGTTGGTGTGCAGTTCCCAGCATGCCCTTGTGATCCCCACGACACAGCAACAGTGTCAGACATCTTTGATGGGCCTTTCCACTCTCTGTGGGATGTGCATGCGTGAGTGTGAGCTTGCTGGGCCATGTGGTGGGGGATGTAGAGCTGTGACTACGACTCCCATCATGCTATTGCCTCCACCCCCTTCCCAGCATGCCCATCCTTCCTTCCTTTTGACTCTGCTTCCCTGTGGGGTGGGCTGCCTGTGCTGACAGGATGGCTGGCAGTGTTGTCCTGGCAGTTGTTTGGCTGAAAGTCCCAAGAGTGTCCCTGTGCTTCACACGACATAACCCAGGGTGGAGGTTCTTTGTGGGATCTTGAGTTAGGATGTGTGGCATTGCATTCTCCCAGGTGGGTTATGTGGAGTATGTGTTGAGGGTGTGTGTGAGGGGAGGTGCTTGTGACTATGGTCAGTGGTGCGAGTCCTCCTTCACACCCAGCCAGCCAGATATCCCACCATGGAACGTGCTTCCATTGCAGGGAGTGGAAGTTGTCTCTCAGGATGTCAGTCAGTGGTGTCCTGCTGTTGGTTGTTGCACAGTTGCCAGCAGGGCCTTGTGCTCCCCACAGCAGTAGCCAGTGTCAGCCATCTTGTGAGTCCTGTTCCACTCCCTGTGATGTGCGCATGGTTCATGGTGGTGTTGATGGGACAGTTGTGGGGGGGCAATATGTGTGACTACGACTCCCATGATGCTATTGGCTACACTGACTTGCCCAGCATACACAGAATTCCTTTCTTTCAGTGGTCTTCACTGTGTGTTGGTGTTGTAGTGGTGGCTACATGTCTGGATGTGTTTGTTAGTTCTATTTGTGCCACTGCCTAGCTGTAGTTGTAGTTGTGTTTGTACATGTGATGACACGGTTAAATGTAACTATGAGATGGCATGTGTTGTGTTTATCTGACTGACATACACATTTTGGGATGATTCTGTTCTGGTTGCTGTGTAATTGCTATGAGTGCATGGTTTGACTCTCCCCTTGACAGTGATGTGTGTGTGTATTGTGGCAGAATATTGTGTACATTTGTTGTGTACTCACCAGGCTCTGGGATGTTCTCTAGTCCATATACGCTCACTGGCGGAAGGATGGCCCGCACCTTCTCCTCCCAGGGCCTGAGGTATACTGGCTTGGCAGGAGGGCCACTGCCGGTGTATTGGCTCAGGAGGTAGTCTTTCTTGAGCAGCTCCCGGACCCTCCTGCGCACGTCATACCACCTGTTCTGGATGTCGGTCTTTGTGCGCAGACATGGTGATTGTGCGTTCACCCTGTTGATGATCCTCTCCCACATCTTGGTTTTCTGGGAGATGGGGGTCTGTTGGACCAGGGTGCCAAACAGCTGTGGCTCTACCCTGAGGATCTCGTCTACCAGGACTTCCAATTCACAATCTAGGAACTTGTGATTCTTCTTGGGGGGCATGGTGATGGGTGGTGATGGTGAGTGATGTGTGTGTTGGTGTGCAGGTGAGGGTGTGTGAGTGTGTGTTTTGCTGGGTGTATGTGAGGTAGGTATTTGTTGGTGTACTGATGGTGTGTGGCTTGTGTGAGGGATGAGCTGTGGGTGTGTGGTTGCTGTCTGTTGGGTGCTGGCAGTAGAATGGCATTTGCAAAGGATCATGGTTGGGATTTGTGTCCTTTATATGGGTGGAGTTGTGGGTGTGTCTTTGTTCTCTGTCCCCACCCCCCCAGTATTTATTGGCTTTGTAATTGCTTGTTTGGCCTTTTTTTGTGTAATTTTTCCTTTGTACTGTCTGTGCATGTTGGAAACGTTCTTGTGACCGAGTCGGACCCTGCATTTGTCTCGTACGGTCTTCTCCGTTTCGTTCATGCTGTGTTTGTGGTATTTTCTATGCTGCGTACGCGTCAGTCGCGGTGTTTTGTGTTACTTCGGCTCGGTTTTGTATGTGTGTCGGTCGTACGGCTTATCCTCCGTACGACTCGGTCGTGGTTTTCGCGCCTTGCATCGTACTTTGCGGTTTGGAGTTCACGTGTACGTTTCGGTCGGATTTGTTCCGGGTGCGTGTCGGTCGGTTCGATTCGCGTGTTTTTCCGGCCGGATTGCTGTTTTCCGTGCGGCTCGGTCGTTCGGGTTGGGTTCGGTACGTGTCGGTCGGATTTTGCACGCCTTGCATCGTACTTGGCGTGTCGGGCGCCACAGGTACGTGTCGGTCGGAATAAATTCCGGCTCCGAGTCGGTCGGTGCTTTTTCCGGCCCGAATCGGAATCGACCCCTTAGCCTTGACTGTGAGATGATTCTTAATATTTATTCAAACTGATTTTTTTACAGCAATCCCAATCTCACCAAACTGGGGATATGATTTTTTTTTAAATGACACAAACAGATAGATAATGGCAGTAATCTCCCTCCACACGGATTCTAATCCATAATCCTCCTGCTTCAAATCGAGAGATTCTCTCTGCTGGCACCCTCGGCTAGATAACCCTCCACACGGATCCTAATCCATAATCCTCCTGCTTCCAATCAAGAGGTTCTCTCTGCTAGTACCGTTGGCAAGATAACCCTCCACACAGATCCTAATCCATAATCCTCCCGCTTCCAATCAAGAGGTTCTCTCAGCTAGTACCGTTGGCTAGATAACCATTTGCATGGATCCTAATCCATAATCGACCCGCTTCCAATCAAGAGGTTCTCTTTGCTAGTACCATTGGCTAGAGAACCCTCTGCATGGATCCTAATCCGTAATCCTGCCTCCCTTCGATCAAGAGCTTCTATCTGGTAGTACCGCTGGCAAAATAACCCTCCGCACACATCCTAATCCATAATCCTACCGCTTCCAATCAAGAGATTCTCTCTGCTAGTATAATTGGCTAGATAACAGTCCCCCAGGATCCTAATCCATAATCTAGCTGCTTTCGATCCAGAGATCCAGAGATTCTCTCTGGTAGTACCGTTGGCAAGATAACCCTCCACACAGATTCTAATCCATAATCCTACCACTTCCAATGGAAAGGTTCTCTCTGCTAGTATAATCGGCTAGCTAACCTTCCCCCGGGGTCCTAATCCATAATCTGGCTGCTTTCGATCCAGAGATTCTCTCTGGTAGTACCGTTGGCAAGATAATCCTCCACACAGATCCTAATTCATAATCCTGCAGCTTTCAATCAAGAGGTACTCTTGGTTTAACTGCTAGCACCATCGGCTAACCCCTCTCCACACCAATCCTAATCCCCCTGCCTCCAATCAACACGTGCTGTCAGCACTGGGTTTATCTGCTAGAATAATGAACTACATAACCTCCACACTAGTCCGAATCCCTAATTCCGCCACCCCTGACCTCCAGTTGAGAGGTGCTTTTGCCTTAAGTGCTAACACTTCAGCAGAAACCTCATTGTTAATTTTCTCCTGCGCTCCCATCTGCTTCCCGTCTTGGAATCGTGCTGCTTACCCCATATCTTGCATCGAGCTCCGCTATACCGTCAATGCATCCCCTATGTCTGTAACTGGATTTACACACAATAACTTGCTTCACTGACTTACACTGTGCTGTAAAATCTGTGTGCTGTGTGCTTCCCGATCACAGGACTCCTAAACACCCAATGTTGCTCACCATGTCGCTCACTTAGGTACCATATATGTTGCTGCACTTCTCATCTGTAGAAGCCCAGTACCTATGCTTTGCATAATTTCTGTTAAAATGTGATACGTCAAGATTCTCGTGCCCTGTGACACTAATTGGGAGCTTGACCATCCTGTAGGAAGCTGTCAGAATAAAACATGAGATCACAATACAGTAGCACTGGGGGTTTATTTATACCCAAGTCCTAAAAACAGGTGGATTTGACCAACGTAGTTCAGGAGGAATTTACCATCAGGTCGTACCTGGCAGGTACTGTCTGTGCAAAACATTGTTTTGGGTTAAAACCACATGCAAAAATAATGCAAAAAAAGCATGCTGCTCCCCGTTATTTAGTGCATAGGTATTAGTCGGGGTTTTGTGCCCTAAGTGGGAAGGGGACGTGGGTCCCGGGCTCACTCTGTCACTGGATTCAAGCTAACCTAGCTGATGAGGGGTGATGCCCTGAAACCGGTCCCAGGATGCTTGCTTTTGGCCCAGGGCGGACCTGGCTTGGCAGTTCGGGCTGGACTGTTCCCACAAGGAACAGGGTCAAGACTGATTTGCATTTGGCTGGTTCCAAACTGGGGTTGCGTGGTGAGCAAAAGAATGATGGATTAAACCCAGATCTTTGTGACGGGGTGAATGTTTGGATTGTTTAGCATTCCGTCCATCATTTGTTCCTTTTGCTTTTGTTGCCCTAAGTGGGAAGGGTTTGCCCAGACGAGGGTTCCATGCTCACTGCTCACTTTCCTTCTCTTCCATTACCCTGAGTTTGAGGACTCCATAACCCGGTATCTCCCGCTTCAGCATACCCATTCCTTGCCCACTTCCTAACTCTGATATTGCAGTTTCCGGTCACAGGTGGTCCAACCCTTCGGAGGCGGGACATCCTGCTTCTCAAAACCAGCAAATGTGTCGGGTGTGTTGAACTTCGCCTCTGTGAATTCGGGCAAAGTCAGGAAACCTCGCCAACAGTGGTGTTCCATGTAGCACACATGGCAACATTTTAGAAGAGGAAAGTGGGAGATTACAAAAAAATATTTTTGTGAGATTGTAAGACAGTGACTTCTATTGAAACAGGGAGTTTCATGCGGAAGACATCCAAAATAAATCCAATTATTTGCTTCATAAATGTGGAATCTCCCGCTGGAATCGGGCCATTGGCATGTATGATGTAGTTGGCTGACTTTACCCAACCTCGTCGGCAAAGGACCAGAATCTGTTGCATTCCAGAGACAATTATATTAAAAAAAAAAAAAAGTACAGCCCATGCAGGTGGTAATTTGTGGCTCCTTATGTTTCCTGTGTAAGTTATGTTTAATTTGTGCCGTCAGGCTATACATGCTGGTTGGTCCAATGATACCGGGGTCAAGGCAGCAAGAGCAGATATGACTGCTGTCTGAAGCGCCCTCTATAGGAGGCATTTACGTCTTCACCTGATATTTTAGCCAGAAATAATACTGCTGAGTAATGGCAGGATTCAGAACACAAATAAATGTAAATATCAAAGCAATTAGTCAAACTTGAAGGGCACAACAAAAACAACATCTCTGTGGGCCTGCTGCCTAAGCCTTGTTTGTTTTGCCTGCCTCATCACGCATATTTTCAGTAAGGTTGTCATTAAAATTGCATCATGGGCAGAAAAATAATTTAGATTAATAGATGGTAAACATGTTTAACTCCCCTGGCAGTTATCCCACAACCGCAGAGCGAGCCTCGATATGACAGTGATCAGAGCTGGTCTGGGGAACCAAATCTCTTCAACTCCTTAAAGAATCTCCCTCTTTTCATCCATCCATCCATTCTGTCTCTTTTCTGCTGTCCTCTCTCTCTGATACCTTTCTCTCTACGTTCAAGAAAGTGACCCAGGCAGCCCTGGGTTTTCACAACCAGCCTCTAAGGACTCCAGCCCACCAGGGAAATGCCTGTGGAGCCAAAGGCCTGTCCGGCCCTGACAGTGAACACAGGAGGACTACTACACGGGGTGGTTATTACCTATTGTACAGTATATACAAGGGTCGTGCACACTTAAAACCATGCTAGGAAGCGTGTCACTTTTGGGAAAGGTTGTCAATTTAGCCACAAAAAAGTGATAGTAGTGGGAAACAAGCATTGGCAAAGGCAATAGGTTGCGCCTTTGTGTCATGTTACCATATATGCATTGCATATTTTAAGTAAGTAAGGACGATCTAAGGTAAAACTACAAAAATGTGGTTTGGAGGATAAAGACATCCAGCCAAGACCTAATGTGGACATTCTTATTTTCAGTCTCCAAGCACAAAGATCAAAATGGCTTCGGAAGCTGCGGCAACAAACTATCTCATGGATATAATAGAGCAAACAACATTAATATTAGTGAGCTGACCTGAGCCATTCACATAGGCAGACTCTATGGCACTACACTCAATCATCCAGCTCCACAAGAGCAAAGACACCTTAGTACGACCAATGCTTGGCAACGAATCTCCCGGATTCATGGAGAGGCTCTGTTCTCCATCTGATCTATAAAAATAGCTAACCGGGCGACCTGACAAACTACAGGTTTACAGCCCTCCTACATGTTAAAGCCAGATTGTTCACCGATCTTTTACTTCAAGACTTGGAAGTATGGGCAGAAGAAATAAACCTGGTTCCACCACATCAGACAAGATTCCGTCCCGGAGTCGTCACCTCTCGTACCATCAGTTCTTTGCGCCAGCTCCCCCTGCGACGGTCCTCCTGTCCAGCTTGACCACAGTCCGCTACCCGCTGCTGCCTTCAGATCCTCCTCTGCTCGTTTTTCTGCCTCTTCTCTGCTCACTCCTGCCCTCTATTTTGCCTCTTGTTAATTGTTCTGCCGGTTATTTTGCATCTTTCTGCTCGTTGCTGACCTTTATTTTGCCTCTTTCTGCTCATTTAGGAGAGACTCGTAGGTGAAAACAGTGGCTGGATATACTCACGGATGACGAGAAGCGCTCTACCAATCTACTGATTGATTGATTGAGACCTAAAAACTGTGATGTAGTAAAACCGTGAAGTCAAATCTAAAACTTGTGGAGCAATAAGATAGCGCAACTGCTTTGCTCCTCTGCGGCACTCATTCTGCAACGTCTCTTGGATTGCAGGAGCACAGCTGGTGTTACACGTCAGAGGAGAGAAGTCGTGTACTTCAGAGAAAGAATGCAAAAACAACAATTGATGGACAGAATGCAGAAAAATGTCATACATTCACACCAGTACAGAGATCTGGGCCTAAATCCATCGTTTTTTTGCCCACCATGCCATTCCACTTTGCACCCAGCCATATGCAAATCAGTCTTCACCCTGTGCCCAATGGGAACAGTCCAGCGCGAACTGCCAGGCCATGGCCTCCCTGGACTGGAAACAAGCATCCAAGGACCAGTTTCGAGGTTTCACCCCTCATCAGCCAGGATAGCTTGACTCCAGTGGCATGGAGAGCACGGGACCCACGTCTGGGCATACCCGTCCCACTCGGGGTGACAAATGCAAAAACAACAATTGATGGACAGAATCCAGAACAATGTAATAAATTCACCCCAGTATAGAGATATGGGCCTAAATCCATCATTTTTTTGCTCACCATGCCATTACAGTTTTGACCCAGCCATATGCAAATCAGTCTTGACCCTGTGCCCAATGGGAACAGTCCAGCCCGAACTGCCAGGCCAGGTCCTCCCTGGACTGGAAACAAGCATCCTAGGACCGGTTTCGGGGTTTCAGCCCCATCAGCCAGGATAGCTTGACTCCAGTGGCATGGAGTTCGGGCTGGACTGTTCCCATGAGGCACAGGGTCAAGACTGATTTGCATATGGCCAGGTCTAAACTGGGGTGGCATGGTGAGCAAAAGAATGATGGATTTAACCCAGATCTCTTGACTGGGGGTGAATGTTTTGATTTGTTCTGCGTTCCGTCCATCAATTGTGTGTCTTTTGCTTCCTCGCCCTAACCGGGTATGCCCAGATGTGGGTCCCGGGCTCACTTTGCCACTGGATTCAAGCTATCCTGGCTGATGAGGGGTGAAACCCCGAAACCAGTCCTAGGATGCTTGTTTCCGGTCCAGGGAGGACCTGGCTTGGCAGTTCGGGCTGGACTGTTCCCATGAGGCACAGGGTCAAGACTGATTTGCATATAGCCAGGTCTAAACTGGGGTGGCATGGTGAGCAAAAGAATGATGGATTTAACCCAGATCTCTTGACTGGGGGTGAATGTTTTGATTTGTTCTGCATTCCGTCCATCAATTGTGTGTCTTTTGCTTCCTCGCTCTAAGTGCGCCGGGTATGCCCAGACGTGGGTCCCAGGCTCACAGTGCCACTGGATTCAAGCTATCCTGGCTGATGAGGGGTGAAACCCCGAAACCGGTCCTAGGATGCTTGTTTCCGGTCCAGGGAGGACCTGGCTTGGCAGTTCGGGCTGGACTGTTCCCATGAGGCACAGGGTCAAGACTGATTTGCATATGGCCAGGTCTAAACTGGGGTGGCATGGTGAGCAAAAGAATGACGGGTTTAACCCAGATCTCTTGACTGGGAGTGAATGTTTTGATTTGTTTTGCATTTTGTCCATCAATTGTGTGTCTTTTGCTTCAGAGAAAGAAAGCAGAGGGCCTCAACTCCTCCACCGTCACAACATGGGGAAAGTGTACCTAAAAGCAATATGTCTACCTTTAACTTTTGCAAAGGCAATGATGACCTAATTAGCTAATCACTTGTAATAACAATGTACCTTGAGACTACCATGAAATAACCCCACATTTTACAGAAATTCCTCAATACCAAATATTATTTAATTTCCATTCAATACAGTAAAACTTATAAAATAATTACAAAACGTACTTGCAGTGCAGAGAATAAACATGTGCGCACCATAATAGGTAATCCTGCCAAATTTGAACAAAATACATCTCTCGCTTTTCGTGCAACACAAATTTTAAAAGTGTCTATTAAATATATTTGATTAAAGCATGTTTTGTGTCCCGCTTTTTTTCTTTACACCCCCTTCAGCTAACCACGCAAACGTTTTACTCCTTCCACAATCAAACCGGTGGAAGAAGTCTGCTAAACGTATGTGGACATTCCTAAAAGAGGTGCAAAGTTATTCAGGTATAACATTTAAAACAAAACATAGGTCCATCATATATAGATTTTTCAAAACAAAAACCTAACCTATTACTACTTCATAATAGTGGTTATAGGTTGTTAACAATAATAAAACTTAATAATTAACTATATGTAACACCCTAACCCAGACGTCAGCGAAACGCTGACCGTACAATACTACAAAAGTGCCATAAAAACATGGCTGATTTCTAGCTTTGGTAAACGCAGCCATAAACCAATCACATCACCAGTTCTAAGCCCCATCTACTTTGGTATACCGTGAACTTTGCACAGTATACCATAGCACAATATACAACTAAGTTTTATACAACGTTTAACTTTACAATTACTTACATTATTTATATAAACTGCCGGAAATGTAACATTTACATATTAAAAATCATATTTTTTAGATATAACAGTCACATGTTTTCACATAATTTTATGGTACTTTTAAATTTAATTACACACTCTACTTTACACCACTCCAGTGTATAAGAGTTGACTACGCCACTGAACTCTTCGCTATTTACAGTCTGCCACTCCACTTTATAACAATCCAGTATACACCATTAAATTGTATGCTAATACACTGTAAGTTACTCCACTCTACTCCACCCAACTCCACTGTGTGCCACTCCCTCCTACACCTCTATACTGTACGCTAATATACTGTTCACCACTATATTCTATTACACTTTCGTTTAAGCCAGTTTACTGGTCAACCTTACACTGTACTGCTTACAACTGTAAGCTTTTCCACTGTACGCAACTCCACTTTACGCTATTTCACTGTATGTTATTCCACTATACTCCACTTTATGTTGCACTACTGGAGTGTACGCTATTCCAGTGTACGCTACTCCGGCAGCACTGCACTGCGTGGCACTCCAACATAAGCCACTCCACTTTATGCAATTGTACTTTATAGCACTACAGTGTACAACCCTATAATTTACGTAAGCCCACTGTAGACCAGTCAAATGTATGCCACCCCACTGTATGGCACTCCACTGTACCCCACTGCAGTCTATGCTATTGCAGTTTATGCCACTCTAGTGTACCACACTCCACTGTATGGATCACTGACAAAATATCGAGTGACAGAATATCGTGTTCCCAAAATATCGGGACATAAATATCGATGTCAAAAATATCGACATCCTATCTTCATAATGGTAAGTACTAAAATATCGGGGGGGGGGAAATATCGTTGTTAAAAATATTGAAGTATAAAATATCGTTTTTTAAAATGTATAAAAAATAATGTAAAATAAATTAAATAATAAATTTAACTTTACATTTAAAAAAAGAATTATTAGAAAATGTTAACAATTATAAGTAATAAATGTAATGTAAAAATAAATTAAACATACATATATAAAATGTAATATATATATATGTACTTAATAATAATTAAGAAATAATTATTTTAATAAATTATAAAATGTTAGAAATATATTAAAAATTATAAATATATATATATACATACACCTGTAACATAAAAATAAAATATATATATATATATTATAAATAAAAATATTAAAATATTTATTATTTTTTAAAACTACATTTTACACTACATTGAGTACAACAGTAGGGAAAGAGTTGGATAGCGGAGGTGAATAAATTACTATTCCCACTCCAGCAAGTGCAACAGTAGGGAAAGTGTTGGATAGCGGAGTGGAATAATTTACTATTCCCACTCCAGCGAGTGCAACAGTAGGGAAAGTGTTGGATAACGGAGGGGTAAAATTACTATTCCTACTCCAGCGAGTGCAACAGTAGGGAAAGTGTTGGACAGCGTAGGGGTAAAAATTACTATTCCCACTCCAATGAGTGCAACAGTAGGGAAAGTGTTGGATAGCGTAGTGGATAAAATTACTATTCCCACTCCAGAGAGTGCACCAGTAGGGAAAGTGTTGGATAGTGGAGGGGTAAAAATTACTATTCCCACTCCAGCGAGTGCAACAGTAGGGAAAGTGTTGGATCGCATAGGGGTAAAAATTACTATTCCCACTCCAGCGAGTGCAACAGTAGGGAAAGTGTTGGATAGTGGAGGGGAATGATTTACTATTCCCACTCCAATAAATGCAACAGTAGGGAAAGTGTTGGATAGCGGAGGGGAATAATCTACTATTCCCACTCCAATGAGTGCAACAGTAGGGAAAGTGTTGGATAGCGAAGGAGAAAAATTACTATTCCCACTCCAGCAAGTGCAACAGTAGGGAAAGTGTTGGATAGCGTAGGGGTAAAAATTACTATTCCCACTCCAGCGAGTGCAACAGTAGGGAAAGTGTTGGATAGCGGAGGGGAATAATTTACTATTCCCACTCCAATGAGTGCAACAGTAGGGAAAGTGTTGGATAGCAAAGGGGAAAAAATTACTATTCCCACTCCAGCAAGTGCAACAGTAGGGAAAGTGTTGGATAGCGGAGACTTAAAAATTACTATTCCCACTCCAGCGAGTGCAACAGTAGGGAAAGTGTTGGATAGCGTAGGGGTAAAAATTACTATTCCCACTCCAGCGAGTGCAACAGTAGGGAAAGTGTTAGATAGCGGAGGGGTAAAAATTACTATTCCCACTCCAGTGAGTGCAACAGTAGGGAAAGTGTTGGATAGCGTAGGGGTAAAAATTACTATTCCCACTACAATGAGTGCAACAGTAGGGAAAGTGTTGGATAGCGGAGGGGATAAAACAAAACATTACAGCTATTGAACCTAAATCCCCGAACAAAATAAAAACAAAACAATTACTAACAATATTTATCAATTAATAAATGAATATTAATGATCAACTAATGATTAATTTATTTAAAGTATATTACTTTTAACCCTTTACCCCAATAAACACAAAAACACACACCTAAAAATATTTACACAATTTCCATAACTAATTTTACATTAATAAATTAATAACAATTAACAACAAATCTTTAATTAATTTAAAAATAATTCTTCCCAACATTTACAACTATAAACACCACAACTCACACATCAAAATTATTCCACAATTAGCATATTTTATATTTAAATAATTAATTAGCATTAATTAACAAATATTTAATTATTTATAAATATTTTACCTCCCACCATATTCCCCTATAAATGACACCACCAATGTCGTTAAACTTAACACAATCAACATAATTTATTAACAATTAATAATTATTTAATAACAATTAACAAGCAAAATAAAAACAATTAATAATAAATTAATTCACACAATTAACACTATAAAATAACATTAAATAAATATTATATTATAAATATTAAAATTAAATTACTTCCCACCCTACTCCCCTATTAACCCACAACGCACTCCTAAAAAAATGACACAATTACCATAATCACCAATTAATTAATAATAATTACACAACAAATTAATAAATAATAAATAATCAATTAATTACCACAATTAACAATATAAAATATTAAATACATAAATATAAATTAATACAAAATATAATTAATTAATTATAATTAAATTACTTCCCACCCTACTCCCCTATCAACCCCCAACCCGCTCCTAAAAAATGACACAATTAACATAATTACCAATCCATTAATTATAATTAACAGCCAATTAATAAATAATTAATAATAAATTAATTCCCACAGTTAATATAAAATATTAAATACATAAATATTAATTAATAAAAAATATTAATAAATTAATTATAATTAAATTACTTCCCACCCTATTCCCCTATAAACCCACAACCCGCTACGGAACTAAAACGCAAAATGTAATTAAAGTAAAATTAATAACTTCTACAAATTATTAATAAATTAATTATAATTAAATTACTTCCCACCCTATTCCCCTATAAACCCACAACCCGCTACGGAACAAAAACGCAAAATTTAATTAAAATACAATTAATAACTTCTAAAAATGATTAATAGATTAATTATAATTAAATTACTTCCCACCCTATTCCCCTATAAACCCACAACCCGCTACGGAACTAAAACGCAAAATGTAATTACATTAAAATTAATAACTTCTAAAAATTTAACACATATATCAAAAAACAAATGCCATACTTAGACAAAAAAATAGAACACATACATTTAAAATACATACTAAAATACATAACACTAACTAAAAAAACGATGGGGCATATTAGCAAGACCCACGTTAAAATTATCGCCGTTTAGCGGCAGGAAACTGCCGCTAAAGCGGCGATAATGGGCTTGCTAATATGCGTTATAGAATTCCAATAGAAGCCCAGGTTAGATGTCCTGCACATCTAACCTGGGCTTCTATTGGAATTCTATAACGCATATTAGCAAGCCCATTATCGCCGCTTTAGCGGCAGTTTCCTGCCGCTAAAACGGCGATAATTTTAACGTGGGTCTTGCTAATATGCCCCGATATTTTTAAGATCTTAGGGGCCGATCACGATCGCGGGCGGATCGCCCCCGCTGGCCCGGCGGGGGCGATCAGCCCGCCATCCCGACAGCAAAGACCCCCCCGGCCTATCATGATGGCTTTGGGGTCCGCGGCGGACGGAAAGACCGTCCGCCGCTTTTCCGCCGGTCGACTCGTCGACCGGCGGAAAACGTGCTGAATATGGTGGCGGTGTCTGGAAGACACCGCCATCCATATCACGATGCAGGCTGCGAACAGCCTTTCCATGGCTGCATTGCCGCCATGGAAAGGCTGGCGGTTCCTGCTGTTGGGGGCCCGTTGCGGGCCCCCAGGGTGTTGGGGGGGTGGGTGGTGCACATGGGGGGTACCTATGGTACCCCCCTGCATTTGCATGTACAATGTGGCAGGCACCGCGCGGTGCCTGTCATGTTGTGCATGTAAATGCGCAACTTGTATTTTTACATTGCGGCGGGTGCTGCTTGCAGCACCGCCCGCCGCAATGTAAAAATTCGGGATGCGCCCGCCAGTGTGGCGGGCGCATCCTGATTTGTGTAGCGGGACCGCCGCACCTATGGCGGGCGGTCCCTTTTGGCAATGCGATGGCGGGCATCGTAATCGACCCCTATATTTTTGCAAACGATATTAATGACTTTGATATTTTTTAAAATGATATTAATGACTTCGATATTGTTAAAAATGATATTACTTACCTTAGACTCGATATTCTTGACCACGATATTCTGACAGTCGATATTTTTGTATCACGATATTCTGCACTCGATATTAGTGCAAGTCGACATTAAAAACTCGATATTTAGACTGTTTACCCCACTGTATGCCACTCGACTTCACGCTATTTTAGTATCCAATATATATATATACCCCTACACTATACAACACTCCACTCTATAGCACTCCCCTGTACACCACTACAGTCTAAGCAAATAAATGTTACAATATTTACAGGAAGTAACTTCACTTCACCACACTCCACTCTATGCTATCCCACTGTACACCACTGCACTCTACGCCAATATGCCACTCTACTGTATCCAACTTCAGTGTACGTCACTCATCTGTATGCGACTTCACTCTATGCCACTGTGCTGTATGCCATTCCAGTGTACGCCACTACGGTATACCTAATTCTACTTTAATCCACTCCAGTATACCAAAATATACTGTACCACAGTACACTTTACAGCACTATCCTCCACTTTAATCTACCACACTCCACTTAATAACAATCCACTCCACGCCACTAAACTGTATCAATATTACACATTTGTTACTAACATAACAAAATCCATTGAAATTCACACAAAAAACAAAGGTTAAATCATAAGTTATTGTTAGGACAATTTTCTTTATGTTTGATATAGAAACCCAACTTAAACTACACAAACATTAGAAATTCTACAGTTATAGTTATGTCTTTAATTTCACTTTTAAGCTCCACTTTAAAAGTATTTTAAGTCATACTTATAACTCAAATTTATACTTATGCACCACCTTAGTATTCAGATAGCTCATGCACCTACGTACGCATTCTTCCCACCTCACTCGCGAAACTATATTAACTATAACTCGCCCCTACTCCATTCACTACCTACTATACCTTTGCATATCACAGAAGTTAGAGTATGTGAAATCACTGCATTAATAACAACACTTATGGCATCTCAAATTACATGATTTGCCTGAGTACACTGCATGGTACAGTGGCGAGTTATAGTTAATGTAGTGTGGCGAGTGAGGTGAGAAGACTGTGTCTGGTGTTTCACGAGTTTTCTGAATTTTAAGGTGGTAAGTAAGTATAATTGTGAGTTATAAGTATGACATATATCTCTTTCAAAGTGGTGCTTGAATGATAAATTAAAGATATAACTATAACTGTAGAATTTCTAAGATTGTGTATTTTAAGTTGGGTTCGTATACCAAACATAACACATTTTTTCCTAACTAATTTATCTTTAACCTTTATTTATGAATATATATATATGTGACTATGTAATATTGTCAAATATTGTCATTGAGAGGGTCTGGTGACATCATAAGCCACAAATGTCTGTTAAATGTCAACAGAACCCTGAGATGACAATATAGGATAAAATAACACATGGTACCCAATATGTACTAATAATATTACATTTTTCTTTAGGGTACTTAGCTTGAAGAGCTGTTTTCTTCAAAATGAAGTAAACAATGGGCACTCATTCGAATTAGAATATTTAGGTTTTGTTTACATTTCTTGAATAAACTGTTATTAAAACAATGACAAACAGTGAGAGTCAGCGGATTTAGGTGATTCTCTGGCTACAGTGTTTACCAAATACTTATTAATTTACTGCAGTGCTACTTAATTTGCCACGTTAATGCCACACAATTTGCAAAATGTGCAGATTTCAACAATATGTTGTGTCTATTTGTGTCACGCTTGTAGTAGGCATGCAGGGGCTCCTGCAGCCTATGCTTTGGACACAAACACGCTCCTGATAACTGGAGCATTGTGATAATCATAATCCTGCTAATAGGAGAGCAGGTATTTCCAGATCTATGTCCCCACAAAGTTACTGAGTTGTTTGTGGTGACTTGTGCTGATTCATGTTTATTGTTCCTGACCACGTCTGTTGCATTCTCAGGTTGTGCTAGCATGTTGTGTAATGGTTTGTTCTTTGCAAGACTGGGATCCTGAGTTCTATTACAATAAGCGTTACACCTGCACCTGTTTCTGCCTGTCTTTTCTGTCTGTCTCTGTATTGTGCATTGTTCTGTCTTTATAGTGCCTTGTTCTGTCTTTATTGTGCCTTGTTGTATCTTTATTGTGACTTGTTCTGTCTTAATTGTGCCTTGTTATATCTTTATTGTGCCTTTATTGAGCCTTGTTGCGTTTTTCAGTTTTTTCCCCTTGTGCCGTTTTTCTGCTGCTGCTGCCCCCGTGGCTCCTCCCCCCCTGCCGGTTCCCGCTCCCGCCTCCCACTGTGCTCCCTCCCCATCCCCTACTTAATGGCGGCCGC
Source organism: Calotriton arnoldi (assembly GCA_963921515.1). Classification (NCBI taxonomy): domain Eukaryota; kingdom Metazoa; phylum Chordata; class Amphibia; order Caudata; family Salamandridae; genus Calotriton; species Calotriton arnoldi. The sequence continues at coordinate 1,874,564 of CAWUFW010000138.1, forward strand.
TGCACGAGCAGTTGAGCAAGACCTCTGACCTCCTTGTCAGGGAACTCTGCTCTCCCCTCGCGCAGCTCTGTCATTGCGCCGCTGCCCCCTGCACCTCCCTAGTCTCAGGTAGGTGTTCGAGGCCCTCCTCCACCTGCAGGCTCCTGCCTGCGCCTCATCCCTGGTGGTCCAGTGGGAGAGCCTTGCTCTTCTGCTGGTCCGCTCGGCCAGCCGTCTCTGTCGTCTGTTTCTGCCTGTCTTTTCTGTCTGTCTCTGTATTGTGCCTTGTTGTGTCTTTATTGTGCTTCGTTCTGTCTTTATTGTGCCTTGTTGTATCTTTATTGTGCCTTGTTCTGTCTTTATTGTACCTTGTTCTGTCTTTATTGTGCCTTGTTGCGTTTTTCCTTTTTTCCCCCTTGTGCCGTTTTTGCCGCCGCTGCTGCCTCGGCAGCCCCTTCCCCCTGCCGGTTCCCGCTCCTGCCTCCCACTGCGCTCCCTGGTGCTGCAAAGGTGCGCCAAAGACAAGCTCATCTGCGCCCGTCCGCAACCCGACCGCGACAGGCGCCAGGGACCCTTGTTTTCTGACCACCAACTGCTACTACTCAGCTGCCTTCCACGCACTCAACCCCAGAAGGAACAACAACTGCCAGCTGTCTACTCCGAACACCACCCACGGCCAGTTCTCCTGCCGACACTGCCAACAAACCTTCACCATCCCCTGCACCACCACGGCCATCGCCCTCCCGCTGGACGCCAGCACACCCGAAGCTCTGAGGTGCATCCCTGCACAGACACACAATAGAAATCTGGGAACTCCTCAACACCCTCTCGCCAGACGTCGCCTTCTTCACAGAAACCTGGACCAACCCCACCTCTGCCCCCGACATCGCCACCGCCATCCCCGACGGATACAAGATCCAGAGGAAGGACCGCCCCAACCACCCAAGAGGAGGACTCGCCATCGCACACAAGAACTCCTTCCGACTCACCACCTCCAGCACGAACGAGTCCTCGTCCCCCACGGAACACCTCCACTTCCAGATCCAGACCAGCCCCAGAACAACCCTACGTGGCACCCTCACCTACAGACCTCTCGGACCACAAACCGCGTTCACCACCACCATCACCGACCTCATCGCACCCCTCGCCATCGCCTCCATGGACTACATACTGCTCGGAGACCTAAACTTCCACCTCGACAACCTCAGCGACCCCAACTCCTCCGCCCTCCTGGACAACCTCGCCAACAGCGGACTGAAACAGCTCGTCACTACCTCCACCCACAAAGCAGGACACACCCTCGACCCCATCTTCACAGGAGGTAAAAACATCCACTTCAGCCACACCTCGCAACCCCCCTGGACGGACCACCACTGCGTACACTTCTCTTTCGACAAAGCCACCGCTCACAAACCTACACCACATCCTCCGCGAAGGAACTGGAGCAAGGTCACAGAGGAGAACCTCAACTCCACCCTCAGCCACGATCCCCCTCACACCTCGACCGACGCCAACTCTGCAGCCAAAGAACTACACAAATGGATCACCAACTGCGCAGACAAGCTCGCCCCCATCTGCAACCCCGACAGACAGCGCCCCATGAAGGCCACCAGGTTCACCACTGACCTCCAAGAATCCAGACACACCTGCAGAAGTCTCGAAAAGCTTTGGAGAAACAGCAAAACCACGGAATATCGGACCACCCACAAGAACGCCATGACTGAATACCATCAACTCATCAGATCCACCAAAAAGACCTTCATCCAGAACAAAATCCTTGCTAACTCCAGCAACTCTAAGGAACTCTTCAGCATCATTCAGGAATTCACCAAACTCCCCAGCGAAGCCACGGATATCACACCCTCCCAAGACCTTTGCAACAAACTCGGCTCCTACTTCCATCTGAAAATCAAGTCCCTCTACGACAACTTCAACGAACTGACACCAACCACTCCCTCCTCCAGCAACGATGGCCAGCCTACCATCTCTGCCTGGACCCCGGTAACCACTGAAGACACCACCACGACCATGAAAAGCATTCACTCGGGAGCCCCCACAGACCCCTGCCTGCCGCACATCTTCCACAGAGCCGCCATAGCACCCGAGCTACGACGCACCATCAATGCCACCCTTGAAGCCGGCACGTTCCCCGACTGGAAACGCACAGAAGTCAAGTCCCTCCTCAAGAAGGCCTGCGCAGACCCAACGGACCTCAAAAACTACGGACCCATCTCTCTCCTTCCCTTCGCGGCGAAAGTCACTGAGAAGATCGTCAACGTCCAGCTAACGAACTTCATCGAAGAGAACTCCATCCTCGACCCGTCCCAATCCGGATTCCGCAGCAACTACAGCACCGAGACCGCCCTCCTCGCTGCCACAGATGACATCCGCACTCTCCTCGACCAAGGCCACACCACGGCCCTCATCCTACTAGATCTCTCTGCAGCCTTCGACACCATCTCCCACCACACCCTCACCGCCAGACTCCATGACGCCAGCATACAGGGAACCACCCTCGACTGGCTCCGCTCGATCCTCACCGCCAGAACCCACAGAATCAGACTCCCGCCCTTCCTCTCCGAACCCACAGAGTTCAACTGCAGAGTCCCCCAAGGATCATCACTCAGCCCCACGCTCTTCAACATCTACATGGCCCCCCTCGCCGCCATCGTCAGACAGCATGGACTCAGCATAGTATCCTGCGCCAACGACACCCAGCTCATCCTCTCCCTCAGAAAGGATCCCCACACCACCAGACTCAGCTTCCAGGAAGAAATGGAAGACGTTGCATCCTGGATGAGCAGCAGCTGCCTGAAGCTCAACTCGGAAAAGACAGAAGTTCTCGCCCTCGGACCCACCCCCTCAGCATGGGACAACACCTGGTGGCCCACCGCCCTCTGCAACCCCCCACTCCCACGGACCATGCCCGAAACCTCAGCATCATACTCGACTCCTCCCTCACCATGACCCAACAGATCAACGCCGTTACCTCCACCTGCTTCAATATCCGCCGCATCCTTCGCAAGACCTTCAAATGGATCCCCCCCAAATCCAGAAAGACCGTCACCCACGCACTCATAACAAGCAGACTGGACTACGGAAACACCCTCTACACCGGAATCAACAAGTCCCTGCTCCACACACTCCAGACCATCCAGAACACCGCGGCCAGACTCGTTCTCGGCATCCCACGACAGGAACACATCACCCAACACCTGCGAGACCTCCACTGACTCCCCGTCGAGAAGAGAGTAACCTTCAAGCTACTCACCCATGCCTACAAATCCCTCCACAACACCGGACCCCAAAACCTCAACGAAAGAGTCTCCTTCCACGTACCCAGGAGAAACCTCAGCTCCGCCGACCTCACCCTCGCAGAAACCCCGCGCATCCGCAGAGCGGGTGGAAAAACCTTCTCCTACATCGCGGCAAAGACCTGGAACGACCTCCCGATCGACATCAGATGCTCCCCCACTCTGCACACCGTCAGGAAGAGCCTTAAGACCCGGCTCTTTGGCTGACTCGGAGCTGCACCCCCCCCCCCCCCCTCCCAGCGCCTTGAGACCCTCACGGGTGAGTAGCGCGCTTCACAATTCCCTGATTGATTGATTGATCTATTTGATGCATAATTTAGTTAACCTTAATGCATAATTTGGTCCTCTATGCCACATAATCATAGTAGCCCTCACAATGTTAAAGCTCTGTAGAGTGGTTTAGGAGCTGTGATTACGATGATGAAATCCGTATTTGAAAGTCAACAGTAAAATATTCCCTATACTATATAATATATATATATATATATATATATTTTATATATATATATATATATATATTTTTTGAAGTATTCTCGCGCTGCCAGAGCGTAAGAAAGGTCGCACTCAGGGTTTCAAAATTGGAGTAAAGTATTTATTGACTTGACGCGTTTCGACAGCACGGTCTTTGTCAAAAAGTCATACAAAGACCCGGAAGTGGCAGTGACCTTTTAAGCATTTCCTGTGTTATACAATAGACATAAACAATCTGTGCAAAGTGGAAAACAGACTTAAAAACTTTATCGATTCGTTATAAAATAACAATACGTAGATAAAGAGAACAAGGATTATTGAAAATCTTGCATTGTGCAAAAATAACAATTTATATAGTCAAAAAATTAATTAAGACTAATTCTCTATTTTAAACAAAGCAGCCATGATTATAGAGCTGGTAAGCCTTGTGGCAAATACCACTGATATTCCACTTGCATGTGCTTGAAGAAATAAACGGGCAAGTGCCCTTTATTTTTGGTATCCATACTGTCTAAATATATGTAAGGATCTGCTTAAATCATAGGACACTGGGTTAAGCCCACTGCGGGTCTAATATCAAAAAGACAAAATTTTAAGGTACTATTGAAAAAGGCAATAAGGTGGAAAAAGAAAAATAGAAAAATAATAATAATGTGACCTAAACAGGAAGGGGGCAGATCTATACAGATCTACAGAGCAGCCGCTCTAATAACATGGTCAGTAAATGCGCTAAGAGGTGTAATGAACTGACATTGGGAAGTGACGCTAGGATGTATGGAGAAACTAAATAGTGTACGGTTGGCAATTCTAACAGAGCAAAGATGATGTGTAGTCTCATTACACTAGCCTAAATGCACATGGAGGTCCTCCTCATGGTTGAGGCCTCCCGGGTCTTGCTTTGTAGTCTCACTATATATTCAGATTCCAGGCGTCGCAGATGACGTTCCCGATCTCCTCCTCTCGCTGATGCAGGGACCCTGTCAATGCCAAAATAAGAGATTTTAGAGCTGATGTCGGTGACATCTGAATGCACTGATGCACAGTGTTTTGCTATGGCATATGACATATCACCATTTCTGAGGGCGCGCAAATGCTCTAAAATGCGTTTCTTCACCGGGAAAATTGTGCTACCAACGTAACACAAGCCACAAATACAGGTTAAAACATAAACAACATAGTCAGAATTGCAATTGATAAAATTGTAAATCTTCCCACTTTTTCCATTAGGCTGTTTAAAAACTTTCACATTTGTACTGTTACTGCACGCTTTACACCTCCGCACTTATGGAAACCCGGGAGATCCCTCAACCAGGTGCCCCTTGACTTGTTTTGGCGGATAGGTGACTGTGCACTAACATGTCCTTCAAAGACTGACATTTCCTATAGGTGATATGTGGTGATGGACTAACCAGATTGCCGATTACAGCATCGTTCTTGACTATGTGCCAATGTTTACGCACTATCTTATGAACTTGCTGTGAGGCATGATTGAAAGTGGTGATCAGTCTCACTTCATGTTTCCCACAATCTTTCTCTTTTGGAATCAGTAACATGTTTCTGTTCTTGATGGCCACCTTTTCAGTTGCATTTTTGATATGTCTCACAGTGTATCCCCTATTCCTAAAACGACCCCTCATGTTTTTGGCTTCTTTCTCATAGGCATCCGGGGAACTACAGTTGCGCTTTGCTCTAAGAAGCTCTAAGAAACTCCTCTTCAAAGCCATTGGATGATGGCTGTCCGCATGTAGGATACTATTGCTAGATGTCGGCTTCCTGAAAAGGCTTGTATGTAATGTCCCATGTTTCACCTCAACCAAAATATCTAGAAATTCAATGGTGGAGGGGTCAGTTTTACTGGTGAACTTTAAGTTCAGGATGTTATCTGAAAGGCCCTGAATAAAAATATCAAGGGCTTCCTGTGGACCATCCCATATCAGAAAAATATCGTCAATGTAGCGGGTCCACAGGATGACATTGTTCATATAAGTGTTGTTACCATCATGCCACAAATGCTCCGCCTCCCACCACCCCATGAACAAACAGGCGTAGCTTGGAGCGAAGCAACTTCCCATGGCCGTACCAGTGTACTGTTCATACCACTCATCCTCAAATAGAAAACAGTTGTTGTATAGGCAAAATTGCAACATCCGTATTAATACGGATACTTATATGAACAATGTCATCCTGTGGACCCGCTACATTGACGATATTTTTCTGATATGGGATGGTCCACAGGAAGCCCTTGATATTTTTATTCAGGGCCTTTCAGATAACATCCTGAACTTAAAGTTCACCAGTAAAACTGACCCCTCCACCATTGAATTTCTAGATATTTTGGTTGAGGTGGAAACATAGGACATTACATACAAGCCTTTTCAGGAAGCCGACATCTAGCAATAGTATCCTACATGCGGACAGCCATCATCCAATGGCTTTGAAGAGGAGTATTCCCTATGGGGAGCTTCTTAGAGCAAAGCGCAACTGTAGTTCCCGGATGCCTATGAGAAAGAAGCCAAAAACATGAGGGGTCGTTTTAGGAATAGGGGCTACACTGTGAGACATATCAAAAATGCAACTGAAAAGGTGGCCATCAAGAACAGAAACATGTTACTGATTCCAAAAGAGAAAGATTGTGGGAAACATGAAGTGAGACTGATCACCACTTTCAATCATGCCTCACAGCAAGTTCACAAGATAGTGCGCAAACATTGGCACATAGTCAAGAACGATGCTGTAATCGGCAATCTGGTTAGTCCATCACCACATATCACCTATAGGAAATGTCAGTCTTTGAAGGACATGTTAGTGCACAGTCACCTATCCGCCAAAAACAAGTCAAGGGGCACCTGGTTGAGGGATCTCCCGGGTTTCCACAAGTGCGGGAGGTGTAAAGCGTGCAGTAACAGTACAAATGTGAACGTTTTTAAACAGCCTAATGGAAAAAGTGGGAAGATTTACAATTTTATCAATTGCAATTCTGACTATGTTGTTTATGTTTTAACCTGTATTTGTGGCTTGTGTTACGTTGGTAGCACAATTTTCCCGGTGAAGAAACGCATTTTAGAGCATTTGCGCGCCCTCAGGAATGGTGATATGTCATATGCCATAGCAAAACACTGTGCATCAGTGCATTCAGATGTCAGCGACATCAGCTCTAAAATCTCTTATTTTGGCATTGACAGGGTCCCTGCATCTGCGAGAGGAGGAGATCGGGAACGTCATCTGCGACGCCTGGAATCTGAATATATAGTGAGACTACAAAGCAAGACCCCGGGAGGCCTCAACCATGAGGAGGACCTCCATGTGCATTTAGGCTAGTGTAATGAGACTACACATCATCTTTGCTCTGTTAGAATTGCCAACCGTACACTATTTAGTTTCTCCATACATCCTAGCGTCACTTCCCAATGTCAGTTCATTACACCTCTTAGCGCATTTACTGACCATGTTATTAGAGCGGCTGCTCTGTAGATCTGTATAGATCTGCCCCCTTCCTGTTTAGGTCACATTATTATTATTTTTCTATTTTTCTTTTTCCACCTTATTGCCTTTTTCAATAGTACCTTAAAATTTTGTCTTTTTGATATTAGACCCGCAGTGGGCTTAACCCAGTGTCCTATGATTTAAGCAGATCCTTACATATATTTAGACAGTATGGATACCAAAAATAAAGGGCACTTGCCCGTTTATTTCTTCAAGCACATGCAAGTGGAATATCAGTGGTATTTGCCACAAGGCTTACCAGCTCTGTAATCATGGCTGCTTTGTTTAAAATAGAGAATTAGTCTTAATTAATTTTTTGACTATATAAATTGTTATTTTTGCACAATGCAAGATTTTCAATAATCCTTGTTCTCTTTATCTACGTATTGTTATTTTATAACGAATCGATAAAGTTTTTAAGTCTGTTTTCCACTTTGCACAGATTGTTTATGTCTATTGTATAACACAGGAAATGCTTAAAAGGTCACTGCCACTTCCGGGTCTTTGTATGACTTTTTGACAAAGACCGTGCTGTCGAAACGGGTCAAGTCAATAAATACTTTACTCCAATTTTGAAACCCTGAGTGCGACCTTTCTTACGCTCTGGCAGCGCGAGAATACTTCAAAAAATTACAGCGGGTCCAGCGCCCGCCGGTCAGCACCAACCCCATCAGGTGGAAGCAATCGGAAGTAAGGCTGGACTGTTCTTGCATATATATATATATATATATATATATATATATATATATATATATATATATATATATATATTCGAACAGGTATTTGGCTCTCCCCACTTCCCAGCCGGCGAAGAGAGAGTCACAAACTCCAGTTTAGTGTGGCAGATTTTAGGTCTTTATTATTATAGCCGTATGACATGTTTCGGACAACAAGGTGTCCTTGTTCACATGCGGAAACGCAGTCCGCCTACTATTTTATACTTTTATTTTTTGCTTTCCCCCGTGTCATGTGATACATAAACATAAACAATATACTATGGTGCTCGCTTTCACATAGTCTGTTTTTCGATCGTCGTGCTTTGATCATCATACACATTTACTTTTGCTATTAAGTGTTCTGCCTTATCGTATGTTCAAAATTGTTTAATTCTTTCTAGAAAGTGCACGTGCTTCTTGATATCTGCATAAGTGCATTTTTGTCATTGCAATTTTCACATTATCATGTTTCAATTAATAAATAAATAAATACATATATAATTAAATATTATGTCCTTCATTTTATGATAAATAATGTGTATAAAAACCCTTTTATAATTTTGACATATCTGCAATTTAAAAGAATTAGATATTGTTTTCGTCAACATCAGCTGTGCAAAACCTGCATGTTCTCCTACTGGTTTCTTTCTATCTAGTCCATATAGGGTACTTCTCCTCTGGTTATCTTAATGTATAATACCATTTTGGGGTCCCTCTTATTCTAAATGGTCATCTAGCCGTTATATTATAGCTTGGATAGATATTAGAAATGTGCTCCATGAAATGTTACGGCACGGATCGATTTGTGTATAAAGTGCATGTTGAGGTGCCCAGATTGGTGTCATTGTTCGGATAGGGCAGCCGCCTTTTCCAAAGAGTAATAAAGTGCTAGTGCTACTATATTTAGAAAATAAATAAAAGACAGTGGGATTAAAAACAAAGAATTAGCAGCTGAGGATCTTAAAGTGCAAATATTTTCATTTGAAAGTGCCCTTCTTGGCTCTCATATTTGTGTGTTGTGACCTCTATACCAGACTTAGATATAATTGTAGATGTGTCTAGTCTATTTACTATTGGGTCTCATATCTATTGATTTTTACCTACAGGAAGTTTTGTAAATCTTCAGTATTGTTGAGCCCTCGAGGGTATCTGCTGTCTAGCTCTAAGATCATACGAGACTCTAGTTGACGCAATGATCGTTCCCTATTTCCCCTCTGCGGGGGTTTGGGACTGCTGCAATCACATAGTATTTTAGGCACTTCAAATCATTGCCATGTTCCAGCTTAAAATGCCTGGCAACCGGGTATGCTGTATCATTATTAACGATTGCTCGAAGGTGTTGTAGTATTCTGACATGCACCTGTAGCTTTGTGCTTCCCACATATCGTAGGCCACAGGTGCATGTCAGAACATATACAGCATACTCGGTTTTGCAATTGTAACTGCCTTTGATCATGATTTCAGTGGGGCTGAATGGGGTCGTGTATTTCGTGGTGTTTTCCCCGAATCTACATGCTCGACATGATGAGCATTTGTAGAACCTATGTCTTGGCTGTAGCCATGTTTTTTTCAAATGGGTTTCTGGGCTACTTTTGACTATTTGGGACCTCATAGAGATTCCCTTTCTGAAAGTGATAGTGGGACTATCTGAAAGCTCATGAGCTAAAACCGCATCTATAAGGACAATTGGCCAATTTCGTTTAATAATTGACCTTATTTGTCTTTCTTGCTGGTTGAAAGTGAGGATGAGTCTGGGCGCATTGCCTTCTTGTGTCTCATCTGTGCTTTTGTTTTTCTGTTCCAACAGGGATTCTCTTGATTTGAGGGCCACTTTGGCCACTGCCTCATTGAGGATTGATTTACTGTATCCTCACTGTCTGAACCTCATTATTGCCTCCTGTGTACATATCTCCTGATCTTTTTTGGTACTGCATATTCTTTTTATTCTTAGGAGTTCCCCATAGGGGATACTCTGTACCAAGTGTTTAGGGTGGGCACTGTACGCATGGAGCGTCGAGTTCCCAGCTGTTATTTTCCTATGTAGAGTGGTCTTTATGTGTCCTTCCTTGATGAATACTCTAACGTCTAGGAACTCAACACTCTCTTTGCTGATGTGTGAGGTAAATCTTAAATTGGCAGAATTATTATTGATGTTATTGATAAACAAAGTGGCATTGTCCTCACTGCCCTGCCAAACAATAAAAACATCATCTATATACCGAAGCCAGTGCTTCACGTGCTTGGCATACATTTCTGAGTGTGTTGACCTGAGGGCCTGCTCCTCCCACCAGCCCACCAACAGGCAGGCATAACTGGGGGAGAAGCAGGACCCCATAGCCACGCCCCTTAGTTGTTTAAACATTTCATTACCAAACATGAAATAGTTGTTATTAAGGCACCATGATATACATTCCTTTAGTGTTTTGTTATGTTCATTATATTCTGCAGGCCTTGTATCTAGAAAATGTTTTATCGCCACGAGTCCTGTTTGGTGGTCTATGCATGTATACAACGACTCTATGTCTAGAGTTATGAACATCATGTCCTCTTCCCATTGTATATTTTTGATCTTATTCAAAAAGTCTCCTGTGTCCTTTACGTATGTCGGGAGATCTCTGACCAGGCTTTGTAAGAAGTAATCCACATATTGCGAAATGTGTTACCCCATGCTGTTGATGGCAGAAATGATGGGTCGTCCTGGAATTGGGCTGATGTTTTTGTGGATTTTCGGGACAAAATAAATTGTTGGAACCACTGGATATTCTACCCATAAAAATTTAAATTCTTCTCCCGATATCATACCTTCTCGTTTGAACTGGTGGAGCTTTTTGGTCAATGTTTCCTTAGATTTGTTATATTCCTTCATGTTGGACTTGCCGTAGCATCCTTGGTCTGATAGTTGCCTTTGTGCTTCTTATATATATATATATACCACAGAAATTCACCAGTTATAGTTAACAGAGCTAACTATAACTTGCGCAGCCGCCATGCACTGCTTATAACCTCACATACTACATCACTCATGACATGTTCTAAGACATCATTTATGACATCACTGATGACATCTCAAATGACATCACTGATGACATCATCCAATGAGTGTGTTAGTTTGTTTTGTTTTATACGTAAAGCTAACCCCCTGCTGCGCACGGACTTTGGTTGTGGGATCTAGCCTGTGGCCAGGCTCTGAAGAAACCCCCCGACAGGCAGCTAACCCCATGCTGGACAGCCTTCAGCACAGCAGGGGGTTTGCAACAGTGGCCAAAACACCCGGAGACAGCCAAGCACCCCCGCAGGCAGCCAACCTCTTGCTGCTCACAGCCTTTCGTAGTGCGCGCTGTGGGCTTGCAGCCAGGCCCAGCACTCGACTCCCCTCAGGCATTAAACTCCACGCTATGCACAGCCTTTGGCCGTGTGTAGGGGGGTGTTGGCCACAGGGCTTTGCCTGCTGCCAGGCTGTGTATCCCAACCCCCAGCAGGTTACCAACATCACACCACGCACAGCCTTTGGTGTGCGCAGCATATGGTTGGCCTTCGGGCCCCAGTGACCTCTTCCCCTGGTGCAAACATATATATTAGGTGCAGCACCCTCCAAAGCCTTAATTGGCCCAGGGACCCCATCACCTGGGCCAGTTCCAATAGAAAGGGAAGGGGGCCGTGTGGCCTCCCTCCCCAAGCCTTAAAAGGCAACAGCCACACTATCTCCCGGGGCCAAATACAATAAAAAGGGGGAGGGGGCCTGTATGACTCCCCTCCATGAGCCTTCTTAGGCCCCAGGGTCCCCAACCCTTGCGGCCGAAATCTAAGGGGACGGGGGCATGCAGCCTCTCCCTCCCCAAGCCCTAATAGGCCCCAAGGAACCCATCTCCTGAGCCTCTTTTCGCCCTGGGGACCCCATCCCCCATGGCCATTTATTTTGTAAAAGGGGAGGGAGGCCATGTGTCCCCCCCTCCCCGAGACTTATTAGGCCCCGGGGAACCCACCCCCTGAAGATACATTACATTATCAAGGGGAGGAGGTCGAATGACCCCCACCCCGAACCTTAATAGGCTCCGTGGACGCCATACCATGTGGCCATATTTTATTAAAAAGGGGAGGTGGGACACACAGCACCCCCCCGAGCCTTATTAGGCCCTGGGGACCCCATCTCATGGGGCCGAATTTTAATTAAAAGGGGCCGTACAGGCCCTCTCCACAAGCCTTTATTGGCCCCAGGGACCCCATCCCCCGGGGCTGTACCTTACTGTCCCACATCATTTAAAGTTGGATGTCCCGGTGCAGTCATTTAAAATGTTCTAAGTATTGTTATAAATGCTATGATTTCACTTGGTATAGGTGATGTAATATGGAAGGGTATAACCAGTGCATGGAGAAGGTGGAGTTATAGTTAATGTAGTGTGGTGAGTGAGGTGACAACACTGGATACAGAGGTGGACGACTTTATAGTAATCTGAAGGTGGTGCATAAATTATAAATTTAAGTTCTAATTTTAGAATTTCTAATGTTTGTCTGGTTTAAGTTGAGTTTATATAGAAAGAATAAAGTTTTGCTAAATATAACTTATCCCTAACCTTTGTTTTTTTTAATTGAATTTCAATGGTTTATATTAGTTAATAAAAATGTGTTTCAACTCGTCGAGTGTCATTTATTAGTTTGTCGTTAATAGGGTTGTCATATAGTGTTGTACAGTGTAGTGTGCTAGAGTGGAGTATTTTATAGTGGAATAGAGTGCAGTGAAGTAGAGCAGAGCGGGGTTACGGACAGTAGAGTAAAGCCTTATACAGTGGAGTGGAGTGGTGTGTCGAATAGTGGAATGGAGTCGCGTCGAGTGGAGCGGAATGTTGCACAGTGGAGTGGCATGTCATACAGTAGAGCAGGTTGTTGTAGACTGTTATAGCGTGGAGTACAGTGTTGGGGATAGGAGTGGGACAGAATGGAGTAGGGTGCAGCAGAGTGTCATTCAGTGGAGTATCATCGAGAGGAGTATCGTATAGTACACTGGAGGAAAGTGCCGTAAAGTGCAGTGGCATATCATATAATGGAGTGGCGTGTCATAGAGAGGACTGCTGTGGCGTCTCGTCGAGTGTTATAGAGTGTACTACACTGGCGTACAGTGGACTGTCATAGAATGCAGTGGTATACAGTGGAATAGCGTAGAGTGCAGTACCAAACAGCTGAGTGGCGTACAGTGGAGTAGCACACACTGGAGTGGAGTACAGCGGAATATAATACAGTGGAGTGTCATAGAGTTGAGTGTTGTCCAATGGAATAGCATAGAATGGAGTTGGTCCAGTGGAGGGGTGTACACTGGTATGGTGTAGAGTGGAGTACCGTCTAGTAGAGTGGCATACAGTGGAATAGCACATAGTGCAGTGGCATTCAGTTCAGTGGCGTAGAGCGGAATAGCGTATACTGGAGTAGCATAGAGTGGATTGGCGTAGTGGTGTACACTGCAGTGGCATACAGTGGAGTAGGGTAGAGTGGAAGAACATAAAGTGGAGTGCCGTAGACTGGAGTTGCGTACAGTGTAATAGAGTAGACTGCAGTGGCATACAGTACAGTGGCGTACAGTGGAGTGGGGTAAAGTGGAATAACATACAGTGAAGTTGAGTTGCATTCAGTGTAATAGTGTAGAGTGGAGTACCTTAGAGTGGAGAGTGGTACAGTGGAATAGCGTTGAGGGTAGTACAGTGTACTATCGTACAGTGAAATAGCGTAGAGTGAAGTGGCATACAGTGGAGTGGTGTACAGTGGAGTGGCATAGACTGAAGTGGCTTACACTATAATAGGGTAGAATGGAATGGCATAGAGAGGAATGGCGGAGAGTGGAATGGCATCCAATGCCATAACATACAATGGAGTGGCACAGAGTGGAGTATGGTACACTGCAATGGCGTACAGTGGAGTAGCGTCCAGTGAAGTGGTATACAGTGGAATAGCGTACAGTGGGCTGTGCTACAATGGAGTGGCATACAGTAATATAGCATACATTGCAGTGGCTGCAAAGTGGAGTGGCATAGAGTGGAATAACTATACTGGACAGTGGGGTGGCGTAGACTGGAGTGGTGTACGGTGTGGTGGGGTAGAGTGGAAAAACATACAATGGATTGGCATAGACTGGAGTTGCATACAGTGTAATAGCATAGAGTGGAGTGGTGTAGAGGGGAGTGGTGTACACTGCAGTGGTGTACAGTGGAATACCGTAGAGTGCAGTGGTGTATAGTGGAATGGCATACACTGGAGTGGCGTACAGTGGAGTGACGTACACTGAATTGGGGTAGAATTGAATACCATACAGTGCAGTGCTGTACAGTGGAGGTGTGTCCAGTGGAATAGCGCAGAGTGTAGTAGTGTAGAGTGGAGTGAGTGGCATACATTATAGTGACGTAAAGTGGAATAGCGTATAGTGGAATGGCTTACAGTAGATTGGCGTAGAGTGGAGTGGCGTAGAGTTCAGTGGAGTGGAATGAAGTGGCGTACAGATATAGGTTAAATTAGATAGGGACGCAGAATATGGTGTATAAAAGTAACACAATGCAGCGATTTGCACTGCCTTGTGTTTATCCAGATTTACCAATCAAGGCAGGGCCATGTATGGTGGCCTTTCGTTGCTTTGTAAATCTCTTTTAAGTATTGTGTTGGCCATGCAACACTATGCATGATACAAGGGTAACGGAATACAATAATAACTCTGAGTGTGAGTGATACATTGGGCCACTGTACACCCTGGTCTTTTTGCGGTATACCATGGTACGTGGCAATGGATTGGTTTTATCTAATTTTTCCCAAACTTTGGCTGCATTTTGGGTTAGGGCCTTATACATAGGTAACTGGTAGGTTTTCTTCTTATTCCCTACCTATTACAGTGTTAATAGGTGTAAGAAATAATTTGTATTTTTCTATATATATTTTTTTAAGTTTATGATGTAGCGCACTAGTAGTTAGCAAGTACCTGTTTGTTTTTTAACCATTTAACCTTTTACTTTAATTTTGCTAACTTGTTCGGAATTTTAACGCACTTTGTGCACTACACCAAAAAATGTTCTTTACTTTTCGAAATGTACAAAAATCAGAAAATGTACTGTAATTAGTAAGAAATAGTGTATTGCAGTGTTTTTTTTGTTTTTTAAGCATATTCTTTTGTTTTCTGTACCATGGTACTCCCAAAGCAGTACTGTGGTACTCTGTAATATATATTTTTTTAATTATTAAACATTATAAGTATTTTTCCGTACCTAACCACTTTACTTAAGTGATAATAGGTAAGGAAGAATAATAAAACCAACTACTTACCTGTATTTTCTGCCTTAACCCAGAACGCAGTCAAATTGCACAAAACACAACACGGCTGCCTTTAATTTTTGCAAAGGCAGCTACTAGCCAGGGATATACTGCCTTGTCGCGAAACTACAGTGAAACTACAGTGACAACAGATATCACTAAGTTTTACGTGCTTATAACTTTAAAATTACTTACCCAATTTACCACTAACCCCAAAAAGGATCATCTGCACAACATAATCTATAATCCTGCGAAATTACTGTGAAACTACAGCGACAGCAGATTTCACTAAATTTTATGCCTTTATAACTTAAAAAATACTTACCCAACCCCAAAAAGGATCATCTGCACACCATAATCTATAATCCTGCCAAATTTCATCCAAATCTGGCTGGCCTTTTTCGCACTACTCCAATACAAAAAGTCTATGGAAAATGCATTTGGGACAAAACTCATTTTGGGATCTCCCCCTTTTTTGTTTGTGCCCCTTTGACCAATCGCCACAAAACTTTCCATCATCCGCCAATGTAGAAGAAAGAATATGTCTGTAAAGTTTTGTGGCGATTCGTCAAATAGGCACAAAGTTATTAAGGGCCAAAATCTGAGGAATTTCTATCTCTGGTAACCCTAACTATAACTACAGAGTGGCTATCGCTACCCTATAACAGACACTATATACATATATATTTGTATGTGTGTATATATATATATATATATATATATATATATATGTATATATATATATATATTTATATGTTCACAAGTTTGTCCAAAAACGAGGAAGTACTCCACAGCAGATTACTTGCAACAGAGTTCTTTATTGTTCACGCATAAAGGAGGGCTTGGAAATAAATTAAAAATAAGCGGAGGATAGCAACTCACCCCACTGGAGGGTATTATTGAGCAAAGTGACACTACATATCCCAGAAAGCAAAGGAGATTTGGACTCACCTGAGAGGCCTCATTAGGGGACGTGAAAAGTAAGAGCTTGTAGGGATTAAAGTGTCTCAGAAGGCTGGTGCTTTGCTTCTCTGTTCAGAACCTGTGACCAAGGGCCGGGAGGCCCGAAACGCGTCAGGTATTCAATTTATCCGAGTGATAATGCCAATTTACGCGTGCACAATAAAGAACTCTGTTGGGAGTAATCTGCTGTGGAGTGCTTCCTCGTTTTTGGACAAACTTGGGAACATGTGTAACAGCGGTCCTGCCGTGAGGAAGGCACTGCCACGATAACTAACAGTGGAGCTGCAGGGGCATAGAACTGTTCGTAGCCCCAAGGTGGCAACAGCAGAATGTGTCATGAACTGGCAAATTGCACTCAGAGGCCCACTGGAGGGCTTGGAAATAAATTAAAAATAAGTGGAGTATAGCAACGCACACCCACTGGAGAGTATTATTGAGCATCGTGACACTACATATCCCAGAAAGCAAAGGAGATTTGGACTCACCTGAGAGGCCTCATTAGGGGGCGTGAAAGAGCTTGTAGGGATTAAAGTGTCTCAGAAGGCTGGTGCTTTGCTTCTCTGTTCAGAACCTGTGACCAAGGGCCGGGAGGCCCGAAACGCGTCAGGTATTCAATTTATCGGAGTGAAAATGCCAGTTTACGCGTGAACAATAAAGAACTCTGTTGCGAGTAATCTGCTGTGGAGTGCTTCCTCGTTTTTGGACAAACTTGGGAACATATATATATATATATATACATACATATATATATATATATTTATATATATATTCACTGAAAAAAACAAAGGTTACAGGGAGGTGATAGTTAGGTTCAGATTTTCCTCGTACAAATTCATAGAAAATTACCTGAGGTAACTATAGCTTACGCCCCCACAATGCACTGCTTATGAGCTCACATATTACATCCCTCATCATGACATGGTCAGTGACATCACTGATGACATCTCAAATGACATCACTGATGACATCAATGATGACATCAACCTGTGAGTGAAAGTCTTTCTTAAAAGTTTCAGAGACTTAAAGATACATACAAAGCTACTGCATAAGATAAATTACTATTCTTTTTGTACTACTAATAAGTGATACTATTTCTAACATATGTGATCTGAGTGGTTGTAGACTGTATCCGTGTCTGAGTGGGTGTGTGAGTGGCTGTATGGCTGTGTGAGTGGGTGTGTGAATGGCTGTAGGTGAATAAGTGGGTGTGTGAGTAACTGTATGTGTGAATAAGTGTGTGTGGGGGGTATGGGTGAGTGAGTGGCTATGTAAGTGGCTGTATGGGTGGGTGAGTGGATGTGTGAGTGGATGTATGAGTGACTGAGAGGCTATGTGAGTGGCTGTATGGGTGAGTAACTGGATGTGTAAGTGGCTGTATGGGTGAGTGAGTGGCTGTTTGAGTGGGTGCATGAGTGGCTGTATTGGAGAGTGAGTGTCTGTGTGAGTGGCTGTATGGGTGAGTGAGTGGTCATGTGACTGCTTCTATGAATGTGTGAATGGGTATGTAAGTGGTTGTGTGAGTGGGTGTATGAGTGGTTGTATGGGTGAGTGAGTGGCTCTGTTGAGAGGCTATTTGGGTGACTGAATGGGGGTGTGAGTGGCTGTATGGGTGAATACATGGGTGTGTTAGTAGCTGTATGGGTGAGTGAGTGGCTGTGTGAGTGGGTGTATGGGTAAACCAGTGGCTGTTTGAGTGGCTGTATGGGAGAGTGAATGGGTGTGTGAGTGGCTCTATGGATGAGTGAGTGGGTGTGTGAGCAGTTTCATTGGTGTATAAGTGGTTGTGTAGGTATATGAGTGGATGTGTGAGTGGTTCTGTGGATGATGTGATCAGTGATGTCATGTGAGATGTCATCAGTGATGTCATGTGGGATGTCATCAGTGATGTTATAAGTGATGTCACTGACCATGTCATGAGTGATGTAATATGTGAGGTCATAAGCAGTGCATTGTGGGGCATAAGTTGTAGTTAGCTCAGGTAACTACAACTGCTAAATTTCTATGGTTTTGTATGAGTGAAATCTGAGCCTAACTATAACGTCCCTGTAACCTTTGTTTTTGTCTGTGAATTTCTAAGGTTTTTTTAATGCTATACCCTAACTATAACATCCCTGTAACTTTTGTTTTTTTTGAGTGAATTTCTATGTTTTTTTAAATTCCATTTCCTAACTATAATGTCCCTGTAATCTTTTTTTCCAGTGAATTTCTACAGTTTTTTAATGTTATTACCTAACTATAACATCCCTCTAACCTTTGGTTTTTTTAGTGAATTTCGAAGTATTTTTTGCTGTACAGTAAATATGCAAAACTAGACATGTATTTGTTTTGCCATATAAAAATAGTAAATTACTACAGGTAGAAAACAGCTCTAAAATAAGCTAAATTGTTTAAATGTACAATGTTTCCCTACAAATAAAATAGGCTAAGAAAACAGCTGGACTTAAGTTTCCATAAATCGTAGGTTTGACTGCCATTTCTGATAGACTTATCATTACAATTAATGTATATATAATTTATATAATTAGATAGAATAAATTTAAATACCTGAAACAGTGTTTTTATAAACTACAAGCATAACAAGCACAAAGGTGCAAGCAGATGAAATATTGCTTTAAATTATTCTAAACGAGCTGGACAGAGCGGTTCGCGAGTTTGTGCGCTAAAGTGCATCACCGCGGGGCGCTCCAGGGAGCGGCCTGGAGGCTGCTCCGCCTGTTCACCTGCAGGTTGCGGGAGATGTCGCAGGGCCCGGCTCCGCTGTGTGCGAGCTCCACTATCTTCTGGCGGGTGGAGTCGAACAGGGGTCTGCAGTTTGCAAACGCTCCCCTAAGCTGGTTGACTCTGCTATGACTTGCAGGAGGGGGCCAGAAACAGATAGGGTGCGCTCAGCTACCACCCCCACAGGGAGACGATCACATACGGCCACAGCAAACCCCCATGTTCAACAGAGCTGCAGTAAACAGTGAACATATCTGACTATAAACAAATACTAAAAAAGTCAGATCCAGCAGAGTATTAGCATTTCATCCTGGGTTACGGCCTTTTAAAATATAAATAAAACTGGTTTTAAATTATAATGACATTTTACTTCCTTAACAAACTAAAATATACCAAACAAATAAACAGAGAGAGGATACAGCGATTTCCCCAACACAAATCAAACACAGCAAACTATTAAATTTAAATACATACTTACTTTCTAGGATGTCATGCTGCTTCACACACCTGCAGGGCTCAGCCAGAAGCGCGCAGGCCCCGGCAGTGTTCGCTGTAGGAGTTCCCTCGCCCAGTTAGTTTCTTTGTTTTGGCTCTACAACATGATATTTTTATTTTTACTGTGCAGAGCGCAGTCGGCAAAGCAGGATGCCCGACTGCGAGGAAACTGCATTAAAACCCCACACGAAGTGAAGCTCAGAAGAACCTCCAGCACAGGGTAGGAGGAAAGCCTTTTTTGACCTTTTCAGTGTCCCTTGATTCACCATTACACAGTATGTCAATCTGTGCACACACAAACTTCCAGAAAATAAAGTAACCTTCCATACATTTAGCAAAGGACAAACCAGTAAAGGCACACAGTACGTTATGGAAGGCACATTTTATTTTATTGTACACTTTGAGGAGTGTAAACATTGAGGCCTGTAAACATTGAGGCCTACAAACTCTCTCACTTCCCAACATGATAGAATTTGCGGCTGAAAAACAAACAAGCGCAGGAGCACATTTTTTTTTCTTCCAATTTTCCTGGAATCCGCGGATTCGCCCGTGATTTGGTGGCAAAATTGAGGACAAAAATGTTTTTAGCCCCCGGCAGGGTCCCTGTGTGACCCCACTACCAGACCTAGGGGGTAAAGGTATTCCTACCCTGCCCCCTTTTCTTTATCTTTAACGTTTTTGTGGGACTCGGCTGAAGCCGAGTCCCAAGATGGCTGCCAACACTTCCTGGTTGAAGTGTTGGCAGCCAATCAGATTTCAGCACGGGGACTGTCGGATCTGTTGTGCATCTGCACCCACAGATATACACATTTGGTTTACGTTTAATGTCCCTAAAACCACTGAACGAATGTATAACAAATCACAAAAAGCACACTTTCTGGACCAAGAGCTAGCTTTCTGACTAATTTGGTGTAATTCCGTTCAGGGGTTCGGGCTGCAGTCGTGTTCAAAATCTCTATGGGAATTAACATGGGGAAACCTTGTTTTGGGACCTCCCTTTTCCTCTGCTCCCGATTCACTGATCACCCCATAACTTTCTAGACAGCAGCTGAAGTGAGCATCAAATGTTTTGGGAAAATTTCATGAAGATTCATCAACTGGTGCCAGAGATTTAGGCAAGTCAGAAAACGCGTTTCCTATGGAAACTAGTTCCTAATTACAACTACCTACTGGCGACTGCCAGTAGGATATATATATATCTATAGCTAGATAGATAGATAGATAGATAGATAGATAGATAGATAGATAGATAGATAGATATAGCAGGGCCGGACTGGGAACCCAAACCAGCTATGGCAATTAAGTCTGACTGGCGGGATGGGGGATGGGGATGTCCCCCCCGACACTGCTGCTGCTTTTGGTACAGGGGGCCGATATTGCAGCACTGGTGCAAAACCAGCCCCCTGTACCAAAACAGACCCCATCCTTCCGGCCCACCAGGAAAACGCCTGGTGCCCGCTACAGCCAGTACGGCCCTGATAGATAGACAGACAGACAGACAGACAGATAGATAGATAGATAGATAGATTGATAGATAGATAGATAGATTAAGTTAGCCTTCTTCATCCATTGGTCTTTTGTGGTTTCACACTCATTTCAGTTCTGCCCACTATAGCATACAGCATGGATTAATGGGCAAGCCAGCTTCAGCCACCGGATCCTTTCTTTGTGAGTAACTGCATTTTGATAAGCACAATCTCATCATCAGGTCCGCTGAAATTATGTGGAAAGGAAGGACCAAATTGAGTAGCAGGGTTTACTAAATATGTGTCAAGAGAATGCAAATGATGCTGTATAATATGGCACATTTTCTGATAGTATCATTTTTTTGCCATTTTCACTCGTTAACACTGTCTGGACAAAGCTTTCACCTTATTAGTACTAGTATAACACCCAAATACAGCAATATGGAACTGAAAGGTGAACAATGAACAGTGAACCTTTGCTAGGTGCATTACACAGCACAGCAACCTGTGTCGTCGCATCTTTTGTAACTTTTGATCCGTTTGACCTAGAAAATTTAGTTTTTTTATTAAAATCAACAAATTATGCAGCAGATGCTGGATTATGTTGAAAATGCGGCACATCCTTAATTATGTGAAAAATGCCAAGGCTGCAGAATCACATATTTCGGTTGGGCCTGCTCATCACCCACAAAGAAAGTAGCCCCCGTCATTGCCAGAAATGTATGGGCCAATGTGTCTTTCTTACTTTTTTTTTTTTGTGCTTATTTAACTTTTTAAAAATCTTTTTAAGGGCCCAGCAACTCCCTAGAGAATGCTACTAGTCCCTTACAACCAAATGCAGTGCACTGCTTCCCATGCAGGATTTGAATGTGATTTGAACGTGGCGCCCATCTTTGAATGAGCTTTACTAATCAAAGATGGCCACCTATGCAGTAGCATAAATGTGCACGTATAGGCAGTCATCTTTGAATGTTTTTAATTTTTAAAAGCATTCAACGGTGGCTGTCCAAACATGTGCATGTGTATGCGTTGGGGGACATCTTTGAACTCATGGTCGTCCATTTTTTAATGTGTTTTGTAATAACGTTTTTCGAAAAGGAGTTCAAAACAAGCATTGGCAAAGCCAAAAAGTCTACTGCCAAAACCAGACCTTTTAGCTTTGCCAGTGCTTGCATCGTGTAGTGGATGGCTCAAAATGCTCACACTGTTCATAGGCACTGCAGGGAGCTGCGGAAGCAGACCGTGCCTGATACTTCAGAAGTACTTCAGTCCTTCATCCCCTTCTTATGGATATTAGGCAACAAAACCACCAGGAAATGATCCGGAAGTTGTATGTGACCCTGATTTTCAGCCTATGACGTGCTTGTGGTTAGATGAAAGGGAGGGGATGGTTCCGCACTACATCCTTCATGGCAGGTGTCCCTTTGTGGCCATGCTCATTCAGCAGGGCTTATTCTAAACTCCCTCCGCTGTAGTAGAAACAATACATTTTCTATTCTTCATCAACGTAATTTATTTCGGTAAACATTGCCTGGAAAACTCTGTTTTAAGGAGCCCTTTTGTGTCCATCAGCGCTCGGAGATTAAAAAACCTTCAGGGGGCTCCCATAATTAACCAAGCGCCGTTCAGTGTGACAGAGCCTGCTCTGATAAACAGGCGGTGACAGAGCCCTCGGTTCAACTGGCGATTGATTTTAAGGTCGTTGAGTCAGCGTGTCGGCTCCTTGTTTGGACTTCCCTCTTAATGGCGTGTCTGGGGGAAGTGTTTTTGTCCCGCACAGCTTGTTCTTGGCCAAAGCACTTGTCTTGAATAACCTTCAAGCTGTCTGGATGTCTATATCTGGTTACGACGAGCTCGCCGGCTGCTGCAGCCTCGTTTTGTTCTTCTCTGCAGAGATCAGCCTGAGCAATCGATAGCACTTCAGAGAAAATCCCATTTAGTGCTCTCGGGGCGCGCTTTCAGAAGTCCAAAACAGAAGAAACCTGTCCGCGTGAAACGCCGGCCCCGACCACAAAATGGACTCCGTTCACTCCTGAAGATGGCGCGAGGCCAGGGGCGAAGCTTGGGCAGTAAGACTGTGGAGGTGGGGGCACCAGGTTGGCACATCATGTTAATCATTATATGAGAAGCACCGCCCCCATCCTTCCGGCCCACTGGGAAAAAACGCCCGGTGCTCGCTAAGGCCAGTCCAGCCCTGGGGGAGGGGGCTAAAGAGTCAGTGGAAAGAGAAACGGGTGCGGAGTCAGAGGCGGTACTTAAAACACAGTATTTTGTAAAATAACCATGTTTTAAGACCTTCAAAACAGAGACAAGTGTGTGTGTGTGTGTTTTTGTCTGAATGAGTATTTAAAATTCCCCGGGGAAATCCAACAGACACCTTACCATACCCGACTGAAAGCTCCTGTAGACCCAACTATTTATTAAATAATGCATTTATTAGGAAGGTGTAACACCCCTACATTCCCCCCGAAGCTATGCCCCTGCACAAGGCCATCCTTTTCACTCTCTAAACAGAATCACAGCTGCTAGGATGGTCAGAACAGAAATCCTTGCTAAGCGAATATTTACAAGTAGGGGCAGTCCGATGTTTCTTCTTTCCCTTAAAGTCGGGAAACTTGAACTAAATGAAGGGAGGCAACGTTTTCCCGAATTTGCTGAGGTCCCTTTTACACCGCACCTACCAACTGACGTGATTCATGCGGGAGACTCCAGGGTTTTAAAGTGCAAATTAGCTTTATTTTTTGTGACTCCTGGCTAAAATACCCTCCGCTTCAATGTAAGTGTTGAAATCAGGGTCCGCACACCTTGATGATAATAAAGATTGGTTCATTGTACGAAATCAAAAGCAGCGACCAGCAAGGGCAATATCCCGTAAGCAACTGTCTAAACCAACATTCTTTTCCACTTTGCAACATACCAGTTCTAGGATGGAACTGGATTGCACAACCAACCTATAATACAACACATCCCCTTATCCCAAGCGTTGAACAACTAAATGGAAAAGAAATTTAATGAGAAATAAACCAAAAACTAGCTACAAATAGCATGTACAAAAGCAATAGTACACAAGGTGCCATGAAGCTTATAACACACCATAAAACCCAAAACAGCAGGGCATAAATACATAACCTAAAGCATATGTGGGGTACCTACTTATACAAAACATAATCTGACAATTTTGCAGGTACTTTCTTCTGGCGCTCTGCTCTTTGGCACATTCCTTCCTGTGGTGCGCATTGATTACATTTGCTAGCAGATGTCTATGCTCCACCCCACTCCAAACCCTACACTTGACCACATCACTCCTGTTACATTTCTTTCCATCTTCTACTATTACTGTGAATGTATTAATCTCCTTGATCTTCCTTGATACAGACCATTTTGATGTACCCTTCTTTACACCACCCAACACCCTTACACGCACCCAGTCTCCATCCTTCAATTCCAATGTTTTCCTATCTCCTTGATCAGCTCTATACTTTTTCTGTTTTCCTCGCACAGTGTGTCTCACTGCTTTTGATCCTGTACAATAAACCAATCTTTATTATCATCAAGGTGTGCGGACCCCCATTTCAACAGTGGCAACGAGCGGACAACCGGTGAGGAGAGCAAGAGACCAGCAGGGCAGTCAGATAATTGGAGTACAGATCCCGTTCCTTTGCTGAGTGCTGTGTGAGGATGTTGACTGTCGGGGGCCCTGTGTCGACCGTCGGGACCCTGCGGATGCCGTTGCTTCGTGGATTGTGGGAGACTGGTGTTGTGAGAGGTACATTTGATTTGGGAAGCGTTTGATCAAGTGGTATCGGTCGCTACAGCGTTCGAGACCCACGCACAGGGGCGGCTCCTACATTAGGGCAGAGGAGCGTCCCCCACTGCGAGAAGCAGAAACATAACATGGTATTTTAAATACCATTTTATGTTTCTGCTTCTCGGGCTGCGAGAAAGCAGAATGGTATGCCTGGTTGGGGGCGGGCGGGTCTGGGCTCAATGCTGTGGGCCCTGACTGTTTGGTCGGCCCTCTGGGGCCGACCAAACCAGTCATACGCACTCTCCATTTTCTCTATGTAGGCTGCATGCAGCCTACATAAAGAAAATGGCCTTCCTACAGGCGCCCGGCTGGGCGCCGTCCGCACCAATCACAACGCTCCCATTGCAACGTTGTGATTGGCTTAGGGGAGGGAGGATGCCTGCTTCCTGTTCCTGCCGGAGGCAGGAGAGCAGGAAAGCAGCAGGAAAATGCGGGCACGAGACTCGGCCAGGAGCGGAGGCGGCGCGGAACCCGGTAAGGTAAGTTTTTTGTTTTTTTAAAAATCCCCCCGCGTGAACCCCAGCGCAATCCCCCACCCGCGAGTCATGCGAGCCGCGACTGCCCACACATGCAACTAATTACTGCAGTACGTGAGGCTCACTTGCGCTATCTATACATGCGCTCAACTTTGCCTCGAGTGCCAGAAAACGAAAGTCTGCCGTGCATGCTCACCTGTACACGTGCCCGGTTTTGCTGCGGGTGATGGAAAATGGCAGTCAGCGTGTAGGCTGAAGCTGTACAGCTAAATGTGAGATATGATAGCTGTTTTTAGAAAGGAAAAAAAAGTAGAAACCCACCTCTATGGGAGAATTGCCGGGACAGTGCTCCAGTGCTTAATTTGAGCCAGTGGTTTCCTGTGCTCGGCATCGGCACTTAAATTTCAACATCGGTGCTTTTGACAGTCTGCCACAAGGTGGCACTGTCAGGCTAATTTAGCCACAACAACAGTTAATTATTAACTCAATATACATTAAAAATTACTATTACTTGCCGCCCAAGCCATTCCCTTAGCTTTGGGGGCCTGAAATAGTCTGAATTGTCAAACTTGTAGGAGTGTGATGGATAGTAGTTGTGTTGTTATTATAACTGGCAGCATAGTAGGGGCAATATGTGGTGCAAGCTCCAGTGGCCTCCTGACGACAGCCCTGGCGCTTATGTTTTTTTTAGAAATTAAGCACTGCTGTGCTTCCTTGAAGATCACTTGAAACTGTGTTTCCTCAATACCAGGAAGTGAACTTTACCTTTTTGCTGATTGGTTATTCAGCGACCAAAGCGATTGGGTGATTAGAACTGCATGCAGATTGACTGGGATTCTGCGTAACAGAGTACCTTGGTGCAGTTTCTTCAGTGACCAACGTGATTTGATGATAACAACTGCAAGCGGATTGGCTGGTATTCTCCTGCAACAGAGTTCCTTGGTGCAGTTTCTTTTATGGTGTATTGGGCCAAGATATTGGAACCTGCTTAACCAACATTACAGACACCAGTGACTACTTTTCTTATGTAAGTTTACTGTTTTGTCCATGAGACGATGGTGACCACTTTTATTTTGTTACATTAGTGTTAATCTTGTTCAGATTTCAATTTGTGTTGGTTGTGATTAGTGTGTTCATCCTTTCGATATATTAGCCTTCACACTTAAGCAAGACATTATTATATAGTCAATTTCACCTCCACCCACTTTTCTTGCCATTCCAGCTGATCCTCGTGCCTTGGGAGGACTAGCAAGAAGCGTTTGAGACATATTTAGAGGCAATAGATAGAGATGTTTATGTAGCAAAAAGAAAGCTGGCTTTACTTAGACATCATTTAGGGGTGGAAGATAGGAAGGCGTTAAAGGAGTTTCACTGTTTAATAGCAGGGGGTGGTAATGGTGATTCAGATATGGACCAATAAATGGATGATGAGTATGTAGTGGCAATGAAAGCACCAGGAGAAAACTGTGGAAGAAAGCTGAGTGTGGTGGTTAAAAGACATACATTTTTTCTAGGGAAAAATTTGCTGGTTAATCTGTAGATCAATATGTTGCTGTTTTGAGAACTTTAGCGACAACATGCAAGTTCAGAGATCTTCAAGAAGAGATCATTAGGGATCAGTTAATTAACCAAACTTCGAATTTAAAGATCCAGCAGAAGCTATTGAGCATGAAGGAGCCAACATTGGAAAGGTCCATAAGCATTCCAAAACCTATTGAGAACACGTCACATTATGTAGAAGAACTGAAAAGTAAAGAGGGAGTGTACAAGGTTAACAATGCAAAAAATCTGTAGATCAATTTGAAGTGAGGGAAAAATCTAAATCTGGAGTCCCGTCCAATTTTGAGAAGAAAACTTGCTAAAGGTGTGCGAGTAGCAAACACATGGCTACCTCCAACAGTAGTCCAGCTGTTAAAGTAAAGTGTTTTAAGAGCAAAAAAAAGCGGGGCACTTTTCTAGGGTGTGCAAAGCTGATGGTCGGAAGAGTGTGAATATGGTGTGGGAACGATGCTTCTCGTGAGAATATGATGAGGGAGATGGTCTCCAGCGATAAGGTGGAAGTATTAGTTGTGTGTGATGCAGATTAAGTGCATAATACTGATGGAACGATGGGAAAGGTACCCGGTACTGACGTGAATGTTGTGGTAGAACCATAGCACCCTCCTAAATGCAAAGTAAAGATTTGTGGAAAGGTCATTGCAATGTAGGCTGATTCTTTTTCACCCTATACACTGATAGATAGAGACACATGGAAAACGTTGGGTAAGGAGAATTTGGAAAAAAACAAAATAGCACCAGAGGGGTATGGTGGGGCAAAATTAACTGTTGTAGGATGTTTCCTGGCAGAACTGTCGTTCAAAGGTAGAACGGTCTATGTTGTGAAGAGGGGTAGAGCATTATTTGGTTGGGGGAACAAAGGGCACTAGGAATAACTTTGTATCACTATAGTGCTGAGCAGGTCCTGTCATTGGTACAAAGTGAGAGCTTGCAATGGGTGCTGAAGTTTCCTGATCTGTTTAGGGAGGAGTTAGGGTGCTTGAAGAAGTTCGTTCACAGAATTATACTGAAGGAAACAGCTGTATCAGTGGTGCATAAGGTGCGGAGTGTGCTGTTTGCTTTGAGAAGTATGTTGAAGGATGAACTGGTGAGATTACAGAATATGAAGGTTATAGAACCTATCAAATCATCAGAATGGTTGAGCCCCATCGTGATTGCCCATAAGCCGAATGGGAAGATCAGGAAGTGCATAGATTTTATGGATCTGAATAAGAACATGTGGGTGGATCGGCATCCTTGCCGAATATAAATGAAATGTTGGCTAGTGTGAAAGGTGGACCATACTATTCCACCATTGATTTGTCTAATGTGAACCACCAAATAATGTTACACCCTCAATTCAAACATCTGACCTCATTTGTAAACCCGGAGGGAGCCTTCAGGTTTGTGCGAATGCTATTTCAATTAACTTCAGCATCAGCTGTTTTTCAACGCATAATGCAGTGGTTGTTAGAAGGTCCGAATAATGTAATGTACTTTCAAGATGATGTACTAGTGTGGGGGATGGACAGAGAAGATCATGATGGACACTTGTTTGAGGTTTTGGAAATTGTGGAAAAGGCTGGACTTACTGTAGAAAGTGAAAAGTGCAAATTTGCCGTGAAGGAGGTAGAATATCTAGGTCGCAAGGTTTCAGGCAAAGATATTTGGCCAAAGACAAAATTATTGGAGGCAATTGAGAGGGCACCGAGATGGCAAGACAAGGAGCAGCTTAGGTCGTTCCTTGGATTAGTGGAGTACTTCACAACGTTTGTAGGTTACTTTGCTCACAGAGTGCAACCCATGCGAGAACTGATGAAGAAGGGGGTAAGGTATGAATGGACACCTGAGTGACAGTAATCATTTGATTACATAAAGAGGCGTATTGTACAGGCTGTGGTATTAAAACCTTTTGACTCTAGGAATCACAGCATTGAATGCACTGATGCTAGCATGTATGGACTAGGGGATGCAAGTGGAGAAAGGATAAAAAAGGATAGTGACATTTGCTTCTTGCACGCAGAGAGACAGGGAAAATAATTACTTCACCATAGAAAAGGAAGCGCTAGTCTGTTGGTGGGGTGTTCAGCACTTCCAGAACTATGCGATGGGGAACTGAATTGGAGCTCAGGACGGACCACAAACCATTGGTGGATTTGTTCACCATAAGGGGTGCAAGTAGGGCCATGCCCCAAATTGCTAAGTGACTGTACAGATTGCAGGAATTTGTTTACAATGTCTGCTATGTTTCAGGCGTGAATTAGGTTAGTGTGACTGTTTGTCCCAGTTGCCAATTCCTGCTGAAGCAGTTGATGAGGAAAGTGATTGGGTGGTGGCTGATGTGGGCAAGTCAAAAAGCCATTGCTGAAGAGTAATAGAAACAAGCTGTGGAGACAGATGATGAGTTGCAGAAGATAGTGGTACTTTTACCACAGTATACGACCTGTAAGCAGGGTCTGGATCCCAGTTTGTCCAATTATAAACGAATGTGGTCAGAGTTATAATTCCTAGATGGTGTTGTTAGGCGGGGGCACAAGGGACAAGTTGTTCGTGCTGAGATTTTGAGAGAAAGACTGATGGTGACATTACTTGAGGGACATGGTGGCATGTCCGCCATGAAAAGAAAAGTGAGACAGAATGTATGGTGGCCCGGTTTAGAACGAGATGTTGAGAGATCTGTGAGGGGTTGTTTAGTTTGTGCTTGTAGTGACAAAACTCAATTGTGCAGGGAAACTTCCTTAATTCCTATAGAACGTCCGGAGAGGGCGTGGCAGAAGGTGGCGGTGGACGCATGTGGTCCATTTGAATTGGGAGGAGGCAGTAGGAAGTATGCCATAATGCTCATGGACTATTTCTCGAAATGGCATGAAGTGGCTTTAGTGAATGATGTGAAGTCCAAGATGGTAGTGGAGTTCTGTGAAGAAGTGGTCAATAGAGAGCGGTACCCAAAAGAGGTGGGAACCGATAACGGCCTTCAGTTTGTATATGGTGAATTTGAAGAATATCTGGTAACGAATGGAGTGAGACAAGGATTAGGACATCCTTGTGAAAATGGACTAGTGGAAAAGTTGAATAGGGTGCTGGGAGAGAATGTACAGTTGGCAGTTCAGAATAGTCTCTAGTAGAAGTGTGAGATAAAAAAAATGGTTTGGAGTTACAGAACTATGTTGCATTCTACTATGGAAGTGTCACCATTTCAACTGTTAAGCGGTCGTGTGCCATGCTCGAGGCAGTACCCCATTGGATGTGTAGAGGAAGGGCATCAGAGGTGGATGTAGCTGAGATGCGACACACTGCGCGAGAAAAACAGAAGTATAGAGTTGATCAAAGAGATAGGAAAACTTTGGAATTGATGGATGGAGACTGGGTGCGTGTAAGACTGTTGGGTGGTGTAAAGAAGGGTACATCAAAATGGTCTGTACCAAGAAAGATCAAGGAGATTAATACATTCACAGTAATATTAGAAGAAATTGAACAGGAGTGAGGGGGTCAAGTGTAATGAAAGGGAGGTTTTGAAGTGGAGTGGAGTGGAGCACAGACATCTGATAGCAAATGTAATCCACGCATGCCACAGGAAGGAATGTGCCAAAAGGCTGAGCCCCAGAAGAAAGTACCTGTAAAATTGACAAATTATGTTTTGTATAAGTAGGTACCCCACATATGCTTTGGTTTTATGGTGTGTTATAAGCTTTATGACACATTGTGGACTATTGCCATTATGTATGTTATTTGTAACTATTTTTAGGTTTATTTCTTGTTATATTTCTTTTTACATTTAGTTGTTCAATGCTTGGGATAAGGCGATGTGTCGCTCTCCTCACCGGTTGTCCTCTCGTCGCCACTGTTTAAATGAGGGTCCACACACCTTGATGATAATAAAGATTGGTTTATTGTACGAGATCGAAAGTAGCGACCAGCAAGGGCTAGATCCCGTAAGCAATTGTCTCGAACAACATTCTTTTCAACTTTAAAACATACCAGTTCTAGAATGGAACTGGATTGCACAACCAACCTGGAATATACCAGTAAGTCATGCTTCAATGTAAGTCAATGGAGAAAATCAATTTGCCAAATTTATTTTTTCAAAATCTCCTTCTCACCAGGTTCAAAATGTTGACATGACAGCAGTGCATACAGTAAACATTTTTCCAAATGCATGATGTCCCTGGGGTTGCCACATGGTTGTTTTTGTACAGGCATGACCGCTATTTTTATGTTCCCCAGACACAACTATTTGGAAAATCACCTAAAGTCGGTAATTTCCCCCCTTATCAATGCATACGTTAAACAGTAAACATAAGAACTCCTTTTAAAATGTGCTCTACAGCTACCTTAATGATCCATGACAAATAATTAAAGTAAACAAAGACAGAAAAGCCATGTTAAAAATGAACACAGGCGATTTTATATAAAGTTCTATTTAAGTTTCATATCTGGGCCTTTGCAGAATCTTAAACCGTGAACAAATTCCCATATTTTTCTCTGGGAAAGGAGGCAACTCTAGATGTGCCACATATGAATGGTGGTACATCACATCCTGTCACTGGAAACATCTAAGGTATGCAGTGGCTTAATGCAGAATAATGCCCCCCCTGCAGAATTGGATGAGGGGCCCCTAAGTCTCCTATATCTCAAAAAATTTGGCTTTGGGCTGAATAGAGTCCCTTTGAAGGGTAGTGGGCCCCCTGGTAGTTTGGGCCTCATTATAAAGGTACTGTTGACAGAGATTTTGCTTGTTTCGTCCATTGATTCACCTTGCAGATAAATTATTTAACCTAAGAAATTGACACATTTTTTTTCCGTCTATCCACACAAAGGAGCCATGTCTGTCTGGAGCTCCACTGGAGGACGGGACAGAAATAATGCAGGTGGGAAATATTTCTCTTTTTCTTATAAAATCCCTTTCTACCCTAGTGTTACCGACCAGTCATAGAAAATTCTCCCTCCTTGCGGAGGGTAGTATGTTTGTACATTATTCCGCCTGGAAGTAGAGGTAAAGTTACAGGACACAGTTTTATGCATTAGGAGCAGGACTTATGCATCTGAATCTGGATTTGTGCCCTACTTGAAATAGAGGCTTAATTATTATTAGAACATTGGAATGTTTGGAGCTCCATTGAAAACAAAGCAGTGCTTCGGGCTTCTAATGGCCGGTAAAAGCCCAGAGCTCCAACATTCCAGAGTTGTCGTTCACAGCTGTTGCTGTGAACAAAGGCTTCACGGAGCCCGAGGGGATTTCAACCCCCTCAGGCTCCGTGAGGCCTTTGTTTTATTTGTGAGAACATTCTGCCCTCTAGTGGAGGAATGTTCTAATAGCCCGCCGTTGCTGGGCTATACCGGCATTAAAGTCCCGTTCCCTTGTTAAAGGCCCTCGCCCTCAGCTCGGTCCTTTATTGGCTGGTATAGCCAGCTACTGCGGGCTTTAAGGCTATAATGGTTCTTCCTTCCTGAAACATGTAGCATTGTTTTTCAGTTAATTTTAATAAATAGAACAAACTGGAGACCACACATTCTGATCTCAGACGGGGGCTTACACAACAAACAACTGTCAGTGCAAGAGAGTACATTTTTACTCTGCAGACAAATAAATAATGAAGACAACACTCTAGCCATTATGGAACAAGCAGGAACATATCGGTTTGGAATGTGCTGTAATATTAACAGACTCAGGACTCTTAATGAGTGTTTGACTCCACGCCAGTCCCCAAAGTGCTTTTAGCTGCTGGAGCCCTAACCAGGAGGCGCAGGAGTTCAGACTCTGACGTTGGATTTTAACAGCTTTCTGTGTGTATTGTTAATGCTCACAAATCGGGTCAGAGAAGAGAGCATTGAAGGAAAATATTTGTGTAATTCTTTGTAATCACGTGCGGCGCCGAATCGCAGACCATTGATTGCTTGCATAGGTCAGTGCTTGTGTTCTGCACGGATATGATGATGATAATGATAATAATAATAATAATAATAATAATTACTATTATTATTATTGTTGTTATTATTATTAAAACATTGGAATGTGGAGCACTCCATTGAATACAATGGAGTGCTCCGAGCTTCTCCGGGCCGGTAAAGGCCCGCAGAGAAACATTCCAATGTTGCTTTTGTTCACAGCTGTTGCTGTGAACAAAGGCCTCTCGGAGTCCAAGGGGATTTCAACCCCCTCGGGCTCCGAGAGGCCTTTGTTTTATTTGTTAGAACATTCTGTCCTCTAGTGGCAGAATGTTCTAATAGCCTTATAGCCCTTCGTAGCTGGGCTATACCGGCTATTAAAGTCCCGCTCCCTTGTTGTTTAACGCGGGAGCGGGCCTTTAATAGTCGGCATATAGCCCGCTACAGCAACACCGCGAAACACTTGCGGGTCCGCGGCTGCTTTATTGGCTGCTTTATTGGGGCAGCTAACTGCCTATTATGTGCAGGGGTGCCGGCGCGAACATCGGCAATCCTTTAAAAGACATTTTTGAATGTGAGTGCCGGCGGCGACCCACTTGGGTTTTATTGAACCACCAGTCCCAGGAAGCATTGCTTCAGGTGGTTCACCTGAGCGTTATTATTATGGGGATTTACTGGTGGTTGCTGCATGCCGGCACGTCACATGGTCTGCCACTGAAGAGGGTGTTGGCCCGAAACGCGTCTGGCAGGTAAACCAGAAAAGGACTTTGTTCATGGCGTGTGCCCTTGCTTTGGTGTAATTTCCACCTGGGAGTGCATCCCACCTAGAGGCAACTCTTTTTGTATTTTGTACAGCGGCCTGCCTGGTCGCGAGATTGCACCACCGCGAAACACTTGCGGGTCCGCGGCTGCTTTATTGGGGCAGCTAACTGTGGAACAGGAGGTGCCTGTTATGTGCAGGGGTGCCGGCGCGAACATCGGCAATCCTTTAAAAGACATTTTTGAATGTGAGTGCCGGCGGCGACCCACTTGGGTTTTATTGAACCACCAGTCCCAGGAAGCATTGCTTCAGGTGGTTCACCTGAGCGTTATTATTATGGGGATTTACTGGTGGTTGCCGCATGCCGGCACGTCACATGGTCTGCCACTGAAGAGGGTGTTGGCCCGAAACGCGTCTGGCAGGTAAACCAGAAAAGGACTTTGTTCATGGCGTGTGCCCTTGCTTTGGCGTAATTTCCACCTGGGAGTGCATCCCACCTAGAGGCAACTCTTTTTGTATTTTGTACAGCGGCCTGCCTGGTCGCGGGATTGCACCACCGCGAAACACTTGCGGGTCCGCAGCTGCTTTATTGGGGCAGCTAACTGTGGAACAGGAGGTGCCTGTTATGTGCAGGGGTGCCGGCGCGAACATCGGCAATCCTTTAAAAGACATTTTTGAATGTGAGTGCCGGCGGCGACCCACTTGGGTTTTATTGAACCACCAGTCCCAGGAAGCATTGCTTCAGGTGGTTCACCTGAGCGTTATTATTATGGGGATTTACTGGTGGTTGCCGCATGCCAGCACGTCACATGGTCTGCCACTGAAGAGGGTGTTGGCCCGAAACGCGTCTGGCAGGTAAACCAGAAAAGGACTTTGTTCATGGCGTGTGCCCTTGCTTTGGCGTAATTTCCACCTGGGAGTGCATCCCACCTAGAGGCAACTCTTTTTGTATTTTGTACAGCGGCCTGCCTGGTCACGGGATTGCACCACCGCGAAACACTTGCGGGTCCGCGGCTGCTTTATTGGGGCAGCTAACTGTGGAACAGGAGGTGCCTGTTATGTGCAGGGGTGCCGGCGCGAACATCGGCAATCCTTTAAAAGACATTTTTGAATGTGAGTGCCGGCGGCGACCCACTTGGGTTTTATTGAACCACCAGTCCCAGGAAGCATTGCTTCAGGTGGTTCACCTGAGCGTTATTATTATGGGGATTTACTGGTGGTTGCCGCATGCCGGCACGTCACATGGTCTGCCACTGAAGAGGGTGTTGGCCCAAAACGCGTCTGGCAGGTAAACCAGAAAAGGACTTTGTTCATGGCGTGTGCCCTTGCTTTGGCGTAATTTCCACCTGGGAGTGCATCCCACCTAGAGGCAACTCTTTTTGTATTTTGTACA